>OY720444.1:95072556-95689685 GCA_963082915.1 Dolichopus griseipennis
GAACCTCACTTGTGATTAAATTTAATTGTATAATATGTATTATAAAATATAAAACATACATATTCTATATATAATATAAAAAAATTAAATATTGTTAATATAAACAAAATAAATAATATTATATTATTCTATGATCCGATGGTTTTAATTCTATAAATGTAATGTAATATTAAATTAAATAAATAAATATAAATATTTATGACTATATTAAGTATTCATGTTGTTATCATTTACTTGTTTATTTACATAGTTTATTATTTTAAATATAAATTTATTAAATAATCGAATTACATAAATATTAATTATTATATTCATTTACTTACTTATATATCACTAAAAACCTTACAGCATATATATAATTGCATATTTACCGGCGAATTAAATGTAAAATAAACTCGTATTCTATAATACTTATAATTAATTACAAATATAAACTAACATTCGATTTTTCTTTTAAAACACATTAATATTAAAATGATAATGGAAGTACACTATAAAATGTTATAAAATACGAAAGAAGTAACCTAAAAGTTATGCGCTAGTAACATTTATTTGTTCGAATTAAGTTTCGCTCTCAAAAAATATTCAAGGAACGTCTGTAAAAATTGAAATAGAATTGGTTTATGTCAAAATTCATTTTAATTGGAGTCGCAAAAATATAAAATAATTTAAGTTGTTAAGTACTTACAATCATAGTAATTACTCAAGTATTAAAGTTATTTTGAAAAAATATTTCCTAAATAAAATGTTACTTTAAATCGTTACATATGATTATATTTTATTGATTTTCAAAAATAAAATACTTACTAAGTACTCATTAAATTTACTTATGAGTATTATATTTAAAAAAAAATATTTCTTATAATTAGTTAAATCGTTACACATGATTTTCAAAATTAAAATACTTACTAAGTACTCATTTAATTTACTTATGAGTACTAATATTTAATTACTATTTTAAAAATTTATAATCTTACAGGAATTGTCAATGAAAAAAGTTTTAAAAAATGGTAATCTCTTCTTTTGAAAGAAATGGTACTTATTGAAATGATCGATTGCATTCTAACATCAGTACTTATTACTTTTCAAAACCTTTTTTTTCTTTAATTACAGGATCTGCAGGTAAACAGTACTTAAATAGATTTTAGCAAATCGTTTTAAATAATAAAGTAATTTTATTAAGTACAGTATTTAGTCAATTTTTATAAAAGTTTATGACAGAAGTAATTGTAAAAAGTAGTCATTGCTATTTACTTTCTATTAAAATTATTAAAATTTAATACTTCTTAATTACTTGTTAACCTGTATTCACCTGTATTCATTTTTTTGTTTTGCCAAAATTACGATTTAGATGGTCTATCATTATTTTTTTGAATATTTTATAAATAAATTTACTTAAATAAATTTGAAACCATATTTTTTCCTAAATTATAATAGAAAGAATAAAATTGAAATAAAGTATGTATCATAAAATATACATTGTTATGCTTTTAATGTATACAATAGAGCCAAATTTTTTTTACATTTTTAATGCTTTAAATATTATATTTTTTACATTTATTTATTTATATATATATATACCTAAGGATATATATAAGTATATTCTATAATCTTTACGAAAAAAATACGTGAGATTCTTTTGTCAAAAGCGAAAACTTCTCAATAATATTTTGAATTGAAATGAAAATAAAAATAAGTAAAGAATAAAATTTCGTTTTCCTTTTTGACATGACAAATCATATTGACTTGGTTTTTATTGTTGTTAATGTTGCTGTTGTTGAAAATTAACAATTAGATTTTGTTTTTTTTTCTCTTCGTTTTTTGAACTCATACATCAAAATTTATATATATATATATATTATACAAAATACCATAAGTTCACATATTTTTAATATAGAGTGTCCCAAAAATTGAAGAAACAAGTAGGGAACAGTTTTTTTACGGAATGGATACATTTTTTGAGTTATAATTAGTTTTGAGATTTAATTTCAACACTAAGCTGGGTGTCAAGAAGTACTGTCTTATTAATATATTTATTTACATTATTTATTAAAAGCTACTGCTGCTGGTTAGCGTATAAAATAAAATTTTGCCGAAAATTTCGTTCGATACTGCTTCAAATTTAATCGTTTTAACCCCGATCAATGACCCCGTTCAGTACGATGAATTGCAGCGATGAAATGTCTATTGCTGCAAAATTCTACTGAACGTTTTGAAGCGTTTTTTTTTTGATTTGAGAAAATAATATTTTTTGAAGTAAAATAAAAAAAAAATATTTTTTCCAATATATACTTTTATTACAGTAGTAGCCCCCTAAAATGTAGATAATAAAAAATTAAAGGTAGATCTTGGGAATTTGTTACTGAGTTAATATAAAAGTAAATTGCTGGTATCAGAAACAGTTCTTTTAATATTTGAAAACTTTTAAGCTTAAAATGTTGAAAATTTTCATTAACTAAAAATTTATGGTAGATCTTTTGCATTTTAAAGTGTTTTAGTATACAAGTAAATTGCTGAAATGGTGACAGTTCTTCTTTCAAATAGTCTTATTTACTTATAAATTTATAAATTTATGAACCATACAATTCTGATAAATTTATGGTCAGATTTCTAATATAAATGTATCACTAACTGACAGAATGAAAAATAAAGCCATAGACACAGGCAAGTTCATATAAAAGTATATAATAAATGAGAGTTTTCTGTCAAATTAATTCTCGCTGCTTAATAAAGCATAGATTGAGCTGCTAAATTTATGAAGCGATTTAAAAATTTAAAGCGATTTTTTGAACTGAACGGGAGCGAATTTTCTATCTACAACGTCGAGTAGGAATTTTTTTCGTTTTTTATTTAGTATGCGACAGAATGTCAACGAGGATTGGTTCACTCCGTTTTTTTTAATGTAGGCTTTGCTTTGAAGTTTACTTTATGTATGAAAAGTAAAAATTATGTCATATTTTTAATATATAAGTAGCTGTAAGATATAAATCCATAATTATATAAAGATGTGTTAGAGCTTATTTCATTTAAACTACATTTAAATTATATTGATATGCGAGAAACTAGTTTGTTATTTTTTAATAACTTGAATATTTAATAAATAAAAGTCACTTGCTAAGCACATAGCTTTATTTATAAATATTTGGAAAAGGCGCAATACATTTTGGAAAAGACAACTGGAGTCTTCTGGAATTTTCCTCAAACCTCATAAAGACGTTATAGGGCATTCAACAAACTATTTAGATAAATCTTCAGTTTTAACTTATCCGTTGATTTCTCGACTGTATAATTATTGTATAAGATCATGAATACACAAATGTTAAATTTTATGCTCAATGTTTTACTTAAGAGTTATATTACTTACATATTTACACAATTTTTTATTTTATATATTATTTGACCGCCGGGATGTCAAATATTTCTTTAAAGGTTAACATGTTGTCTATTTATTTTTTACCTACCCCTGCGGTCAAATATTTACTTAACAACCTAATTTTCCTTAAAACTAATATATTTAACTTAAAAACCGTGGCTTGAACTGAAGTAGGCAACTAGTTCTCAGCAGCTATTTTACAATACAAATTAAGCCATGCCTTTTAAGCTTCCAACTTCCTGTATATCCTGTACGAATTATTGTTTACATTTTAATAATTTGTTTATTAAAATTCTTTTGACTGAAAACTGAAAGCACATTACACTTTTCAAAATTCTAAAGATCTGTTATATTTATAAACACAAAACAAATCAACCAACTGTTTTCGACAGAAACCAACAACAACAGTATATATATATATATACTACATACTTATCAAACCCAATATACATAAGATTTATTATTAAAAAAAAAACACAAGAATATTTCTTTTATATTTTTGCTAAATTTAGAATTATTTAATATATTTTGTATATTTTATTTGTAAGTATAGTGTTTATTAAATTTTTATTTTAAAGAATTTGGATTTTTTCTATTATAGTGCCTTTAATTTTATTCGGAATTTGTAACTATTCTATACATACATTGTGTCTTGAATTTGACTTAAATTCTTTTTTGGAATTCATTTTGCGTATGGAGGAAGAAAAGAGCAAATAAAAATGAAAATTTATTTATGCAAATTGTCAGCGTGAAATGAAATAAAATGTATAGTACTTAATACCTAAAACGTGTATATGTTTATAAATTTCTTTTAGTTTTTTTTTCATAAATAGGTAATATGTATACAAAATTGTGGTTGCCGGTTGGTGAAGCTTCTATCTGAAAATTGAAATTTTTTTACAAAATGTTGCGAAAACACGCAAATTTTTTTTATCTAATTTGATGATGACATTATCAGATTTTATTTCTAACTAAATTAATTTGTTTTATATTTTTATATACTTACTTAACTGTTTTATCTTTCGAACATCTTAAGTGTATCTACAGAAGAAATTTGAAGAATTTTTATATACATTTTGTAGTATAATACATATGTACTGTACAGAGTTTTCGATTTTATTTCAATCTTGGAGGTTAGAAGATTATTACAGGATTTTTAACTTGCTTCCTTGTACCTGGAAGGATCTCTTTCGCAATACTTTTTCGAAAATTAAATTTTAAAAAGATTTAAGATTCATTATTTTATTAACCCTACCTTTGGAAAAACTCTTACTTATGAATTTGATATACATATTACCTTAAAAACATTAAAATTGAAAGTCCATTAACTACGGTTTTTACAATTCAGAGGCTGCTTTTTTGCATAAACTCTTGAACTGTGAAGTACATTCCGTACTTAAATAATCTAGGAAAGTTTTCCTTGATTTGATTTAGAATGTTCTGTTATTAAGTTATGCAAATATACGATTTTAAATATTATTTTATATACTGAGGCTATATACAGGTTTTTATATGCAGACCTTACACATATCAAGAATTAATAAAGTTCCTAAATCTCCTTTAAAAATATTTGATGTTAGGAAACTATGTATTTTTAAATAACTCCTATAAATATGCAAAATTTATAAGAGAATTATATCTTTTTATTAACATAAAGGATTTAAGACCTTACAATATGTAAACAATTAATAAAGTTTCTTAATCTCTCAAAAAAATTAAATTATTAATTTCTATAATGTAACAAACAAACTTATTTTAATTAACTCCTATAAATATGCAAATTTTGTAATAGAATTAAATCATTTGTTTTATTAACTTTAGGAATTTAAGAGCTTAAAATTTGTATGCAATAAATATATAGTTTCTAAATTATAAATTATTAAATTATAATTATTCTAAAAATAAAATTATTTTATATAATTTATCTAAGAAAACCATCTGATTTGAATTAACTCCCATAAGTATGCAAAGTTTATAATTTTATATCAATCATAATTTTTTATAATTCAAACATAGTTAAGTACTTGCAATTAAAAAAAAATTCTTCATTATCTAATTTTATTCAAGAAATATTTTATAAAATTTAATAATTACCGGTTTTTTTTTTAATTTTAATAGATTTGTTAATTAAGTATGAATTATGACATTAAAATAACCAAATGTACCTTTTAAGATTTTGATAAACAAATTATGTTAATAACAATAACGTCAATTCTCACGAAATCTGTTTGGGTTTATTACAAAAAAAATAAGCACATCATTTAATTATTTAAATTTGAATGACGAATTACAATTTTTAAAAGCATAATAAATTAATTAATTGTTCAATTTTATTTTTTCCCTTACTAGAAGATGACTCTACTTTATACTTACGTTAGTATAAGCACGTAAGCATTTTGTACTTTTACAGAACAATATTATTCCATTTTTTTTTAAATTTTAGCATTTAAAATCAATGATTATATATTATGTGCTGATGTTTTACAATTGGGATTTACGCTAATCTATAATTTCCAAGTTATTTCTATATTTTTCCTAGAAATTGGCAACTCTTTCTATATAGCAAAATAATTGTATATATATATGTATATTTTTATTTCATTGTTTATATTTTTTTATTGATTTAGACGAACGGGAAGCTTTATCAATGTGGGTATTCTATAACATTTAACATTTTTATAAACAAATTCAATATCGAGGAAAAAATAACAATAACATTTTATAAAATAAACAAAAATCGATACACCACTACTGGACTTTGTCTAAAGAAGGAGTTACACAATCAAATTTCATTGATTTATTTGATTTAAAAGTCATTCATTGAAATATTCATTCTTTGATATATTTTATGACACATTCTGTTATATGTATACTAGAAATCAAATTTTATTTAATTAAATGATAATTATTTTTATCATTCTTCTACAAGGCCGGGAATTCAGTTTTAAGTGTTTTTTTTTACCGCTACCTTATTAGGTGTCAAAATCTACCGAAATGTTAATTATTTTTATATTAGTATTTAAGATTTTGTATCGAATAATCAACATGTCTTAATTTTGATTATTCTGAAGATTTCACTAACTTATTAATGAAAAGTTGTTTTAACAGCCAGATATAGCATAGTCAGGCCAGGCCTCACAATTTTGCACGGATATGGTGAAATAATTTATCACTAACTTTTCATTAAACATAATAAGTATGTTTATAATCTATTCGATTAATAGACTATCTTTGAGTTATTTATTATATACTTGTATATGCCATAGAATAGGTAATAAAAGAATTTCATTTGATTGTGTAAAGTTTATTTTATAAATACTTAACATTATTTTTATTGGTAAAAAATTTTATTTTTTAGTAAACATATCACACGCAGCAGTAGTAATGGTTAAAAGTGTTATATAAAATAACACTAAATAAATATAAACATGAATAAATAAATAAAATGAAACAAAACAAATGAATGAATGAATGATAAAATTAAGATATGTATTTATAAATATTAAAGAATAAACCTCATATAACAGAAAAAGTTCACTAATTTAATAAAATAATTAAAATATAAAAAATATTATATAATTTTTTAGGTAAGTTTTGAGCGAGATAACGCAAATACTGAGTACTTACTCAAGTTTGAGTTTTTGATAATAAATGTGATTTCATACAGGTTGATATTAAAAATCAGAGTTCTTTTATTTGAAAAAAGTATTTAAATACTTGGGAAGTAATTGGAACTAGAACATTCTAGAAATATTTTGTTTTCTTTTAAAATCTCCTCTTGTGCACTTACATTTTGAAAAAAATATGAAATTTAAAGATATTTTGTATAGGTGTTATTGACTTTTGCAACCGAAATTGAGCTTACCCCTTTACCACTCAAGAGTTAATATATTCTATGGTTTATAGTGCAAAATGTAATCCAAACATGTAAGTCATTTTATTTCCTACTATGATTCTCCAAATACGTCATATTCTCCTTGCACCGGTCTCCTCCAGGTGGCTTTTGGCCTTCCCACATTTGTTCTGTCCTGAAGGTTCAGATTCTAAGTTTGTCCAGATATGCGATATACTATTCTCAGACATTTGTTTACAAAGATTTGCAGTTTCTGTACATTATTTCTTGGTACAAGGCATGCCTTAATTCCATATTGCAACACCGATTTGACACATACCGCGAAGATTATAATTTTCGTTCCGCATGCTATATGTGTTGACTTCAATGTCTACCACAACCTTCCGAACGCACTGCCGGCTATTGCTCTTCTGTATTTTATATCTCTATATGACCTTCTGTCCTGGAGGTTCGATTCTAACTTTGATCAGAATATGCGACATTTTATTCTCAGATTTGTTTACAAAGATTTGTGGTTTCGCTTCGATATAGCAACAGCAATTTGACACATGCCTCGAAGGTTATAATTTTTGTTCCACGTGCTATGTCTGTTGCATTCCATGTCTACCAAAACCTGCAGAACGCACTCCTGGCTTTTGCGTGCTCTGTATTCTGTATCTCTAGTTGTACAACGATCTATTATTAATATGCTTTCCAAGTATTCAAATTCTGATACCATTTATGAATACCAAGTATTCATTTTCTGATACAATTTAATTTGGGTATTGTGGATGAATTTTGGTGTTTGTATTAGTTAATTCAATATCGGAGGATTTGATACCCATACCTACTCCCTCGGTTTAAAGTAACGAGATTTATTAAATTATTTTACAAAATCTTCCGGACAAAATTAAGATTTTGAATAAAATTAGTATTCAAAGAAAAACTACATGAAACAAATTTTAGTGAATCACTTATTCTGTTATTATGACTTAATGTGATTACCCTCTAACGTATTTGACTTAAGAAATAGCGTAATTGTTAAATATATTATGAAATTAATATATAGTATTTAAAAAGCTTAAATATTAACACGAGTTTTTGTATTCAACTCATCAATATGAGGTCATAAAAACTAAGATTTAATTATTGTTTTTTTTTTTTTTTTTTTTTTTTTTTTATTATTTTTGAGAATTATCACAATGATACCTACTTATATTTCGGAAGAAACACTTATCACTTATGAATAATCGATTGTAATTTAACAAATTAAAGTATAAAGACAATTTTTATACATATAATATAAAAGTGACACCATTTATTCTGTTTATCAGCTTAAAATTCCGTTAATCTTATGTGGGTTCAACGTATCTTTTATTAAGTATTTTTAATTAAATACTATTTTTCTAGAATTAACATTTTAAAAAATTGGTAACAAAGTTATAAAAGTTATTTTTAGAAAATTAACTGTTATTGTACTTTAAAATATTTTAAAATAGAAGAAAATACACATTACTTCTTAGTTTTTTTCTGACATATTCGACTAATTGTCTAATAAATGTCACACTGAATTAATAAAAATTATTGAAACTAGTTTGATTCTATTGAGGACTATCTTTGGTTATGTTACACTCAAACCATTTTTCAAATTCTACTACATTTCTGCTGGAAGGTGTATAGTAGATTAGTTTAAAAAGTTTTTAATAACTCTTTAACATCATAGCTATTCAGCTCAGCTCCCATAACAGATTCAATTTTTAAACAGCTATTCTTTTTAATTTTTATGTTATTTAATTTTGAAAATTTGTGCTCGACAACAGCTGAGTTATGCAGTAAAATTACAAATCAAATTGTCAAGTGCCACTGTGTTAACCAAATAATTGAAAAATCATACAAAAGAGCAATGTTGCCATTATACCTTAATTTTTTTAATGTAGCAGATTTGATAAATTTCAATTGTAGTAGAAAGGAAGCACTCAACTCAATAAAGATTTGATTAATAAAAAACACTGACTTATGGTTATTTGATAAGTTACCAGTGCAGCTGGTTTAATAAGGTATAAGTTCAGTGTATAAGGTACAGTTCAGTATTATCTTATTTAATTAATAACATAGGAAGTTAGTTGTGAACTTACTGCATTTTAAAAACAACCAACCTTCACCTTATTAAGTTCTGTTAATTTTTCGAAAAAAGATCTAATCGGAGTTTGATTTTAATAAAGTAGCTAGCTACAATATTCAATAAAATTAACATATTTATTATTTAAAAATAATTTTAATAAACAAATGGTAAAACTAGAATTAAAAAAAAAAACAAAATAACAACCGTCTTAATTATCCATATACGAGTATCGTTGAAATATTTTACAAAATCAAGTGAGAAAAATTTTGCAATAAAATAACATAAAACACATTTTAAGATAACATACCTTTAAAAAACATGTGTTGTGTCTAATTCAATATTTTTTTTTAACAATTCATTTAATAAAAAAAAAACTGCAAAATAAATATGAAGTTAAATTTTATGTAAGACACTTGAAATATTTTTATTAAAAAACTTTAGGTATTTTTTCATTATCATGTTCCTGTCCTTTTAATCAGAAAAATGATAAGATTGTTTAATTCAAATTTGAAATTATGATATCAATTTTTAGTCTAAATTTATATATAGACAAATCGGGTAATAAAATCAGCTGAAGGAATTTTAGTGCTACTTACCCATTTTGTTTTTTAAGTTTATATCACAAATTTAAAGCGTATGAATTTCTTTTGAATGTTTTTAGGTAAAGTGTACACTGGTATGTCAATTACCAAAGACAATGTGTATTATTAGATTATTTCTATAATTTTTGAAAATAAGCTTTGACTGACAGCCTTAACTTTCTTAATATTGATTTATTGTGAAAATTTAAAAAAAGGATTTGAACTGAAAATTAGGTTCAACATTCATTAACGGCTAAGTGGCAAAGTGATTAGAGTGCAGACCTTTCTTGCGAAAGGTCCAGGTTTGAATCCCAGTGAAAGTGAATAAAGTTTTCTGGTTTTCCACTGGACTCAGCTACCATTCAACATTGGGCTTAAATTAATAATTATATATCTTTAATAAAAAATACATTAATATAACAATATAACAACAGATACAAAAAATAAACAAATAATTTGATTTAATAATATAACTCACAGATATAGAATACAGTATAACTCTAATACAAAATATTACATTATTAACAAAAACAAAGAATTGTATTTATTGAAAATCTAAGACGTTTCTACATGTTATTAGGCCTAGTACTATCTCATTTTTAAATTGTATGTGGAATTCATTAAGATCAATTCTAATAATAAAATAGTATGTCCCAACTGTTCCAACATATACCTATGGTATAGACAGGCTTATTAGCCTAACAGTTAAACAGTTAGCGCTCAAAAAAAAAGTTTTCTTTAATACTTTTTACCAAATTTTCTTAAAACCCTATGCACCTTTATACCTTTTCAATGCCTTTTCTAACAATTTGGTCAAATTTTATAATCTCAATATTTAACAATTTTAAACTGAAATAAAAACACACTTTGATGAAGTCCTTGCAATTTCCAGGTTAGTCTGACTATTTACGACTTTAAAGGATCACCAAAGTAGACAATGGGCAAACGATTCTATTCAAGTGCCTACAGACTATGTATCTGAAATGACGACAACTTTTTGAATAAACACAGTTCATTCTCGTTGTAAAGAATCCAAGGCTAGGGATAGGCTAAAAATTTGTAGACCTCAGTAGTTTAAAAAAGTCGTCCTAATCAAAGTTTGTTATATATAATTAAGCTTGTTTAACCCAATCTTAAGCTGATGAAGCCTATTACTTGGAGAAATTAAATTTTTCCGAATAAAACCGAATTTAAACTGGATCTTCTCCTCATTAATAAGTTTTTTATAAAATGAATTCCCATAACCAAATTTAACAGTTAGCGAAGACGAATTCAAATAAAACCGAAATAAAACCGAATTCGAATTTCTATACTCAACTTCCATATATTTTTCCATCGAATTAAAAAAAAAAAACATTTTACTGAAATATTTAATATAAACATATTCTCGTGACTATCTCAAACCACCGACATGGAAATAATATTCTTCGTTTCATTAATTTTTTTCTATATATTAATATTACACATACACACATATATATTCGTATATTTTTGTTGTATCTTTGTCACTTGAATGATTTTTGTGTTTATCAAGTGCTCACACTCTCAGTCATTATACAAAACTTATATACTTTTAATATAAAACAGAAGCAAAAATGCAAAACAACCAAAGAAAATCATTATTCTTTTCTTACTTATTTTTTTTTCGTTTTTCAGTAAGTATTTGTGTTGTTTTATTTTTTGTTTCATTCTCTCTCATCATTATAAAGTAACCTACCAAACCACTATGGTATATTTTATGGTAGGTATTCGTTATTCTCTCGACAATTCGCATAAATCATGTGATTTTCTGTCTTAAATAATCAAAAAATTTATTGTTAAACAATTCGACTTACTTTTAAACTTATTTTATTTTTATTTACTTCTTTATATATACATTATACATGTATATATATTAATGTTTATATATACATTTGTTTTTTATTGAAATACATAATAATTAAGTATATAACACTTTGGTAGAAAAGCTGCAACAACTTTGTTTACTAGAGGGCATTAGCATTTTTTAAAATATATAAACTTTTTTTTTTGTTTTTATGTTTTTTTTAATTTTTAAGTTTTTTATTTAACACGGTTTTTATCAGATGGTTATGATGAAAGCTTTTATAAAAGCTTTTCTATTTTACTTTGAATTATTTACTTATACTATGTAGGTAACTACTTTACTATTAAATGATTATTATTATAAATGAGAATATTTTATATGTATATGTAGGTTGATTCTCTATTGACTTGACTTTGACTGTGTATCGTATATGATTTTATGTCAAATTTTTCTTAAAAGAAATTTGCATTATTTTTAAATTTTTTTTCTCATTCTCTTTTATGATTTTATTTTCTTTTTGATTTTCATTTAATTTTTGTAAGTGTAAATTTTTACATAAAATGTGTCAATATTTAATTTAATAAACTTTATCTAATAAACAAAGTGTGAAGTCTAAATAGTGTGCTAAGTTTTATAAGAATTACTTAAATGTCTTTTTCGAATTAATTTGTGAGAAAAATATACAATGTATTTTTCTCCTTGATAAGAAAATGAAAATAAAAATGAGAAAATGGAGAAGATATGTCAGAGAATTATAAAGAGTATATTAAATAACTGTGATTTATTTTATTTAATTTTTTTGACAAGTTTTATGACAAGTCACATACAATACAACTAATAATTTTAATAATGAGAACAAACGTCAAATCAATTTCAATCCAGATTTTTGATTACAAATACATTTACAAAAATTTTTAAAGTTTTATTATAAATTTAAGAGAACTTGGCACCAAGTTTAAAAATGTAAATTGAAAAATTTTTGATTTGACGTTTAAATTGAAAAATCTCTTAAAATTTATATTTTGGAGACAACAAAAAATATAAAAACAAAAACAATTTTAAGAGAAAAACAATTTGTTGCGTTTTTTTCTATTTTTTCTTGAAATTAAATTTGTATATGTATATGTGTAAATCATAATTAAAATATAGTACACACCTATATAAAAAAGAGGTGAGAGTAAATGAAAGAGAAAATTTTATGTGCATATATATATACTATCAACTATAGATGTAGGTAGAACGTATTTATTTATTTAATATTCTTTTAAGGTGTTAAAAATTTATAAACAAAATTGACTATAAAAAAAAATGTTAATGAATAATTTAAAAATAAATAAGCATTTTAAATATATTTTCAATAAATTTTTTATTAGATTTTTTCAGTAGGTAATAAATAATACCTATTCCCACACATATATATATATATATATGTATGTTTGAAATGTATATTGACTTCTATATTTTCATTGAACTGTGACATAATAGAAAAATTTGCATATTTAAATATACACATACGTGTACGTACGTACCTACTTTGTATATTATATTTACATAGTCTATGAATTTTTCTCATATATACAAAGTTACAAGAGTGATGAATTTTTGACACATTTTGACATATTATTTTTTCTGCCTTTGCTCTTAACTTAACTTTGTTGTTTTGTTTTGTTGTTGTTTTTTTTTTCCTCTTGACGTTTTGTAAGTGTCAAATTAATAATAAAATGAATGATTGCACATTATTTAAAAAAAATTGTTGTGTTTGTTTTTTTTTTCTTGTTTGTTTTCTTAACTCTTATTAATTTTTTTGTTTTTAATTTTTTATTTTTCCATTTTGGTGTCAATTAGAAATTTTTTTATTTTTTTTTTTTTTTTTATTTTCATACTCAGTTAAAGTTAAGAGTAAAGTAAATTCTATAGATTGTTGTCTATCTATCTTATGTCTGAAATAAAAAAGTTATTGTATTTTGTGATTTACTGATTGCAAAGCTACTGGTTAAACGTGATGCTGTCGTTATATATATATATATATATATACATTTAATTATATATATATATACCTATATATATATATATATATAACTAATATATATCCATGACACTATAATAATATACCTATTTAATATTATATATGTAATATATGATGTTTCGTATATTATATATAAAAGCAGTTTTAATATTATTGAATGAAATTTTTCAAATGTAGGAGGATAGGTCAGTGTTGTTTACATTTTTTTTGTAGTATGTTTTTATTTTTTAGTACTTTTTTTTTTTTTTGTTTATGAGTGTTTTTATTTTCCTTTTTTAGTTTGTTTGTTGTTTTTGTAATTTTTTTTTTAATATGTATGAAGTATAAATATATTGCTTTAAAAGAATGAAAATGAGTATTAAAAAAATATAAAATAGTTCAATTAATGGTATATTTTTTATAGTGTTTTTTTTTTTTTTTTTATTATTTAATGTTTTTTTATATATAATTTTATTATTAGTTGATTTTTAAGAGATTGTAGAATTAAAAATCAATAAGTTTGTGGATTCGTTCTAATATGTAATAAAAAATTATATAATTATTAGTGAATTTTTGTTAATAAGTACTTACTTATCTATAAAAGAAAACTTAAACATAATTAATTAAATTATAAATGGTAAAAGTCAAATTTTGATTTAAATGTGTAGGTTAGATAGTAGGTACGTTTTTAATGATTGATTATGATTTTATTAGATAGGTACTTGTGGTTTTAAGGAGAAAATTAGATATGGGATAATGACCTAATTTGTTATTTTTTTTTTTTAATATCTTTTTTTTAACATTACAGTGCTTCCGTATTAGAAGGATGTGTCATCATCAACACTTGGTTCCTTGGGATATTTTTTTTTTTTTTTTATTCCTTTTCCACTCCTTTAAGGAGTATAGGGCATTCACCAAGTTTATTTTAAACTAGGCTTCAGTTTCTTTAATCATAATATTCACTAAGCCGTTGATTACTCGGCTTCCGTGACCTTCCACATGAAAGGCGGCGTCTTTACCACTACGCCATTGGTCAGATTCCTTGGGACATTACTGTTTCAAAAATATATAGGTATTATTTTTACATAAATTTGGTGCTTTTTGTAATGAAATAGGATCGTTTTTCAAATGAAATTACTTATTTTTTTTTTATTATTAATTCCATAATTTTAATTCCATAATTTTTTTAAACGCCTCCGTAAGTCAAGTACTGTGCTTTGGTCCTATTATAAAATCGGTGAGTACCGTCTTTTAATCATGATGATCCGATTATTTCGTCCCAAGAAACGGAGGTGATTAAAAAAGACCGATTCAATTAAACAATTTAACTAATTAGTAAAACATATAGGTATTCAATTGGAAATGATGTTTATGAACTGTAATCACTTCTAATTAAAAACTTTTTTTTTTAACTTGAAATACCTACTTATTTTGTATAGGTAAAATAAAATATTGCCTACATACTTAAGTACTCATAATCATGGTATCATGCCTAGAAATTTTTGTGAGAAATTTAAAATGTGAAAATGGGAAAGGCATTTTAGATTTAACAAGTACTTATTTCCACAAGACCCATTACTAGAATTCAGTATGTTGCAATCCACAAGGCGGTTCTAAAGCACGAGGTAGACCCAGAATGACATGGAAGCGCACTGTTCTAGAAGAAAAAAGTAAATACGATCAGTTCTGGAACATAATCCAAAAGAGAAGATTGAAGACTTCAAGTGAAAGTCTGTTTCCTAGTGGAGCAATAGGAAAAAAAACAATAAATAATGAGAGATCTATAATTTTTTTTTAAAATAAATTAAAATAAATGTTTGACTAAATTTTTTTTTTTGTTTTTGTTTTTATATATTATATATATATTACAAATCATGTTACATATATCAGTGCCTTAAATTTATTCAAATAAATAAAAAATGAAAACAACAAGTAACTGTTTTTAAATTTAACTATAGTGACTAAAAAGAGAAATAATGTTGAATGCAAAATTATTCATTTGTATTATAAAAATCAGATATATTAGAATTTCGGCTTCTTATCAATTATAGTCTTGTTGTATATACTTTTAATAAATCCTACTTATTTTATCATGAGTAGACTTATTAAAATTTCTCTATCGTTTGTAACGCTTCGATCTAGGCGAGAACGGTATAAACTCAAGTGTATAAATCGTTATAGAGATTTGATGTATTCCTATTCGGATTACAGCTTTGGGTAACTGTCATACAAATTTTAAGAATCAATTTCAATATGTATTTTCAAAAAATGTATATACTTGATACAGGATCTTTGATTACTTACAAGTGTTTAAATACATTTAATAATAATAAAATATTAAATTGCCCAAATAATGATAATAAATATCTTGTTTATCCTTTTATTTAAATTTCTATCAAAATGAATTTATTCAATTGTAAAAATTTCCCATAAATCTTAATTTACATGTGTTTTATCTTTGTTATTAATAATGTATTGTATTTATGTTTTAAAAAAGGAACACAAGTTCAATGAACAAAATGAATACACATGTAAAGACATATATTTTGATAAGATGTTTTTTTTTTAAATACTTTTGCATACCTTTAGGCGAACAACAATATCATTTACTTTAAAACATCAAATTTTATTTAAATGGAGATGTGTAATCTATTATCAATATTTATGTTATTATAAATTGTTTTATTAAATAATAATAACATAATTTTTTATAAAATATTTTTCAAAATATAAATATTTATATTATTAATTAGAAAATTTTTGTAAATATATAAAATTAAATTAAAAAACATTTAGATTAAATGTAAATAAACACTTAAAATTAATTAATTTTTTTTTTTTTTTTGCTTATTCTATTTACAGGTGAGTTACAAAACATATTTTTGGAACCAACAACAACATACAATAATATATAATATATATATTATATACCAACATATATAACATAATATATACTTCTCTTATGTTGAATTTAGTTTGGATTAAAGGTTTTTATAAATGATTTATTATTATCGATATATAAAAAATAAATACTTATTATTAAATATATTAATTAAGTATTATATTTATAATGTATATATATTTTTAATTGGTTTTATTAGGTTTATATTATTTACCATAAAAATAAAGTTACCATTAGATCAGTATTAATAAAATATGTTTGAAATTTCTAATAATATTAGATTTAAAATTAGTATATTATACTCTAAGATTTTTCATTGTTTATAACTTACCATAAAATTTCACTTACCATAAAATTTTATTGAAGCCATTTGAAGATAAGTTTAATAAGATAAGATAGTTCTGTTAAGATAAGTTTATATTTTGTATTTTAAAACAAAAAAACGGCGTTAGATAATATTTGATAACTGGTAATTAAAAATAAGACACAATCTAATCAGGGTCTGCAAGAATATATTTTACTATTATAATTATAACCTTTTCATATATAATTTCTACTATAATTTACTCTTATCATTATCATTATAAACTTTTATTATTATTCTAATTTGAACTTTAATTAATTCAACCATTTAAGAAGTTTAAAAATAATATTATTCTTAAAAAAAAATACAAATGGTCTGTTTAAGGAGTCTGTTCGGTGCATTAAATTAAGACCCTGCGAAATAAAGCCCCCAGTGTAATATTTTTTGTTTAATGAGAAATAATGCCCTGGGGTCTTAGTTCTCATAAAAAATTAAAAACACCGGGTTTTTTTTTTGAGTTGAACTACGGCTTCTATATGAAATAAAAACCCGGGGTGTTGTTTGTCTTTCAAATGAAAGTCTTTCGACTTCTTGAGAAATAAAATATTGGATGTAAAACAATATGTATTTAATATTAATATATTTGTGTATACGAGGTTCTATTTTAGGAAGCATATTAAAGTTGGTTGAAAAATCAGGTTTATGTGTATTTTGTAGTATAATGGTAGTTTAAATGTAAAATTATTATCTATTTTTTTATTTTGGAAAAAAGGAATACCCCTGACTTCGGTTCCAAACTCCAAAATGTGTGCTAGTTATTTTTGATATTATAGTTGAAGAAAGTCTGTATATATTCGTACCCGTCACTGATGTTATATAATTCAAATTAACTTTTTACTAGAAATATATGAAACCATTGCGCTTTTTTCATTTGCAGGTTCAATTGAAATGGGAATAATACCCCGGGACTTTATTTCTCTTAGAAGTCGTAGTTCAACCCTGGGCATTATTTTCCGTATTTTGGGGGCTTTATTTTTCAATTACTATAAGAAATGAAGCCGCAGGGTGTTATTTCTCATTAAATAGAAAATAACACCTGGGGGCTTTATTTCGCAGGGGCTTAATTCAGAGCACCGTCTGTTCATATATTAAATACTTAAAAATATATAAAAAAATTGGTAAAGTGCGGTATATATTTTAATTTATGATATTTTCAATTACTTATCTTATTACAATTAAAAAAACTATAGAATAATATTTTTTGTTTTTAGAAAAATTCTAATCCCAAAATCTTATTAAAATAATTGACACATGATAGAAGATTTATTATCCACCTATATGCACCAAATGAACCCAATAAATAACACAAATGTAATGTTCTTTCCTATATAGATTATTAAATAAAACTATTTATTACTGTAATAATGATAAAAAGTAAAAGAAAGCGTAAAATAAAATAATAATTTTAATTACCCATCCATGGTATCCATGGAAAATATAACAGTATATGTAAAATCAAAGGTTTTTTAAAGACGGGCATTTAAATTAGTAACTTTTTATACTGCATTTAAAGATGCACAGTATGGTGTGGAATAAATTCAGAAAGGAGCAGGATTGAAAAATAATGCATTCGTCTAATTAAACGGCTCCCGATTTAATCTTCAGGGCTACCTAAAGACAAGGTGTCAGCTAATAAGCCAAAAACCATTCAACAAATTAAGACCAATATTCGGGAAGATTGAGGCTGCATTGGGACCTAAAATTTCTAGAAAAGTTATGGGAAATGCTCTGGAAGAAAGCACACCAGGTCGAAGAAAACAAAGGGCACCATTTGAAAGATATTATCTTCAAAACATAATGTGAACATCTTTCTAAGAATATGCACTTGTTTGGCCTTGAGGAGCATTGAGTAATTATGTCTGCCGAGACTCCTATTCAATACAATTTTCAGAAGAAAAGAGTTGTCAGAATACGATATTATTCCACAATTTGAAATTTTTATTTTATTATCTAACCTCAGTTATTTTTTTTTTTTTTTTTTTTTTTTTTTTTTAAGCGCTAACTGTTCAACTGTTAGGCTAATAAGCCTGTCTATACCATAGGTACATGTTGGAACAGGGGGTCATATTATATTCGTGTTATTAGAATTGGTCTTATTGAATTCCACATACAATTTAAACATGAGATAGTACTAGGCCTTATAACATGTAGAAACGTCTTAGATTTTCAATATTTACAATTCTATTTTTTGTTTATATTGTAATATTTTATATTTTACTTATATGGTATTCTATATCTGCGAGTTATATTATTTAATTAAATTATTTGTTTATATTTTGCATTTGTTTATATTTTTATATTAAAGTATTTTTTTATTAAAGGTTTATAATTATTAATTATTGATTATGCCATTAATTTGAACCCAATGGCGAATGGTAGCTGAGTCGAGTTGAAAACCAGAAAAGTTTTTTCACTTTCACTAGAACTCGAACCCGGGCCTTTCCGCATGAAAGGTCGGCACTCAACCACTGTGCCACCCAGCTGTGTATTATCAAATCTCAGTGGCTAGAGTAGCGGATTTTCAATCGAAAAGTTTCTGGCTCAAATCCTGGTCAGATCATATCTAATAAAAAAATATAATTTATAATTGATATCGTAATAGTTTACTTACATCATAATATAAAATAAATTTAACTGCCACACCTGAAAAGAAAAGCCAGATTCACTCACTTATCACAATGTATCACTCAACTCGTCTCCCTATTCTACGGTTATCTCTAATTATGTAAAGGTTTTGTAAACACTCGGATGGACAGCGTTAAAATTTAAAAAAACATTTTTTATTTTAATGTGCTAAAAAGGAAAAGAATATACATATATATCTATATATAATACGTTTTTATCAGTTCAGTCAAATTGGCTCGTTTTCAAAAAAAAATACTCTAATTATGATTTTTTAATTTTTAGTATAGTTAAGTGTCTGTTATTACCTGTGTTATCGTTTATCATTATTTTTATTTTCCTGCGATCAACAGACGTCCGTCAACACTTATATTCGATAATTACTACTTAGTTTATCATTTTAAAAATTGATTTTTTGTTTTCATGTATTCATATTATACATGATCGTATCTATATACTAATACATATAGGCATATAAATAAATTTGAGATTTGTTATTTAAATGTACGTATATGTATTAGTTATGTATACCTTTAGTATTTATTTAAGTCTAACAAATAAATTATTGTATACTTAGTTCATACTAAATAATACTCAATAGATATTTTATTATTATATTATTATTTATTTATTTTATTTTCTAACTGTACAGAACTTTGAACTTTTCTTTTATTATTTGATTATTATATAGTTAGTATCATTTATGTGTAGTACTAAGTACAGTGATTTTTAGTAGTTTTAGAATAAAATTTTTAAGGAAGAAAACAAATTTTGTGTGATTGATTAGATTTATTCTATAGTAATCGTTACTTGCTAATTACCATGTAATGATTTTTCGTTGTCATATAAAATGTTTGAACCATATCTCACAAACAGAGTAAAAAAGTTAAAATAAATAAAACTGTTTCGAGAGAGTCTTTTAAAAGTCTCACTTGAGGTGCCACAAAATAGTATTTAGTGAGTACTTTTATTTCTTTTGTACTCATATGTTAATTATATTGAAAAGATGATTCAATGTTGCATGTTGTAAAAATCAAACTAGCTCTTTATGCAGAAGAAGTGCTACTAGACATATGTTGTGATAATGTTGGGCATCAATTTAGAAAATAAAGTACTTATTGGAAAATATAAATAAATGTTGTAAAATGAAAAAAGTTGATTACATACAAATAAAGTAATCATACATAGTTGGTAAATATAAAAAATTAAATAAAAATTGATAATGCAAAAATTAGTGTAGATAGTTAAAAAAAATCTAATATTCAGGAGGGGTATATTAGCTACAGGAATTAAAATTCATAACGTGTTAGTGAAATCACACTTTAAGTATTACTCTAAAATTTCATGTGTTCAGGTTTCCAAAAGAAATTATTGACAAACTTCAAAAACAACAAAAAAAGTGGAGGAGTATGATCCTTAGGGTCAATAATTTTACTCCAAAAAGAAAGTAAAACTTAACGATACCTCGCTAATACTAAATGATAACTTGTAGCAAACAATTACTTTGAATAAGACCTTAAAGTTTAAGTATCAGTGCAATTACCAATACCATTACTTCGTAATCATTACTTGCTAATTACCATTAAAAGCCATTACCATTTTTGTGATGATACTTTGAGAATTCAATTACTATAGTAAAAAGAATTAAGTACTTATTTGATAATTGTTAGAAAGTAATTAATTATAAATTTCAATTACTCTTGTTATTATTTTTGAAATTTAATTATTTTTGAAATTTAATTACTTTTGTTATTATTTTTAAAATTTAATTACTTTTGTAATTATTTTAGAAATTTAATTACTTTTGTAATTATTTTTGATATTTAGTTACTTAAAAATAAATAAATACTAAAGGAGTACTTAATTATCAGAATTACAAGTATTTGCAAGATTAAGTAATCAATTTTCGTTAAATATAAATATGTACATGATTTTGATTGATTTATTTAGTTTTATTTTAAATAACCTGAATTTTCAAAAGTACTTATTACAAAAATACTAAAAAATTTTATCATTAAAAAATTTTTTTTAATTTGTACATAGGTACTTGTAATGGTACTTAAAACAGTATTTAAGTATCATTTTAATAATTACTTTACAAATCTATATAATTATTTCAATCAAACATAATAATTTATACTATAAACTACAAAAATAAAATTTGGTGGACCAAAACTTCATAAAAAAACTGTGTAAAAATTCTTAAAAAGATTATTATGTTTATAAATAAATAAATTAAAAAAAAGAAAAAAAAAAACTGAGAATTTTTTTGATAATGCACGTAAATATCTCTTTTTTTTTAAATAAAAAAAAAAAAAAAAAAATAATAAATATAAAAGCTTGCCTAGTATAACTATAGGTACTCGTACTAGGTATTCGTTGATCATAACTCGTATCGTAGTATTTTTTTGTAACACTCTCTTCTATTCTCATAACACAAAAAAAAAAAAAAAACAACAACAAAAGAAAAATCGTCACAATCGCTAAATAATTTTGTCATATTGTCAGCCAATTAAATAAATTAAGTAAAGAAATATATATATATATGTATGAAAAAAATATATATATATATAAACATAAATAAATAAAAAAAAAAAATTGGTAACAAAACAATTTTATTATTAAATTATATATTAAAATAAAAAGAAAAGTAAAATTTATAAAATTTTCTCAGTTCTGATCTGATCGCGTATTGAACATTATCATTCTATATTCTATTAATGAAGATCAGCGGTCGATTTTTTATTTTTATTTTAAAAATAAATTTAAAATAAAATTTGACATCTTAAAAACAAAAAATTTTTTTTTTGAACTTACCAGATTCAAAAAATTTCATTTAATTATACAAAAGTTAAAATGATCGTTTGTTAAAGTATATTACAAGAACCCAAGTATATTTTGTAGATCACTTGATTTACGTGATTAATGAGAAATAAAAGATCTTATATAGAATATTTCAGTGGTATTTTTTGTAATAATTAAAATTTCAAAAATAGCCAAAAAAAAAAAAAATTAAATATAAAAAAATTGTTTTAAAATAAATACAATTATTAATAATCAAATAATTTAAAAATTTAAAAAAAAAAAAAACTTATCAATAATAATATACTGACATAATTTATTGAGTGCGTATCAGATTTGATTTTATAAGCGGCTAATAACTGTATACTGATACATTTTTTTGGCCTCTAGAAATTAAATACAATTTATAAATTATTTATAATTAATAATAATTTTAATATTATATACAAGTTTCATAATAAATTTGTATATAATATATAAATAGATATGTAAACTGTGTCAAGTATTAAAATACAAAAAAAAATTAGTAATTAAATTATATAATTGAATAATTAATAAATAATTAATATTTTTATTAAATCAATTTTTTTTTTTATATAATTTAAAATTTTAAGTTTAAAAGTAAGTGTAAAGTATTCAAAATTATGAAATGAATGAATGACTTTTAATACACTCTAGTATATAAATTTGAAGTGATTAGTTGTTTTTTTTTTTTTTTCATCGAGAATTTCGAATTAATTCAGAAATGATTTCTGATATTAAAATTATTTAAAAAATAATTTAAATATTTAAATTTTTTAATAATTTAGTTAATAGTTTATTTTAAATGGAAAATTTAAATGGAATTAAAACGATGTTGTAATTAAATGATTTATTGTATTACTTATTATTACTATTATTATTATTATTATTATTATTACTCTAATAATAACTTATAAAGTATAAGTTATGTGTTGGTATAGGTTAAGATACTTTATGAATTTTAATCTTTGCCTTCCTTTCAATTGAAATGATGTCCGGCTTTATACCAATTTTTTAAGTTTAAAGTATAAAATTATTTAGCATAGACTTATTTTACATTTTACATTTTTTTTAGAGTTTACTGTTAGAAAAATTTAATTCTCATAACGTTTTATACGTTTATAATACTTATCTCAAATTTATCTTTTAATATGCATGTGGGGTCCGCAACGAAATGAAATAAAAATTAAAAGTTCCAAAAGATAGAATTTAAAAAATGTTCACCGATTTTTAGTAGAGCCTAAATACAATAAAAAAAATTTAAAAAGTTTGACTCTTCAGTCCGTTCTAAGAAATACCCCTTAAAAATTATAGTGCCACTTTTTGGGAGTTTTCTTAATTTTTTCCTCTTTTTAGTGTCTCCTACTGAATGGCGAACATGGTTTTTTAAAATCACTTACCCTGACTTCCTTGAGGCAAGTGACGAAAGTTAAAACTTTTATGTCAATTTTAAATCGAAGTTGTAAATCGGACTTAATTATTTTTTTTAATTTTTATTTGTTCTTTAGAACCGGCTTCAGCGGAGAACAAAATGTTTAAGAACAATTGTAATCTGCTCCGATATCATTCCGTTCCGAACCCCTGATTTCCATAAATATGTCAATATTAGTCTAATTTCTAAATTAGAATTTCCTATTTCAAAAATTTTTCTGAATAACATTTGTTAGCTCCTTCGGTACATAAGACACTGTAACTTCTCCATATATGTGTAAAATTAATCACAGCAAGCTAGAATACTGTCAACTAAGTTAATCAAATACAAAAAAAAATTTAAAAACCTTCTTTTCTAATGGAGTCTATGATTCCTATTTCAAATATTATTCAACAATGTTTTAAATAACTGTCATAACTTAGTTTAGTGAATGCAGATAGTGTTATTGTTATGCGTTGTTATTATTAAAAAGCATTTGAGCGTAACAGATTAACATTTAATAAAAAAAAAAAAAAAAACAAATTATTATAAAATAATACAAATGATTAAATAAATTATCTGAGCATATGACAACTTTAACAAAATGTCTTTTGAAAAATAAGGCAGGTAATTTCCAACGGAAATTATTAAATTTAATCTTTTATACTAGTTTTCACACAAAAAAATTATCTAAATTTAGGCTAGATATTTAACCAAATTAAAATATAAGAGAATTTTGAAGAGTTAGTTGTAAGCGGCACTGCCTAAATTCTAATTTGATACTTAAAGTTTAATTGTAGTTTATCTAATTTTCTGAAAGAGTGTTATTTCTATAAAAAGTTATTATGAATCATAAAAGGTTTTTTTTTATTGCAATGAATTTGCAAAATGGTGTTATATTTTTATAACATAATTATTATACTAAATAAAACAATTAAATTAAAATTAAACTTTATTTTTTTATTCAAATAGTTTTTTATTTTGTAAATTTAAAAATTAAATCATAAAATTTGAATTAAAAAAAAATTAACAGATGGGATGAACTTTAAAAAAAAATTATTCGATCATTATGAAAATTAAATCAATGACTCAATTTTTTTTTGAAAATTTTCATAAAATTTTACAAAAATTTACAAAAATATTAAAATACATCTGTATTTGAATTTTTTTTACTTTATCCATTTAGGGTAACAATTTTTTTGATAATTTTTCTAAAAATAGTTTTTAAAATTCACACATGAGAATCGAATCAAATTAAAGTTCTTCTAAGATTAAAGGGGTGATTCATAATAAAGAATGTCAATGATATATAAGTATTGAAAAGAATCAAAATTTTAATAATATACTTATAAGTCTGGATTTCACAATCTATCTTAAAATTAAATTAGTGAATGAAATTGTTAAATTCATTGTATCTGAAACACAACGGATCTTCAAAAATATCTTGAAATACAATAGTTTAATATTAAATTAGATCAGATGGTAGTGCCTATAAAAGTTTTAAAAAAATGAAGTTAACATTATGCTTACTCATTAGCGCCTATATTGCCTAATTGCCTATAGTAGTGCTATATGATTTCTATATTATGTTTAAATATTACTAATTAATTAGCATTATTCCAGTTGTGGAATAAGATGAAATGGAATATTGCGTGGAGGAAATCGCGGTTATTGCAAATATGTTACATATAGAAATCCGAAATTTGATTAAAGAAAGAAGCAAGAGCCGATAAATTTGGATATGAGAGTGGATTAAAAAACAGAAATTTGACTGACTTAGCACAAATTGTTATAAACAAAGTACCGATTTTAAAACTCAGTTTTCGAAATGATTTGCATATGACATGCCTTAAGTTTGATGAATTCCTTGCTTTAGTACTTAGAACCTGTTATTTAAATAATAAAATAAAAAATTAAATACATTATTTAGAAAAGCATTTCTAAAGAAATCTATTTCAAAGTTTTTGATACCAGCGTAAAAAACCAATCCCTGATAATCCAGAACTAGTGCAGAAGTACTGAATTTCTCTTTCTTTCGACTTCTTTTCTCCTGAATTTAATATGAATGCTGAAAAACAATTCATCGGTTTTGCACTAACTTTCTTTCAGCACTTTTTCAGTTGTGAATGGAAGTAGTGCTTTTCAATACTTTTTCAGTACTGAATAATCAGCATTTAAAATTACATATACAAAGACTATTTTTATTATTCTTTAAAAGTGTAAAAATTCATTTGGATATGGTTGTAACTGCTGAACTCAGGTTATCAGGGTTTAAACATATGAATTGTCAAAATAATATAATGACAGTATAATGTCAAATAGTCAATCTGTCAATGTCAAAAGAAGACAGTTCATAATTATTGTGAATAAATTTTATTAATGGGAATCTTTTTATTTATTTTCATTTAATAATAATTCAAATATCTTTATAATTGGATGATACTTTGCACTTAAGTTTGCAGGTATTAGTCATGTCACACGAGAATATTTTCACATAGATTTATTATGAAACTGATTGCAGACTGAGTTGAATTTTTTTTTAAAGATTTATTAGATTTTACTATACTTATGCCACTTTGTTAATATTTTGGAAAGAATGGTAAATCCCAATAGCTTAAAATTATGGTATTATGTAAACATCATTTCGTTTTGATGGGTAAATTTTTTTATGATAATTTAATGATTTCTTTTTGCAATTATTTATAACTGTCTGAAAATGGGCTTGTTCAAAATGGCGAAATATATAGAAAAAATGGTTGTAAAATAAAATAAAATAATTATTTGTTTATTTTCACCATTTTTTTTTTTTTTACAGTCGTTTTTATGCCAATTTCACGTTATAATAATTAAACTAATTATATAAATCTACAAAAAAATTCTTTTTCAAATAAAGAAGAATTAAAAAAAAAAAATTTTTTTTCTTTCCTTTCCCTATTATTGAAAAAATATTTTAGTTTGTATCTAAATTAGCATATAATAAAAATATGTCTTTTCTCCGCTATATTTATTTAAGAAGCTTTTTGTACATTGTAAATTTTTCCTTTTTTATTTTATATATATATACAATTTATATAAATAATATATATGTGTATTATATATTATTTTTCATTTTAGCACTCAATTTACGTCTAAATATTAAATTAGGAAGATTTTGTGTTAACAAGCACATCAAATTAAAAAATTTTCATATTTGATATTTCTATTATTGATCGATCGTTTTAGAATATCAAAAATAAAAAAAAAATAAATTAATATATTATTAAAAAAATAATAATAAATAATATTTAGAAAATTATTATTAAAAAAGATAATCAAAATATAGGAGTAAGAATTAATATGTTTTGACTTTAAAAATTTCTACTTGAAACTAGTTCTATACTGAAGCATATGAATATAAATTTTATTTTAAATTATAATTTTGCCAATTAATTTAGAAAATATTTATTATTTACAAATGAACACGCAAATTATAAAATTGCAATTCAAATTATATACGGTAAAAACGCAAAATAATGTTTTTGGGTTGTTTACTGTTTTTATTTATTTTTAAATAAGGTGCGCGTGCTCGCACGTATCTTTTATTTATTTGCTAATCATTCAAATTGTTAGTATTGTCTGACATATGTATCTTCTGAAAATATAAATTTTGTTATACAAAAATAAAAGAGGCATCCAGATGGAATACCTGGGTGCTTGTTGAAGTTTTAATCTGAATGAGATTTTAAATCGCTTAGTCAATAGTATTTTAGTGAGCAGGAGGAAATAAGACTTAAAGCAATAAACCTTGTAGGTCTTATTTTACTTTCAAAGTGAAATGAAGCCTAAATTGAACAATTTCATGATTAATGGATCTGAGTGATGATAAGGGTTAAGACAGGGGCGAAGAGTAACTCGAAAGAAAGTGCATGAATACCACGGGGCTTAATAGAATATAGAAACATGTTTTAAAACCTGTTGAAAATATTCGAATTTCAGAGTCGGTTATAAATTTGGAATTGGAATAATATAATAATATAATTTTTGAAAAGTGATATAAAGCACTAAGCTTTAATTCTCTGTGAAATGAGAATTGCAACATATTGCGAATTAGGCCTTATTTCTCAACCGAATTGCGAAATAAGAACTATTAGAAGTTATTGCTCAACCAAGGTATTATTTCCATTGTCATTTTAACGTTTTAAAACATTTTAAATTTCATGACAATTAATTATTTTGACAGTAGATTTTAACAAAATATTAATACCCGTTACATATCCGTTACAAAATGTCACTAAAAATGGACATCTCCAGAAAAAAAACTATCGGCCTTATTACAAACATCGGTATCGGCCGATAAACGATTCTTTATCGTAAAAATATTTGTTTTATATTACAAACATCGGAAATTTTTATATTTTTTCGTAATAGAAAAAGCTTTTTTTTTATCGGTTTCTTTATATTGTAGTCGTGAAAACAGTATTATGACATTGATAAATTGTCGGTTTTTTATTATTTTTAAATCGGGTTCAAATTTCTTACCGATAAAAAAAATTTAACAAGAATTTTTTTTTTTAAATTAAAAAAAAAGAGGAAATGTAAGTAAATTTTAAAGATAAATTAAAAAAAAAATGTAATTAATAAATTATAAATTTTTTAAGGAGTAAAATTGGAAGTAATAAGAGACAAATCGCTAGACTGGTTGAATTGTTGAAAGAAGATCTTAATCTTGCAAGAAATATATGTACCAAGGTTCTCAGTACTAAAAAATGGCAGCGTATAGCCCTATCTCTAATTTGCCTTCTTATAATAAATCTTCCATTATGTTCAATTTCTTCTTCATCATCAAAATAAAAAAATTGGTTCGACATTTTTTTTTTAAATAAAAACACAATTTTTCAGTTTAAAATTAAAAAAATTACTTTTTATTCAAAACACTTTTAAAACAAACAAACTTCAACTTTGAAATACAAAAAATATAAAAAAAAAAATAAGTGAAAAAGCTTTATAGCTTTTTTTTTTATCGTTTGTAATAATTTTATCGGTTATCGGTTCGTAATATACAACTTACGGATTTCCGATAAATATGTTCAGTCGGAAATCGGCCGATACCGATGTTTGTAATAAGGCCGTTAGACAAGTTTTGAGGTTTTATTAAATTTAAAAAGTTCTGCCATCTGATATATTAGGTATACACTACATTTCCTATATCAAATGACAGAACTTTTTAAACTTAATAGGCTTAGAATCTGGTCTGTGAACTTCTTTAGTTTTTTTTTGCTATCTTAGTTATATCCTAGAATCTACCACGCATCCTCCAAGTAATTAATTATGAATAGGCGTTTACTAAAATATACTTAAATATTTTCTATTTCATAATTCTATTTAATTATTTATTAATAAAAATATTTTACAATAACTAAATTTATTTCTTAAACTATTTATATATTTCCTCTAAATATATCCACTTAGTATGCAATTTTTATTTTATTTTATTAAAATAAACTAAAATTTAATTAAATTATATATTTTAATTAAAACGTTTTGATTACAAAATGTCTAGCTCGAATTAACAATTTCATTTGAATTTCTTTGTCAAAACAAAGAAATTATTAATTAATTATCACTTTCACTAATAACTTTTGTTATTCTATTTTTATTTTTTTTTTTTGAAATTTTACAATTAAAGTCTCATGACACTTCAAAAAAAAAACAAAAACTAAACTAGACAATAAAAAAATTTAATTCTAGTAAGAAAAACTCATGTGACTACCCCAAAACGATATCATGCTCTAATTAAGTTCAAAAACAAAATACAAAAATAAATAAATTAGAAAACAAAAATGAATATTGCGAACTTTTGCACAATTGTATACAAGCGGATACAAACAATTTATTGTGCTTTAATGCGAAAATTTATGAATAGAATATATAATAGTATCAATTTGTAAGACCGATTTCACAAAGGAACTATACAATTTTAAGTAAATTTATAAAAAAAAAATTGAAAAAATATGTGTGAATGTAATTTAAAGCTACCCGTTTGTCCGTCGGGCTGTCCGGGGGTTTAAAAATCGATGTAGAAAGTTTGAATTAAAGCTATGAAATTTTAATTAATGATGAGTGTTTCAAAATAATGAAATTTATGAAAGAGCCTTGTTTTTATCGCCTCATTCATTGCAAGGCCACACCCCTAAAGTCAAAAAGAGGCCTTTATTTATAAAGTTATATAACGTTTAATTTAAACCTAGGCACGCTTAACAGCAGCTGCAATTATAAGCTTTATAAATATATAAAGGGTTGCCATATGGTACTTTTAATATACCGTTATCCGGAAATTAATATTTATGAAAATTCTTGATTCTTTAAAGCTCGCAAATGGTTTTTAGGTGGAAACTTGAAATTTTGGCAGTTGTAGATCAGTGAAAATAATCAAGATGTGTTTTTAAGTTGCTTCTTAGTTTAGGATTTGATTCTGTTCTATGAAGTAATTTACAACAATTAAAACTGCCAATTTAATATTTTGACATGTGTTAACACTTTTTCTCAATGGCTTCCATAAAATTTAAGACAGTGTCTCTTGATTTGATTATACAATAAAATTCTAACAAATTATTATATAGAAAATAGTTAAATTTCAGAATCCCGTTTTTTTAAAAACCCTTGGTTTTTTTTTATTACTTCTTTTATATATTTGTGTTTCGAAAATTGCGACTAAGCACAAGTTAATTTATGCCATTATAAGTGTGTACTTATTCTTTTGTATCACTTTTTATTACATATACCATTTAGATTTTATAGTCTCTGGTTTTATTTAATACAATATAAATTCAGTTCAATATACCACAACTATAATACCTGTTAATTAAGGGAAGAACGATTTTATTATACGAGTATAGGGTGAAATTTATTTGTTAAATGCTGTTTGAAACTTTTATTGGAAAATAATTTAAAATTGATTAATAGTAAAAGCTTTTGAAATGTAGATTGTAAAAATTATTACCCTGTTAAATTGCAATTTAAGTTTTTTTTACAGCTGGCATTCATTTTTATTGCAATAAATCAATTAAAACTCAAAGCTGAATTTAGAGATGCAATTTTATATATTAAAATATAACTAAAAGTTACGTCTGTTCGTTAACTTTTTATTGGGGTTGAAAATTAAGCAGCTAATTTTGATAAATTAGTAATAAAACAGATTAGTTTAAATTTTATGGAGTACTTATTAATAAATTTTAAAAAAAGTAACTAGTCGATAAAAAATTTTATTTTGTATTTATTTTTTGAATTAGATCTGAACTCACTAGAGATATTGACAATTTAATTTGAAAAACTTCAGAGTTCAAATTGTCAGTTGCGTTAAGATACTCAAACTCCATGTAAATTATTTTTAATGTCAATTTTTTGATTCCGTCAAATGTAAATATTAAAATTTAAAACATGTACTTGTGAATTATTTAGCAATTGTTTAATTTTTATTTTGAAAATAAATTGTTTCGAATCAAAGTTTTGATTTTTTAAGACATTTAAGGTAAATGGCTATAATTTCGTCCTATGGCGGTATTATCGTCCTAATACAGTTTTTTTAGTACAACTTCGCTAAAAATTGAAATAAAATAAAATTAGACTATGCAAAATATTTTCTAATATTTCTTTTGTCATCTATTAAAATATCGCGATTAAATTCACAATGTAGCTGTTTTAAAATTCAGTTTGAAATGGCAAGTGTCTAATGCAGCTCTGTTTTGATTAATTTTTTATTAAAAAGTTCTAAATTTATGGGAAAAACAAAAATCGTGTTTGTGAGAGAAATAAAAGTTGGAAAATAAAATTTTTAATTACATTCAATAAATTTAAGTTTAAACTATAATTTTATTTCATTAATTTTAAATTTGGTTAATAATTGTGATTATTATAGTGAAAATAAATTAGGACGAAATTACGGACATTATATTTAAAAAATGTACATTATATCGTCCTATAGGACGAAATTGGGTTTGCGAAGAGCTTTTAATTAATTAATATTTTATTATTTTAAATCATTTTGATTTTTTATTTATTAACAGCATTTGATAGGTAATTTAATATATAATATAAAAACCTTTTATCGTCCTATACTTTTTTCTCAAATTTTAAAGTTATATTAAAAGAAAGTTTAGGACCATTTTATGTACATTGAATAGGACGATATTAGGACGTACTTTGTATTAGGCGATATTGGGAACATTTTAATGTAAATTGAATAGGACGATATTAGGTTGGGTATGACGATATTAGGAATATTGCAATTTATACTTATTTTTGATAATTTTTATGAAAAAATAATTAAAGAAAATATCTCAAATGAGAAAAATTGTCTCCACCTGGTAGGTAATACATAAATGACGGAAACGTTAAATTTTTTTAATGAATTCTGATTTGTAATAATTATTTATTTTTTTAAATTTATGGTTTAATTTATTAAATTATTTAACTAGTTATTTTTTATTTTCAATTTTTATATTAAATAGCTATGAAAAATTACATAAATAGATAAATAATATATGAAAACACACTGTTTCATGTCTATTTTAAGATAGGACGAAATTAGGTACAGCAATAGGACGATAATAGGAACACGAAATTTTCAAACGGACGAAATTATGTACAAACAACCCAATTTTTTTAAATATATAATTTTTTAATATATTTTATTAAAATTATCGAAATAAAAACGTAATTGAAAAAAAGAAAGCCTAAACTTTCATAAAATAGTATAACATTATAAAGTTTACTTTGAAAACCTGTCAAATTAATTCATTTTGTGCCATGACCAAAAATTATAGGACGATAATATAGCCGTTTACCTTATGCGTTTATGCACGTTTTATTTTTAACGTTTGACGTTTAATATTTTGTTTTTTGACAACTTTGTCAGATTTAAGAAAATTTTTACGATTCCACAAATTCCATTCTGATCGCATTTCTTAAGACTTTCAATAAAAATATTTATTTCGAAAATTCGTGCTTTTTAAACGAGGCACAGTGAAAAGCGCCGAAAGCACCGAAAGTCACCCATTAAACTGTACGAAGTTCTTTTTGCTATAGTTGTCAACTTTAAATACCTATAATAACGTCCTTTTAAACCAAACCTTAGGATAGGATCTTATGATTTATTAATTTATTTATTTGTTGTACCAGACAATAGTAAATATATTGGCTGATAATATTAATCCTTTGCCGATTTGACATTTGGATTTAAATGATTATTAAATGATTCTATTATACACTATATTTTTTATTAGATAAAGATCCGACCAGGGTTTGAACCCGAGACTTTTCGATTGAAAAACTGTCATACTACCACTGAGCTATCGGTCAGATTCTTAGGATTTTAATATAAATGTAAATATTTGTTTTAAGGTATAACAAATTAGAAAATTTTGGGATTTTAGGTATCATCATGTGGGTGTGATAAAGTGAAAATTTTAGGAAATATTAAGAATAAACACTTTAATGTTTGTGATGTAATGAACTGTGTATTAAAATGAATTAGTCTATACTAGTGGTTATGGAATATACTTAAATTTTACAATAACTCTTAATTTTAGAATGAATGAAGTCTAAAACTATGACGTAGAACAACATCATTAATGTATTCAATATATATTATTCCAATTTATCCCACATTACTTCAACATATTTTATCTAACTATTGTATCCAACCCCCCAATAAGAAGTTAAAAATTTCAATTTTTTTTTTAATAAAATAAATTAAGTTTTCAACTTTTTTTATATGATAGATGCTAGCAAAAGTATAACTAAATCTAAAATTATACATACTTATATAGTCTGTATTTAAATTTTCAATATATAATTTTCAATTTTAATTTTGTCAACTCAAAAAAATACGAAGTGTTAATAATCAACAAACTGTCAATTCTAATCATAATTATGATTAATAATAATGTTATATAGATTATATTAGTAGGTAGCTCAGGGGCGTTAGAATGTTATCAAGTTTTTTTTTTTTTTTTTTGTAATATATTAATAAACTTAAATTATTATTGCAAATATTAAAAATTATGAATTTATGAAGTCCAGATCACAAGATGAAATCTAATTTAATCAAAAAAAAGTTTTTTTTTTTTTAATTTCAAGTATAAATTAAAATATATTCTTGATATTTGTATATTTACATGTCATAAAAAAAAATAAATATAAATTTTTTGTGCAAATATACATATATATATATATATATATATATATATATATATATATTATAAAATTAGTAATATATTATTAATAAATAAAAAAAAAGTCTTGAAAAATTTAGACTAAACTAGTTAGTCGTTATTTTTATAGGAGACTTGAGAAAATTGTACAAAAAAAAATTTTGAAATTCAATTTAATCAATTGACACTTTACATATCTGGATCTGAATTTTAAATAACATATAAGTTGTTTTTCAAAAAAATAACTATAATAATTCTAAATAACTTTAAAAGGGTTAAAAAAAAGGTTTTCTTTCCTAAAATTGATTTTTTTCAATTCAAGAGTGCAAAACCTGGCGTTTATTTGGGTTCACCCATTGTGTGAACTTTAACTTAAGAACTTATTTTTCAGGATTGTTAATAGTTTTATAAATTAATAAAATAAAAATAAACTAATCAGCCCGTTGAGTGTAGATTTTATCAATTTTGCTTTCTTATACATATACTCACTCACCCTTTTCAATCAACTTGTGTACCTATAACCCTTAATCCATTTTCTTTAGAGAAGTTTTTTGTATTGTTTTTGGAAGATTATAGTTATACAAAATATCCGGAATTTCTTGATAAATCTTTCTGAGATTGGGGTTCTTAAAAACTTGATAAAAACATTTAATACACATTTGACAGATTTTGGATTGCAAAACATAATACAGGGTGGCGCAAAATGACCAATAGGGTTTGAATTTTTAATAACTTTTGTATTTAATGGTTAATTATTATTATTACTATTTTTTTGTCATACAGTATATTAATGGGGAATATTTTTAGCTTAAGTATCAAAAATTATATCCCACAAGTGGTGACCATTTTCGGTTTCGCACATTCGTGCTCTTTCCAGTACATTTTTCATAACTTTTCGTAATTTTTGATCTCTGTTCTGTTGTGTACTGTTCCATTTCCAATTTCCCAAGTTTTCTTCACAAAATTCTGAAATAAAAATAAAAAATATAAATAAATTTAAAAAATTATTAAACATTTAAACCATATCTGTCGTTTTGCGCCACCGCTGTATGTAGAAATTTGTTGTTAAACAAAAAACGCTGGTTTAGGAATGGATTAAAACGACTTGTTATTTAAAGATTAAATTTACATGAAACTTTTATAATCAGATTTTAAGGTCGAATGCATAAAACTAAGCTTAACCTCAAATCTAATTTTTTCAAACCAAATTTTTAGTTTTAAACGTGTATTCAGTTTTTGTTTGAAAGAAGTACATGGAGAGTCAATGGAATGAAGCTTCCATTTCTACATGAAATAAGTTTTTAAAAAACTATGTTTCAACTTGAACCAAGCTTCTCAATAGTCATTAAAAATTATAAAATCTCATAGGTAAATTTTACCCATAGTTTGCAGTTTAGGGTTTAAATAAAATATTGCTTCTATTCTTACTTGAAATACGTTCTTTTTAATAGGTTTTAAAAAAAAATTATGTTTCAACTTGAATTAAGCTTCTAAATAGTCATTAAAAATTATAAAATCTCTTAGGTCAACTTTACCCATCGTTAGCAGTTTAGGGTTTAAATAAAACCAAGTTCTAAAAAAATAAGTTCTTTTTAATAGGTTTTTAAAAAAAAAACTATGTTTCAACTTGAATTAAGCTTTTAAATAGTCATTCAAAATTATAAAACTTCTTAGGTTAATTAAACCCATGATTTGTAGTTAAGGGTTTAAATAATTTTTAAATACAACACACATGGGTTATCATCTTCTGTTGTATTTATATTATTAATCCAATTATTCTGTAGCTAATTTAATTTATTATTCTTATTTTAGATATATTCTTTACTTAATTATTTAATATCTTACTGATATTTTTTATTGTAATTATTATCTTACAGATATATTTTCTTAATTAATTATTTATTTATTAAGAATTTAATTATAATTTATTTTTTTTTTGTCAATTTAAGTAAATAATTTATTATTTGAAATTTTATTGATTTTTTTTTTTTTTTAAAAAAATAAGTTAAATGATCAATTATTGCACAATATCACAGTTGAATGAAACAATTGAAAATAAAAAAAAAATTTCCTCAACGTCAGAGCAACGTTTATTTACACAACCCCACAATTTTCTTAAAAAAAACCTAACATTGATTTAATTAATAAGTTATAATATACGTGCATATTACATACAAAGGGTTACCATAAAAGGGGTGCCAAAACCAATATTTCAAAAAAATCATCCTAGGCAAAACAATATTATTTAAAAAAAAAAAACCTAAAAAAAACAAATAAATGATGCTTTATTTTAAAAACTTAATTAGCGTAATTGATTCTATTTTTAAGTTATTTTTAAGATACTGTATCTTTTTTGAATTAAAAGTGCAAAAAAACAGATTAAAAATATTTGAATACGACACAACAAACAATTTAAAAGTTATCTGAAAATACTTAAGTACTATTTTTTTTTTAAATACTTATTTATTTATTTATTTCATTATTTTGTAATTTTTCCCGCTTTAATATATTTTTGATGATATTTATTTATTTTCTTATTTTTTTTTTTTTTATAATTTTCTTAAAATGTACGTAAAATTTTTTAATTAGTCACAATATTACAAACGATGATTATGTCGATTAAATATTTTTTCTAAAGAAAATTTGTTTATTTTTTTTTTTTTTTTTGTTATTCGTCTTATTTTTTTTTTTTGGTGTTTATTGCATTTTTCAAAATATTTATAAATGTAGCATTAAATCTTCCTTGTAATTTTATTCTAAAAATAACAAAATACAGAAAAAAAATAAAAAATGTTTTTATAAAATAATTATTTTGAAGGTAAATTATAAAAATTTTACATTTCTTAATAAGATCAAATTGATATAAAAGTCAAAATATCGAATTGTTTTATTTAAACATATTGAGGTTATAATTAATTAACATTAAAATGATTTAATGGAAAACGAAAGTGCTGCTGTTGTGTGAATGATGTGAGTAATTGATGTGATTTGTTATAATTTTGATTAGTAAAACATTTCAATTTTAAGAAATTTTTGCATTTAGATTTAAAATATAATTTGCAAGATAATACAAATAAATCACACGCTACCTGTTGGTGACTAATAACAAATGTTTTTATAAATAAATTGAAGTAGATTACGATCTGTCAAAAAAATTGTATTCATTTATTAACTTTAATTTTGTTTTTAAGTGCTAACTGTTCAATTGTTGGGCTAATAAGTCTAAAATAAACCGTAGGTATACGTAGTAAAGGGGGGGTTCTTGTTATTAGAATTGATCCTTATGAATTCCACATACAATTTAAACATGAGATAGTACTAGGTCTTAGATTTTCAATAGATACAGTTCTGTTTTGTTTATATTGTAATCATTTTTGATTTATATGATAATTTATGTCTGTGAGTTATATTACTCAATTATTTGTTTATATTTAGTATTTTTTTTATTATTGTCAATTTTAGTGTAGTTGATTTGGATTATACTAATTAGATTTCATTCAGCATTTGATATAAATCACTATCTGTCAAAATTTAAAAAGAATTAAAATTTATACAAATTTTTATGGCTGACTATGAAAGAATATAACTAAATATTTTATATACTTAAATTTTTTTTTTTATTTTAATTTAATAATTAATTTGATTATAGTTCACTTGTTTACTCATTGTTTGTCAAATACCCTCCCTAATAAATTTTCCCATTTCTATTATCCCATAATCTTAATTCTCAAAACCAATTCTTCTAAATGGTTTTTCTTACTCTTAACCTCGAAATTTAACTGTTAATTTTTATATAAGGTCCCATCCTTAAATTTGATTTAAGTTTTCCGTAGCAACTTCGCAGTCAGTGCATTTAAACCGCGCATAGAAACTTTACGAAGTTCCAAAGTCAGGTTCTTGATGCTGAGTTTGTTGTTATCAATTTATATTGAATGTGATCAATCATGTGCTCGGAGTCAAATCATATCTGTCGCGTATGATCAAATTTACTAAATAAAAAAGCTCAATATTGATCCTAAATATATTATATGCTCAAGCTTTTATCTTATAATCACTTATAATTTGTTTATTCTAAGTCCATTAAGATTATTAACTTCAAAAATATTACAATATCAGGCTGGAATTTAAAATTGTTATGTAAGAATCAATTCCAATAACGTCCAAGTCAAGTTAGTAATTTTATTTAGTTTTATAAATATGTCCTAGTTTAATATGTAGCTTTAGTTATAATTTAAAAATATTTTATAACAAAGGGTTCGTTTTCTAAGAGATTTTCAATTCTTTTGACATTTCACATTTTCGAAATTTTAATATTCGACATTAAAGTGTTTTTTAAACGTTTTAAATGCAACATTTTTTTTCTACTTAAGTACAATATAAAAATATAAAATAAAATTTGAACTTTTTTAATTTGCCAAAAATTTATAACAAATTTATTTTAAAAACACGTGATAATTAAGTGAAAAAAAGAATAGAATTATTTAAAATAATAGCCAAAATAAAATTATTTTCGAAAAGTCAAAAAAAAAAATAAATTTCGAAATTTATTTTTATTTTTGGGGGAAGAAACACAATATAGAAATAAAATGTATTTGTTTGTTTTTTTTGGTTTTTTTAATGACTTGGAGCAGAATTTATTGCAAATCTAAAAATGACGAATAAAAAAAAATCTTTAATTTTCAAAAGAAAGTTTTTTTTTTATAGACTAAAGAATTTTATTTTCTTCTTTTACAAAAACATTTTTTTTAATGGCGCTATAAATGATATTTGTTTACCTCCTCATTTTTAGAAAACAAATTAGATTTTATTACGCGGTTAGTCCAATATAAAAAACTCTTCTCTAGATTTTTTAAAATTCTTCTAGATTTATTCCAATTTTATTCTTAATAAAACTCTATTTTAATTTAAAGTTTAAAAAATGGAATTGCATAAAATTAGGGGCTATTTGAATTAATTAGATTTAATTAAGTAACCTAAACTTAAATTTATCTAATTGACTATATTGTAGCATAAATTCTTTTAGAAATTATATTTAGATGTATTTAACCATCAATAAGCTTTATTTATAACTTTATCTTTTTCTGATGTGGATATTTCATATCTTAAATTGTCTCTGTTAATATTGCCTGGGATATACTCGATTTTTTTGCATGTAGCCCTTCTACTAAAATGAAATAGTATAGGGACATGATCTTGGTTTTGAGTGTATTTATATTTGTCTAAGAAGATGAAATGCTCAGGAGCTATAAAACCCGTGTGCAAAGTTTAGTAATTTAACAATTTTCTGGAGTTTTTAGTGCTCTATCATAATGACTCCTGTTTAATTTTATCATAAAATTATCTATTCTCATGATTTTGGCTTCCTTGTACAAATATTTATTAGAATAAAAATGCTTTTATTCGAACTCAGGTTTTCTATGTTTATTAATTCAAACTCTTATGCACTTTTATTGTTTTTGTAAATATGTTCCGTTGTTATATAATTATATTTCAAACATCCTTTCAAATTTAAATTATACGTAACACCCAACTTTTCTAAATTCTTAAATTATTTAAAAAGATTACATAGCATAACAAATTTTTTATTTATAAATTGCTTAAAAAATATTTATTTAATCGTGAGTAAAGAATTAATTTTATCTAATTTATTAAATTTGTCATAATATCTCTAATTTTTTAAGAAAATTGATCTATATTTTGTTTTTTTTTTAAGTTTTAATTTTTAAAAATTCCATTAGATTTTTTTAAAATACCCGAAAAATTTAAATTAATTCTGTCATAAAATTTTAATTTTATTAATTTGATTTTTGTTTTGTTTTTGTTTTTAATTTTTTCTATTAATTAAATTTAACCTTGTTTGACTAATTATATAGTTGATTTTTTCAATCTTGAAATTTATTATTCAACTAATATATAAATTAAAAATCAATAAATATAAAATTAAATGTAAAAAGTCTTGAAGTAATGCACAGGTGTGCAAACGAAAATTGGGGTTAAACAACTGTGTGTTTGTTGTATTGTTTTTGTAAAAAAAAACAAATGAAATTTTCCTAATCAATTTTTTACCTAATTTTTTGCTTGATTTTAAATTTATTAACCGTTTCACTCAATTAAGTCACGTGCAGCTATGCTGTAATATTTATAAATTGTATTTAAATATTTGAAATAAACTAATTTATTGTTTCTATTTATTGTAATTAAATTGACGCATCGATATGATAACATCTCATCACTTGCATCTCAACTAGGGGTTCCAAAACGGTATCAATATTCAAAACCGGTATTTCGGTATTATTATTCAAATAATACCGGGATGCCGGTATTAATACCGGTATTGTAGTATATAAAAAAAATTTTATAAAATTAAAACAAAATCGTTATTTATGTTGATATTTATTCAAATTCAAATCTTAAAAATATAACAAATCTTAATCTTATTTTAATTTTTGAAATACGACCTTAAGTAACATAAGTTATCTATTGTTTCATTTTTTAAGGATGATCTTATTTTAGTTTTTATATTTCCTGATGATGAAAATATCCGCTCGGCCTCTACACTGGTTGGTGGAATGGTTTTTAAGTAATCGTACATCAATTGCAAATTAGAACCACGGCATCCATTTTCTTCGAAAATTGCCATCTCTTTCCTAATAGTTTTTTCGAAATACTTCGCGTTATAATTTTTCACCTTTTTTCCTCCACTTCTTTATTTATAGCCATGTCTAGTTGTTCTTTTAAAGAAGGCATGTTTATGTCTGGTATAGAATCAGAATTGTTGTCTGTATCTGATGAAGATTCATTTTGTTCTTGTTCTGGCTCTATTATAACGAAAAGACGCTTTATTAAATTCACAATCATATTGGTAATATCTGTTTTAGTTAAACGTTTAAAATGTATGGCGAAATCTTGATTTTGATGGCCTTTGTGTAAATATTGCAAAACACTAGAAAAATTTGTTCGGCGTTCCGAAATTCGTCTTGTTAAAGATTCTTTTAGTTGATTGCTTATGTTATCGTTTCCCAAATTATCCATCATAAATATTAAAGTGGCATCAGCAGATAAAAGTGTAACATCTCGTCGACATAATGCTTCTACTGCTAACTTTATTGGTAAAAGTGCGGAAATGATATTTGAGATCAAATCCCACTCAGATTCATTGAAAATTATTGTTGATTTTAAGTCTATTAATGCCTTTTTGATGGAATCCTTAAGTTTGTAAAAACGATCTAACATTAAAAATAGGCTATTCCACCTGGTTTTCGTGTCCAAAATTACAGACAATTCCTTTCCGAACTCTTCTACAAAGTATTTCTGGAGAATGGAATCATTTTTGGTTGGAGAACGTCGGAATAGATTCACCACTTTTCGTACCTTTTTGATAACTGGGTATATAATATCTACCAATTCGTTTGAATCACTACTACTGAATAATGTCGAAACCATGTATATAGTTTTTAACAGAAAAAAAAAACAAACAAATTCAAACAAAAACAAAACAAGTACCAAGCCAATAGAATATCAACAAACAATATTCAATTCGTTATCTTATTTCGTTTTTCGTTATTTTTGTTTTTTTTTTGCTTTATTTTATGCAAGCGGCTTTCGTTAAGTTTTTTTGTAATTTGCAATTACATATATGTAGGTCGTAGCTTTTAAAGTGGCCAGAACTCAATATAAAATTTTTAAAAAAATATTAAAATTTTTTTTGCAATACCGAAAAATACCGAAATACCGGTATTTTGTTGATTTAATACCGGTATTTAGATTTAACTAAAATAGTCCGGTAAACCGGTATACCGGTATCCCGGTTTACCGTTTTGGAACCCCTAATCTCAACAAAATACTTGAATATATTATTGTAATTAATTAGCAAGATTTCATCCTTTAACACTTTTAGGCTTTTCTGTAGGTTTATAAAACACTTTGATTCAATATTATATAATTAATGGAAAGTTTTTAGGAAATCGCCTCTGTGAGTAGTTATAAGAATAAATCAACATTTTTTAGTACTGATCTGTTCCTTTTATACAAGTAAATAACTCGAAATTTGTTTTAAAAAAAATATTAAAATCATCAATCATTTTTTGACAACTTAGTAAATTTTCCCAATCAATCACCCTGTAAAATATTATAAAAAAAAAGTTTGAAATTAGTTTAATTGTTTTTATACAATTTTTCATTTAATTTTTCAAAGTTTTAAGGCGTAACTAGATTTGTTTTACAATATTGTTGTTGTTTTTTTTCAAGTAAAATTCTTTTGACAATTATACTGTCACAATTTTACAGTATAAAACTTGTTTTTTTTTTTAAGTTGTTTTAATTATAGCAAGGAAATTTGTTGTTTATTATTTCAAGTTCAGGTGTACAATTGTTGAAAAAGCACTAAAATCTATTTTTATAAAAGATCAATTTTAATATATATATATTATGTATATTTGTTTATAAATATATTTACATGTTTTCAAATGTATATATAATGCAAGTGTAAAGGATATTGTCACATAATAAATTAAATGAACAATCGAGCACAAACATATATATACAGATTATTATAATATCTAATTAACGTAAAATTTTTCATCATCATTTTACATCTAATTTTGTTTTGTTTTTTTAGATTTTAAATCAAATATTTTTTGTTGCTATTATTATTTAAATTAGAATAAATGCACGTGAATTAATTTGTTATGTATCACTGTATATATATGTATATGTGAATAAAGAATGTATTTTATTAACTTTTTTATTACCTTTTCATGGTCTAATATAAATAAATAAATAAACACACAATAAAAAGAGATAGACTAAATGTCAATGCATTAGAAAAATTTGCATGAAGTGACCTCAGTTTTGAAGTTGTTTCGAATAAATTAGATTGTTATATTATAAAAATTTGTTTATTGAGAAAATTTTTTAATTTTTTGAATGGGGTTGCATATGAGGGTTAAAATTTTTAAATATTTAGTTGTAATTGTAATCAATAATTATTATTAAATCTTGATAAATTATATTAAAGAATTGATCGTTTTTTAATGTAAAATTTAAAAAAAAAATCAAATGCAAAATTTGAAATTATTTTGTAATACAGAATACCCATTGTCGACTCAGCTACGATTCGCCATTCATTGGGTTCAAACTAATAGCTTAATCAATAATTAATAATTATAAATCTTTAATAAAAAATATATTAATACAACAATATAAACAAATAATTTAATTGAATAATATAACTCACAGATATAGAACACCATATAAATCAAATACAAAATTCTTACAATATAAACAAAACAGAACTGTACATATTGAAAATCTAAGACACTTCTACATGTTATAAGGCCTAGTACAACCTCATGTTTAAATTGTATGTGCAATTCATTAAGTTCAATTCTAATAACACGAATATAAAATTACCCCCTGTTCTAATATGTACCTTTGGTATTAATAGTCTAACAGCTGAACAGTTAGCGCTTAAAAAAAAAAAGCTATAGTATAACTTTGATAGCTATATTATAGAAAACCGTTGATAAAGGTTGATTTGTTCGTTCAAAATCGAATATCTTAATTTGTTATCTGAACTCATCTTCTTTATACATTAGTAAAGAAAACTTTGATGAATTTAAGTGGAACTCTTTAAAATTATAAACCTACTTATGTTCTTAGTTAGCTTATTTGTTATAAAATATAAATAATTGGTTAAATAATTCGCATTTTTCCCACTTAAACTATTTTACTAGACTATATTTTATAATCAAGCGTGTATATATACAAATTTGTTATTTTCAAGTTTTGTTACGTCTTATTTAAATGAATATACATATGTATGTTAATTGATTATTAATTTTCTATTGTATTTTTTAATGTATTCCAAATAGTCAAATATCAACATGCGTAATAACTCTAATAAAACTACTAGGTATTAAAATAAAATATAATAAATAATTTCAAAATAAAACGGTAACACTGTTTTTTATTAATTAAAATAATAAATCAAAATATTAATAACCAATAATGTCTACATAAATAAGCCTTCTTCAGATTTCCCACGGCATAACACTTAAGTCACGTGTTGTTATTTTCTATATACATAACATTTTTATCTTCTGTTATTTTTTATTTTTTTATTTATTTATTTATTTTTCCACTTTTTTTTTTCATTGTTTACATAATATACAAAATATTTCTTTACCTTTTATTTCATTTTTTTTTTTGCATATTTATAATGTTTACAAAATCTTTTTCTTTTCTATTTTTATATTCTTATGTTGTTTTTGTTTATAATACATATTATGTTTTTTTAACACCTTGAAGAAGGGAGAGAAAGAGAGAGAGAATATATATAGTATATAACAGGGATGTTATGTGAAATTTTTCAATTGTACTTTTGTCTAACCTTATATTGTACTTTTTTTAGGAAAATTGTATTTTTATGAAATTTTATTAGAAACATAAAAGTAAAACATTTCAGTTTTTATAAATGTAAATGTCTTGAATTACATAATATATGAATATAATAAATAAATAATAATATGGAGAGTAATTTTATTAGCAGTTTATTGTTTAATCAATAAGCTCATTTTCTTTTACATCTTTAAGGTTTGTTCTTAACATTTTTTTAGGAACTTCAAAATAAGAGGGATAAGAGGGAGCTTTGTGTGAAGTACATTTATTATTTTCATCTTCATCTATTAATTCGATTACACTGTCTCTAAAATAATATCCAATTTTCATACCAAAATAATAGAAGCTCAAAAACTGTTCATATGTATTAATTTTACTTACTTTTCATATGACGGATGGGAAGAAATATTTTCAACTACTTTCGCATTCTTCTGAGGTCTATCATCAGACTTTTTCTTTATCCAACTATGGATTATATTTTATTTAAAATTTTTATTTGGAACTACATATATTTATTATCTATATGTATATTCAAATAATTTTAAAAATTCTCACCTGTTTAAATTCATATTACGTTTTAAAATTGTTTATGAACAAACCAAATTTAAATGAATATTTTTTGCACAATGCACATAAACAAAAAACTTATAATGTTAAATATTAACGACAAATTTTGGTAGTATTTATTTGATTTGAATAAATTTTTGAAAAAATTTGAAAAAAGTAACGTCCTACTACAATCGTATAAAGTAAAAAATAATAAAATTTAAACGTCACATATATTAAACTGAAAGTAGGGTAGGGCTTCATATCAAATAGGTATAAGGTAGAGTTTTAAATAATTTTTTTTTTTGGAATTCTAAATTCAAGTTGAATTGTATCAAAATAAGCTTAATTGTATTATTGTATTTCACTGTACACAATTGTATGAAATTTGGTACAATTGTACTGCTCATAACATCACTGGTATATAATATAAACAATATAGTAATATAAAATCAGATCATTCTCAAAAAAGTTGATACCATTTAAAACACATTCATAATACATACTTATGTAAATAGTATAAAAGACTGTGTACATATGTACAAACTGAGTATTAGATAAATTTTGAAAAGCTTTTATTTAAAATTTAAAAATAAATTAAATAAAAATTGTTGGTTTTTTTTTTATTTAATTATAATACCCATATATTAATGGTTTGTATTAGTAAACGTACATATATATATAAACATATAGTTAGATTATTAACATTTTTATTAATTCAAAAATGTAAATAAAAAGCACGCCGCTTAAAATATTTTCTATAAGTTATTCCAATAATATAAACAGGTATTTCACCCAAGAAGAATTACTCGTTCCGTCAAAATAATCAACACAACACAACACATGCAAAATAAAACGTAAATATACAACTTGTATATATGATAAACATTCACATATACGAAAATAAGCTTATGAATTTAAATTGAATGTAATAAAAACACATAAAGGGGGTGTTACATTATTTCGTTTGGGTACAAATTTTTTTTATTTAGAATATTTTCGAGTTATAATAAGTTTCGAACGTGTATTGTATTTAATACACATTGAATGTGTGTTTAATTTGAAGTATCTTGAATGTCAACTAGTATCTTGACATTGAAATTAATTTTTTCAATATATATATGCATTTGGCCATATTGTTAGAAAGTCCAATGTTATTTTATTACAAGTATGTACGTACATGTGTATTGTGTTTATATATTTTTGAGTACCTAAATTTGATAAAAATATATCTTAAGTGGTATATATTCTGATTTGAATATCAAGTCATGTGCAATATATAGTCAATATTGATAATTGATAAACAATCAAGAAAATCAAAATTATTTTCATTTTTTAATTGTCACTAATATTTATTTAATTGTTTTATAGATCATTTTTTATAAAATAAAAAGAAAACTGATTTAAAATAAAAAGATAATTTTATAGATAACTAATTATAATATGTTTTATCAATTTTTTTAAGGTTCTTTTGTTTTTAAATAATTATTGAGTGATAAGCAATCTTACACCTTATACGTAGATTGCCTCAATGTCCTCAATTTATTGAAATAGTGCAACTTAACTATATTTTTAAGTCCGTTTAAATAATAAAAAAAAATAAAAATAAAGAAATAATTCCTTCTAGATTAAGTAAACGATTGAAATGAAACTGTTTAAACATTTTAGATTACTACAAATATAACTATATAAATTTTAAAGCAAATTTCGTTTTTTTCAATGCGTCGAGTTTTTTTGGATCCAGTATTTGGAACTCACCGATTTTATAGTAGAAAATAAATAAGCCAAAAAAATTAAAGAAGTTCGACTTTTTAGAACCCCCATAAAAAAATTGTCCCGAAAAATTTAAATACCATATTTTGGGATTCATCTTAATTTTCTTTCGTTTGTCAGTTTTTATTGTGTATTGTATTGTGTATTAGGTTTTTCAAAACAGGTCAGTTCAACTTTTAAGCTCCAAGATACGGGAATCGTTTTTGAAATAAAGAACAAATTAATTAAAAAAAAAGACCAATTTAATTTGAGTAAAAGGAAAGGAAATTCATGTGAAAAAAGTTAAATTATAATGAATATGCTGTAACAGTTTAACATTTAACTGTCAATTGTCATTTTGACATTTCATTTTTGACTGACGTGCTATTTTATATACTTGCCTGTGTCTATGGGTTTATTTTTCATTCTGTAAGTTAGTGATACATTAATATTAGAAATCTGACCATAAATTTATAAGAATTGTATGATGCATGCAGCTGTTAGCGAAGGGGCTTCGGGTGTAAACAGATTTGAGTTCGATCCTTGTTAAAAGATAATTTAGTTTTATTTTGTACTAGATATCACTTGAACCGCAAAATTGTTATCTGAACTGGTATTGTGATTTGTGAAGTACACTTAATTATTAAAATGTTCTTAATTATAATAAAAAAGAGCTTTATTTATTTATTCTTGTATGCATATATACATATGTATATGTATACTTATCATTAAATTATATTAATTTTGTTTTTATTTTTATTAAAAGCAAGTTTTAGAATTTGTTTGTTTTTTTTTTTAATTTTGTTTCTTCCTTCTGACGAATTATAATTAAATCAAATTAGGTCGAAAAATTTAATTCGATCCGGCACCGGCATTAGTTTGTATTTTTTTTTTGTTTTTCATTATTTATTTATTTTATTTTATATTATTATTTATTCTCAATTGTTGTTTTCTCATTTGTATTTTGTATTTCAAAATTGAATCAGAAATAAAAATAAATAGAAAAAAAATAACAAAATAAAATAAAACAATTTTAATTTTAAATTTTAAAATTCTTTAATTTTTTAATTTAATTGAGAATTTTGTGATGAAAAACAGAACCACAGAATCAAAGAATTATAAAAGACACAAATGTTGAATTATTTCTTAAAGAAATTCTCGGTGAAATAAAAAAAAAAAAAAAACAAATATTTAAAGATAAAATATTTACTAATAAAATATTATATTATTACTTTTTTTTTTAATTTAGATAAAATTATAAATAGAAAATTAAATATTAAAAAAAAAAAAAAACAAATTATTAATAAATAAATTAAATATATAAGCTGTGATTAAAAATAAATTAAAAAAAAAATTCTTAACTATTTTTTTTATATTTGACTAAAAAATTAGAATATTAAAAAAATTATAAATTCAAAAAAAAGAAAAAAAAAATTAAATTAAAAAGTATTAAAAATAAATTATAAAAAAGAAAATAATAATAAAAAATCAAAATATTAATTTAAAATTCATTATGATTCTATTTTTTATAATATTAAATGTGAATTTTTATTAAAAAAAAAATTATAAATTAAAAACAAAATTAATAAAAAAAAATTATTAATAAATTATATAAAATTTAAAAAAAAAAAATAAATTTTGAAATAATGGTAGGAAAAAGTTTTTTAACAATAAAAGATGTAGAACATTTTAGTAGACGTAGTAGTATATATGTTGATCCTGAATGTGACAAATTTTTTGATATACCATTATTTATTGCTGGTAGTGCAAATGATGTTTCAGCAACATGTCAATGTTGGCAATTATCAGGTATACATTAATTACATGAATTTGATTAGTACTTATAAACTATATATATATATATATATAACTATTTGTCTACATATTGATTGAAAGAATTGCTCTAAAAAAATATTTTTCTCTTAATTATTAATATTTAATTTATTAATTAATTAATTATTTTATTATTATTTATATATTGTTAATATTAATTTGAATATAAAAGTGATACTTTAACACTTTCATATCCAACAATTGGAATTTGTTATTTTAAAACAATGTTCAGATTGTATATATACTTATTTGTTAAATTGAGATTTTTAAACAAACGTTATTTTTCTAACAATAATGTCATTTTCCTTCTAATTGACGTTTTAGAAACAAACTGTCAAAATTGGAAACTTAATATTCCCAGCGATGTGTCATGTGGTTTTGGGTCAAAATGGAGTTAATTTTAAAGTTGAACTAAAGTTAATTAATATTTTAAATATAAAGAAGAATAACAAGATCTATATAGAAAATAAAATAAAAAAAAATATTTTTTTCAATATATACTTTTATTAAAGTAGTACTAGCCCCCTAAAATGTAGAAAATAAAAAATTTAATATAGATCTTGGAAATTTGTTACTGTTTTAATATATTAGTAAATTTTTGGTATAAGAAGGAGTTCTTTTAATGTTTGAAAACTTTTAAGCTTAAAATATTGAAAATTTTCATTAACCAAAAATTGATGGTAGATCTTTTGTATTTAAAAGTGTTTTATTACAAAATTAAATTGCTGAAATGGGAGACAGTTCTTTTTTCCGTTAGTCTAAAAAGAGTTTCTTCTTAGTTTTTCAGTTCTTTTTTCAATCCAGCAATTTACTTTTATACTAAAACACTTTTAAATGAAAAGATCTACCATAAATTTTTGGTTAATAAAAATTTTCAATATTTTAAGCTTAAAAGTTTTAAAAATTTTTTATATGAAGCTGATCGTCTATACAATTATATGGTCTATGGTTTTATATTATCAAAGTGAAGTATTTTAGTTTTTAAAGAAACTATCCAAATATATTAATTTTATTTGTAATTTTTTTTATTATTTCTGTTGAATTTAAAAAAAAAAAAACAAAAAAAAAATTTTATCTTCCAAGGAGGATCGAACTCAGATCTATTTACATCCTAAGTCACTTCGCCATTTCAATAGTTTGCAATTTCCCAATTATTTTTGTTATAATTTGTTATTAAATTTCCTTATTAGGAATGCAACTGAAAATTCCAAATACATTTCCGAGCCACAAACCGAGTGTAGTTTAATTGTCTCTGGCAGCCACAAAATTGTTTTTCCATTAAAATTTTTTTCTAACGTTACACAAATTTAAATGACTGCATTTTTTCCTGCTGCATTAGAGTTATACATTTTTAAAGTTTTGTAATACACTTTGAGTAATTTCAAGTTTAGTTTTTCCAACCTCAAAATTACCTGAAAATTACATATTACCACAAGTTTAGAAAACTTACTTAAGGTACATTGTGTTGATTATTTTGCAAACTATATCTTAGATCACATATTAAAGAACTATATGACTTCGAATAAGCAATTGAAAGCCACCCATTGGAACTGCATAACTCCTTGTAAAGCAAAACTTTGGGATAGGATAATTGATACAAATTTAGGAAAGGAAACTTTAGGAATTGGTATTGGAATAATGGATATGGATCATATAAAATAAATGGGAAAATTTTTAGGGGGTGGGGTGGGAATTAAGTTGTACACATACAAATTATTAACTTTAGGGAACACATGAGATGTAACATGCTCCCATAATTTTGACATTCGCATAAAAAACGAATTTCTATAAGTCGTGTTATACGTCATCTCAACAATTCAACACAGGTATTAATTTTTTTATTTCTTTAGAATAGGTTTCGTTCCTACTTGGTATCTATAAAACACTAACTTACAGAGTTGTAGCACCCGAATTTGTGGAATCTGGGAGTAGAAAATAAACTTGAAAACTTTTTTCCGAAATATGTGTATGATATTACGAAATTTATTAAATATTCAACGGATTTAACACAGGGTGTTCAATTTTAAATCATAAGGTGTTTTATTACGGGACCTGTGTTTGAAGATAATCCGATAATGTAGGTATCTAAAGTTAAGCACACTCGAAAACTAATTTTCAATAGAATAAATTTTACAGCCCTTATAGAGACATGCGGAACATTGAAACTTACATCAGTTTACAACTATTTGTTTAAACTATAATTAGGGGAAGTAAGATATTGTGTTTTATTTCTTAAATATGTAACTCAAAATCAGTTTTGAGCTTTACGATCAAGCTTTTCTAACATAAATTATTAATTTTAAAATAATAATTTATTTTAATTAAAATTAAAATTAAAATGTCATCATTGTTAAGAAAGCATATAATTTTCATACCTGTTTTTAAAAGTTGAATTAAAATTTGTTAATATTTAATGTATATAGGTATTTAATATTATATAAATGACGACATTTAAAATGTTTTTCATTTTCTAAATAAATACATTGTGATTGATGTAATATTAGTGTAATATTCGAGTACAATACATAACTTAAATCTTTAAATTCGTCGTAATTTCAATTATGCATTTCTCTTTACGAATAAATTCATCATTCAAATATAGTATTTAAAATAATAATGTAATTATAGGAAAAAACAAAGTATATTTAAAAATTACAAAATTAAATAAAAATAAAGAAACAAAAAAAAATGTCTAAAAAATTTTAATTATTTTTATTTAACAAATTCAATTGAATTAAAATGATATTTTTATCTTATATATTTATAATATATAAGTACTAAATAATATGACGTTTGTTATTGACAATATTTTTATTTTTAATTTTATAAGACAAAAACTAAAAAAAAAAAAAAATTTTAAATATAAAGAAATTAAATTTAATTTGAATAACACGAAAATTTTATAAAATTAATCAAGTGAAACAATTTTGTTTTGTGTTTTTTTTATTGTAAGTAAAAATAATTTAAAACAGACAAATAACAAAATTATTGTAAAATATCTATATATATATATATAAGTCTGCAATTTTTAATTTTACCTATTAATTTATAAGAATTAAAAACATATTCTAAATAATCTGTAATTAAAATTCTTAACAAAACATATATTTTAAAAATAAATTTATAAAATAATAAAAACAATACTTGAAAATTTTATTCAAATGCAATAACAGATGGTTCGAATTTGTCATTGTAAATTGTACAATGTAGTTTAGTACAGTGGTCCTTTATTTATGTATGTGTATTATGTCAAAAGTATATATTATATAAATTCGTGTAAAATGATTTGATTCATTGTACCATCTGAAGTGAATGAAAGTAGCAAACATCATAACTACAATAACTACAAGCAATTTAGACTATTTTATGTTTGATAGTTAGAGTTACGAGTTTTATTGCAAATTTTCAAAAACTTTGAAAACATACTTATGTTCGTCCTTATTACCTCCATTTCATACTACTTGTTTAAAATTAAATGTAAGAGACATGGTTACGCCAATGTTAAGAAATATATTATCTCTTCACCCATAATCGTCTAAGGGTACGTTTATGTTGGAGCTGCGATAAATGATAAGAGCGTCGATAAGAGCATAGCGTCAGAAATTTATATTGTTTATGGATGATCAAAGCGATTTTTGAATATAAACCGCCCTATTTAAATCATGTATATAGCTTTCCACACTATGCTCTTTTCGACACTCTTATCACTTATCGCAGCTCCAACATAAACACATCCTTAGTCGTATCATATACGAAAAAGTTCGCTAAGCTGTATTTGATATTTTGTTAGACGTTAGCAATTTTCTATAGTGAATTTTGATGGTTCAGTTTTGCAATTAACAAATTTTATTTAAAAGCCATTTTGTTATAAGTTGTGGTTTTAAATTTACCAGACTGTATAACTTGTTATTGTACAGTACTGAAATATAAATTATAGGGCCCTATTGCATCAACAACTTATCACTAATGAAATAATCAAAATTTTTATTGCACATTAACACAACAAACATTTAAAGTTTGATTAGTAAAAAACACTAACTTATCAAAAAAATTATTATTTCATTAGTGATTAGTGTTGTTGCAATAGGGCCCAGCATAACAAAACTTGTCATCGTCTGTGTAGCAAAAATATATTTTTATCTTAAGAAGACGCTTTTACGCTTTTATTTTTTTGCGTAACTCCAGTGATGAATCTAAAAAAATATGGGTGCGAATTCCATTGAATTAACGGCTTTGTGTCAAAAGTGATCAGATTGCCGGCCTTTCATTTAAAAGGCCTTAGTTTGGTTCCCGGTAAAAGTTAAATAAAAAACTTTTATCTATGGTTTTTGAAATCAAAACTACCATTTGCTTAGGTTCAAATCAGCTTAATTAATAATTATATATCTTTAATAAAAAATACATCAATATAAAAGTATAAATAAATACAAAATCCTCATAAACAAATAATTTAATTTAATATTATAACTCACAGATATTGAAATACCTTATAATTCAATATAAAATTATAACAATATATGAGTACTTATAACAATTAGAATTTTATTTATTGAAAATCTATGACGTTTCTACATGTTTAAGGCCTAGTTTTATCCCAAGCTTAAATTGTAATTGTGTGGAATTCATTAAGACCAATTCTAATAATAAGAATATAATATTACCCCGCTGTGCCACCACTATACCATGGATATTAGCGTACATAGTATTATAAACAATTGAATAGTTAGAACCTAAAAAAACTAAATTAAGTATTATTAATTGAAAAATGTTTAATAATTAAGTACCCTATATTTTTTAAAATATGTGCATATATCTGTCGATCTATTATCTTACAGTAATTGTGAATTACCATAACCCGTTTGCATATTTCTTCGTCGTATAGAAATTTGATTAAGTTTTGATGGGTAAAATATTAACAGATATTGGTATTTTCGAAAATTTATTTTATAAAAAAAATTATTTATTAATGACAGAAAACTGATAAATAAAGTTTATAATAAAAAATTAATATATGTTTGATTTAATTACTATGCAGGTATTACAACAGAAAAATTTTATATCAAACCAATATTACTTTTGATTTGTTTACAAAATTTTTTATGGAATCACTCGAAATGTTTTTTAAGTACTTGTACTTACATAAAATTATCAACTAGTTTACAATAATTATTTATTATAACAGATAATATGTAAATTAAAATGTTGGTTTATCATCTTAAATTAAAAATAAATTTAAATGAAATAAGCTTTCAAATATTAATTTGACAAAATATTCCAAATGTGAAACTGTCAATGCATTTAAAGCAAAGTATCGAATTTGTTTAATCAGTACTGAGTACTCCAATTCTTTTGATTACTTTGAATACTTTGTTTACTTGGTCAATTATCCAAAAATATAATTTAATTAATTTCATCTGTCAAATATGTTAATGGAAGTAAAGGAAGTAAAGTAAACATTGATATTTGGGTTATCAACTTTAGTATCAATAGTATTATGAAGTTCGATATTTAAAAAAACAAGTGATGAAAAAAAACCAAGGGTTTTTAAAAAAGCACATTTTCAAAATTATATTGTATTACATACTGAGTTTAACTTTGGAAATATTTACTTGGAAATAGTTACTACTGACTTATAAAATTTACTGTTAACAGTAAATTTTTTATTTAAAAGTTGTTATAGCCCTTCAATGGGGAAGGTTGCCAAATTTCTCAAGTCTCTAACTTCAACTTCCCTCCCCCCCCCCCCCCCCCTCCCCTCATCCTCTAGCTTTTTAAGTTCTAGGAATTAAATTGTGAATTACACAAAAATATGGAATTTTACTTAGAATTTTATTATCTAAGCAAAAATGGGTAAAACTAAGAGACACTTTCTTCAATTTAAGGAACCCCTTTTTAATTTAAGAAAAACCTTTAACATATGTTAAAATATAATGTTGGACCTTTAAATTTTGTATACTAATAAAAAAAAATTGGACAGGTATTCAAGTTACAGGTGCTTAAAAATAACATAATTTCAATTTTCGGGCCCTTATAGCTCCTAAACAGGGGGCTTGACAAAAAAATTTTGTTAACTGACTCCTACTATTTTTTTAGGATCTAACTTCTCCCAAAATTTCAAGATCCTAGCTTGAACCGTTTAGAAGATATGTAGGGCCAAAAATTTTGCAAAAATTGAGTTTTATATAATGGTAAATTTTAGTACCGTATGGCAACCATATACATTTAAGCGACATATTTTTGTAAAGCCTATAAAAGCAGCTCTCCAATACCGTTTTTCGATTGAAAATTAACCTAACAGAACTTTTGTTATATCAATTTAAATATAGGGCTTTTTTGGAATTTTCAGGGGCTGTAACTTCGTCACCCTTCAAAATTAAGAAAAACCTTTGACACATGTTGAAATATAATTATAGAGCTTTAAATTTTGTCTATCACTAAAAAAAAATTTGGACAGGTATTCAAGTTACAGGTGTTTAAAAATAGCAAAATTTCAATTTTCGAGCCCTTATAGCTCCTAAATAGGGGGCTTGACAAAAAAATTTTGTTAACCGACTCCTACTAATTTCTGAGTATCTAAATCCTCCCAAAATTTCAAGACCCTAGCTTGAACCGTTCAGAAGATATGTGTGACCAAAAATTTTGCGAAAATCGAGTTTTGCGTAATGTTAAATTTTAGTACCGTATGGCAACCCTAAACATTTGTCTTGTAAAAATTTATAAAGTTTATGAAACTAGCTATCATTTTCCGTTTTCAGATTGAAAATATATGTAACAGAACTCTTGTTATAACAATTTAAATATAGGGCTTTTTCCAACTTTGGGGGGCTGTAGCCCCGTAACAGGTGGGGCTACAGAAAAAAATTCTTCTACGAAATTATTTTTTTTGCAAAAACTACCCATGGTTAAAATTTCTTTTCTCTATTTCAAACGGTGTAAAAGTTTTTGTAAACATACGGACGGACGGACGGACAGAGTGAAGCTATATAGGCACATTTTTACAAAATTTTTTGAAAATGTGCTAAAAATGAAATTTATTTAGAATCGATTTTTCTGAATTTTAAAGAGTCATACGAATATGAACTAACATTTTGAAGATATAATCTGACAGTTTGAAGAGTCAAACGAATATAAATTGACAGTTGGAAGAGTCACACGAATATGAACTGACATTTTATTTAATTTATTTAATTTTAAGGAAGATAATAGAAAAATTGTACTGAAATTTAACAAGGGTTATCTAAATATTTTGTGCTAAATAATAATCAATTCCAAAAAATATTTCGAAATGTCAAGGACAAGATAAGTACTTAAAAAAAGCTAGTATTGTCGATATGAAGTTAAAATTTTTTGAAAGCTTTTTTTTTTTTAAATAATAATATGAATTTCATTATTAATATAATAATATAATAATTTTCGAATAATAAAATTAAAATCCATATTAGAATTACAAATATTGTAAAAAAATATACCATATATTTAATAAAATATAGTTATGATTTAGCAAAATTTAGAATTATATTTAGTATTAGTGTTAAATTCTATACTAGTAATTAATTTATTAAGGTAATTACATATTAAGGTATGTAATTTAAATAAAGTTCAATTAGATTTGTTAAAATAATAAATGTACCTCACAAAAAGGTTCTATCTAAATTAAATATGTAACTCGCCTATAAGTATGCAGATTTCGCCTATATGTATGCAAATTTTTTAAATTTTTGAGTTATCTTTTAATATAAACAACTTTTATTTAAAATTTTAGTTATTATTTCTTGAAACTTATGTATCCCCCCCCCCATATTGAAATAGAATCCAGAATTTTATCTGAAATTTATATTAAGGAATTCAATATGTTTTCATTGTTATATAGATATATTTTAAATTGAAATATGTACAACGTCAAATCAATTCTCATTTATTATTCATTTTTATTTATCTGAAATTTTTTATCTGTTTAGTGTTTCTTAATAAAATACAAAAAATGGAATAAAATTTTATATATATATATATATTAACTTAAAAAAAATTTTGGGAATTTGCAATGTAAATTTTTTTCGTATATATTCAAGAAATTTTCACTGATACATTTATTAGCATATACATGTGACTTTTATATATACTGTCAATATTTTTAATAAATTTTGAAAAAAAAAAACTGTGTGTAACAATGTTTTTTGTAAATATATATATGATAAAATTGTTTTTAATATTTTTCAATGTAAAATTTTAAAAAAATAAAATTGTCCATCAAGAACAAAAAAAAAAGAAAATCAAATCAAAAAACAAATTAATTAAATTCAGACCTTTACATTGATATGTTAATTCTATTTTTAAATTATGAATTAAATCAATATACACAGGAAGATCAACAGCCTTTCTTTTTGTTAATAGGTAGTTTTTTTTTTTTATTTTATTTTTAAATAAATATAATTCGAAACTATTTGTAATTTAAAAATCAATATTAAATATATCATTTGACAAATAGATATTTGATGTTTAAATTTAAACGATTTAATTAATAATTGTGTTAATTATTGTAAGTGTAGCAACTCGATGGCACCTAAATGTTTGAAACTATGTAGTCATTTGACTCATATTTGCTGGAATGACTTACTTAAATTTTTTTTTTTTATAACCTAACCTCAAACAGTTATTAGCGGAATATAAACTTTGACACGGTGTTTGTATCCATCGATATCAAGCAAGCTAGATATAGAAAATTATATATATATTTGCTCAGCATACCTCCTGCGTTTATTTGACAGTATCCGTCGGTCCATCCGTCCCTAAACACGACAATTCAAAAAATAATAATGATATCTTGAAAAAATGAATAATTTAGGTTACTGATTACAAAGAAAAGGCAAATTCTTTGAATGGCAAATGGGTGCGATCGAAGCATATATTCGGATTCTGTAAGCTTCCGATCAAACGAAGGGCGAACGTGGCATATTTCGAAAATTAATAAAGGTAGAAACTATAATTGGGTGTTTCTTCCTGATCCCTTGTGTTCGTAAAGTTTGGATTGAATCGGAATGATGGTCCAGGCACCTCCCACACACCTCTAAAGACTAAAAAGTATAGTTTCGAAATTAATAAACATATTAACTTGATAAATGGTGCATGGGTGTTTTGTCGTGCCTATATTATGTCCTTAAAGTTTTGGAATTAATTGAAGTGGTGATACAGGTACCTCCCACGTACCTCCCAAATTCTAACAAACATTAAATTCGAAATTAATAAATATGGAAACTTGAAATTTAATATAATCGTTTGTTCCGCCATATTTTCATTATCTTACAGAAATTTGGGATGAATTGGGCTCGTGCAGATTTTTCAAAATTCGACGTATTACTCATTTATAGGAAAAGTCACTTTTTCATAAAATTCCAAAAAACCACTACTCAAAAATAGGGACGATTAATAAAATTGAAAATAATTAAAAGAACAAAGAAATTATTCAGAGGTTTAAAATCAGTTCAAAGCTCACTTAAATATGTAGCGCCATATTGTGAATTGTGATAATAATGATTTATACATTTTAAAATTTTATTAAACTCTTATAATTTATTATTTCAATTTTTTATTCAAATTATAATAAATAATAAATTGATTATTAAAATTCAAATCGTATCTGAATACATTTGTATATAATATTATACTAAAATATACATTTTATTTTAATAATATATAATTAAGTTATTATTATTATTTATAATTAATATTTTATTCGAAATGAGTCTGATGACCATAAAAATAAAGACTTTATGATGACAAATTTTGATAAGAGAATGTCTATTAATTTATTTAGATTATTAAATTAACCCACATTAAGTTTTTTTTTTTTTATATTTATAAGATTGTTAATACAATCAAATGATAATGATTATATATTTAATAAATTCAATTTTATATAAACTACGGTTGTAATTATATTCATGTATATGTTATTATTTATTTTTGAATGTAAACAATAAAATATATTGTTTAGTTTGTCTTTTGAAATGTTTTTACTTATTATTTATTTTTTAAAAACTATACAATTTCAATGATTATTAAATATTGGACACGGATAATTTAATCATATGATAGTGCCTTTAATTGAAAATGTGATTAATCTTATCACGCATTGTTGAAACTGTATATTAAATATGAATTCTATATTCTATATAGTTATACTCGTCTTGGATTTTTGTTAAGCATTTAATTAAGGTTGCCAAATGTATAGAATTAAAAAAAAAAATTTGATTTAGCTTTGATTTTGATTTAGCATTTACAGTTATTTCAAATTCATAGATTTATATTTTTTTTTAAGTGCTAACTGGTCAACTGTAAGATTAATACTATAGGTACATGTTGGAACACCATATATAGTTTCATCATATTACATTCGTGTTATTAGAATTGATCTTAATGAATTCCACTTACAGTTTAAACATAACATAGTACCAGGCATTTATTTATTTGTTTATTTATAAACAATCTCCTACCACATAAATGGGAATAAGTGAGTGATTTACCAAGCCCTATTTCATAAAAATTGACAATTTTCTAATTTACAGGCGAAAAGTGTTAAAATCTACAGTTTAATCTAAGCTTAGAGTAATTAAAGATTTTGTAAAAAAAAATGGTCAGAGAATTTGTGACAATTTTGTAGAATTATCGCCTGCCCATATTTATGAAATAGGGTCCTGATTTATAATCTGGCTTTTTCACGAGAGTTCCCTTTCTGGAAGCTACAAAATAATTCCATTATTTGTCCTATTAAGGTTGCCCATTGTAATTAAAATATTGATTTTATTTTTAACAAGAGAAGTTAAAAAAAAACTTACTTTAAATTACATCGATTTTATGTCTGTTATAATATTTATAAAATTTTTATTAGAACATTTTTAGCATTATTCTAACATTAAACCCTATAATATAATTAAATTTACTTCTATTAAATATACAAGTACAATTAATAAAGTTCTTTTTTTTTTATTTTACAGGAAAAAAAGTAATATTAAAATCATATGCCGAAATACAACCATTAATACAACAAGGTAGAAAACGTGAACTTAAATTGATTATAAGAGAGAATAATTGGCCAATAAATTCACCAATTAGATCACAATTATGGCCAGGTTTATGTAATGAACATCAAGTTGGTAAAAATATGTTAGATGGTTTTTATTGGGATATGGTTAATCAGGTATGAGATAATAACTGACTTTCAAAAACTCTCAAAATCCTTCAAAAAAAAAACCCAATAATTAAAAAATATCAATTATAGGTTTTTGGTACAACAGAACTTCCAGAAAAACCAATAATGCTGCCACCATTTGTTGATTCAACACATTGTATGCCATATCATTTAACACGTAAAGGACGTTCAGTTGCTGATCGTATTGTAAATGTTTTAGGATACGCATGTCCTGATATTACATTCAGTCCAATATTGTATCCAATTACGGCTGTGTTATTGCATTTTATGTCAGGTGAGTTTATAAAAATTAAATACTACCCTTTTTTACCTTGGAATTCATTAAGACTTAACCTTGAAATTCGTTAAATGTTTTTTTTGATTGGAATTAAAAATTTGGCGGGAAAGAGGGAAATTGTAATTTCTTTTTGATTTTTCTGGACTTTTAAATATTTAAACGTGGGAAAATTTTTTTAAAATATCAGTTGTTTTTAAATTATTTAAATTATTCCATTTGAATGAATTGTGGGAAAATATTTAAATAAAATTACAGGTATATGACCTTAAATTAACGCATTGTATAAAAATATGTTTTTTTTTAATTATATAAATAAAATTTTTGGAAAATTTTAAATATTATAAAGAGAATTTCGGTTGAAAGCAATGCTAAAGGAAATTAAATGTTTTTTTTTGATATTATTTACCTACCGGCACGATTCAATAAATTTTGATTTCAAAAGAAAAAGCTTTAGGAAGGAAAATGTTGCACAAATTGATTTTTGAATATTTTCACAAATTTTCATGAAAATTTTTTTGCAAAAGAAATTTTAATAAGATTTTTACTATGATTGATCTCTCATAGAATGGAGATTTTAAATAATATTAAAGATTTTTGAGGTTTTTCTTTACTGTCTCCTACATGTCTAATTGTTAGACATTTAAAAAGTTTTTGATATTAGTTATTTTTTAAAAAAGGAAAATTAACAATCATATTTAAGCATTTTTGATTTAGCCAAGTATTAGTAAGTCCTGGCCTATGAAAATGACTAATAGATTGGAAATAAAGATTAATGAAAAACAAGTTTGTATATTTAATAAAAAAAAGTTTGTGTAAGGTCGACTCTATGGAGCCTCTATTGTCTGTGTATTTAGTTTTCTTATAAATTTTCACAAATCAAATATAAAAGTTTTAAAAGATAGTTTAATTGGAAGTATTGATTTTTATATATTAAAAAGAGACAGTATAAAATAAGGGCGTACATCTTCAAAAAGACAATAAGGAACATTTTAAGTAGGTTAGGGACCAATTTATGAAAAATATAGTGTTGAAATACTTTTTATATTTTTAATAGTTTGTAATAACGTTTGTAATAATATAGTAAAAGCTTTGAAAAGATAATATAAGAATAGTGAAATTGCAAAGTTACGATTAGCAAAGGCTATAAAAATTCGCAAATCGCTTTAATTGCTCTAAGTATTAGTTTTTGTAAACTTAAATGATTAAAATAAGTGAAGATCAGCTTATATATCCTATATTTTCAAATGCAAGTGTTAGGGTCAGTTATTTTTGAAATATGCTTTTCTTGTAGATTTTAATTTGAAGTTTGAACTGTATAGCCATAATAAATTTATTTCGCTTCAAATTATAGCGGAGGCATTCAAATATTTAAAGTATTAGACAAAGGTTTTTCATCCTACTTTAAATTTAAATATATATTTATATAAATCCTGCGCACCCGAAAGGGACAGGTGCAATGTGGTATTAGACTGTATAATAAAATAAAATAAAAAAATATATATAAAGTATTTTAAAGTATTAGGGCTATTATAGCTGTCAAATTTTTCAAGTCAATACAAAACATTGAAAGCATTAAAGTGACATTTAAATGTAAACAATCAAAGTAATTATATTAATCGGCTTATTTGGCCACAAAATTGCTTGTTGCGATTTATTTGTAAATATAAATAATAATTTGAGTGCGAAAATCGCTCGAATTTTGAACGCTTCGTGACACTTCACTAACTAGCAATTATAAATGTCTGATAAAACATAGACAATTAACTGTCAAAATTAAAATTGAGCGTAGTTAAGTTAAGCAACTAAAAATTAAGCAACTTTTGCGTCAAAATTGCGATGAAACTTTGATGGGTTCTTTCATTGTGTGCATTTGCATTTTTTTTAATGTCAAACTTAAAATTATAATTTTTTTTTAACTTTATATATTTTAACTTTTAATATTTAGCTATAAACTGTAACAAAGTTTTTTTCGAATTATTAAATATGTTCAATTTTTTATTTTTATCAATGAAGCATAACGAATAAATAAAAAGTTCTAAAATTACCACTCCAACGTTTGATTAGTTATTAAAGGTAGAATAAATGAGGATTGACAGATTAAATTGTTTTAAACAACATAATATCAAATATTTGACGTTTTAAGGATTTGTACATATAAAACAATTTTTAATGCCTAGGAGATACTTTATGATCTCAAAAATTTTTTTTATATACCTATGTACATGTTATTAATCCAAATTAATCAATTTTATACACCAGAATATATAACAGAAAAATACTTAATCAAGGGTAATTTGTTGATATTATATTGTTGGTTTGTCTCGAGTTTATTGCTAAAATTTTACTGAATTTTTTTTATTTTACAAGTTTTTGCGCTTCAAAACGAAGTTCTCATGTAAACAAATACATTTGCGAAAAAAAAAAATGATATTAAAATATTGTATAATATTATGTAATATTACAGGATAATAAACAATTTTATTACTCTTTATAACATTTCCAAATTAAAATATTCATGAATCATGATACATATAAGAAAAAAAAAAACAGTGTTTACATTTTCCTTCTACAATGTATGACAGTTTTTTTTTTTTTTTTTTTATATGTGACGCCATTTTTCTCATTTCAAAATTTTTATTTTTTTTTTCTAGCTGGTATTTTAGCACAAAATTTTATTTATATTTTGGGAATATTAAAAAAAAATAATTTTTGGGTTGAGGTTTTTGTATATAAAAATTTTTAATATAAAGTAAAAGTACGTAATAATAATACTTATTGTATAGAAATTTCTTTGAATTAAGATTTTTTACAATATTAAGATTTTAACAATTTGAAAAAAAAAAAATGTTGAAAAAATTGAATTTAATCCAATGTCAAAACAAAACTGACACTTTGTAAGTATCAACTTAAATTTTGAAAACTAATTATTCATAAAGATGCTTTATGTTGCGTATAATGTCAAAAAAAAAACGAAGTTACCAAAGTCTTTAAACTTAAACGACTTTTGCGTCGTTGAAAACTTCGTTGGTTACTTTCATTGTGTGGAAGTTTTCTATATGTTTAACTTTTGAAGCAGTTTATTTCCTAAGTTGGTTACGCTCATTGTGCTTAAGAGGTTATATTTAAAGTAGTTAAATTTTTCTTTAAAGCTGGTAAGTTAGCTCAACACAATAGTGTTTCCGATTAAATTTGTCTCGAAAACTGACACCTATTAGCAAGTAATGTAAATTGATATAGTCGTCAATTAAAGTTTAATCAAAATTTGACATTTTTGGCAGTGTGACATTTAATTGCTACACTTCATGAAAGTAGAAACTAGAAACTCTAGGTATCCTATGCACTTGCTTTTAATAACAACAATAAATCGTTTCGTACTATTTGACTTTTAATTGTCAACTAAAAGTAAAAATGTCATATTCATTCTATTATAACGTAGTTTGACGACATTCAATAGCGTCAATTCATCAAATGCGATAATGTCTAGTCATATTTATTGGTCATTGTATTGCAAGTTTTATTTTGGTGACATTTATTTAAATTAATTTGTCATTTTATAAATTCTGTATACTACTTATTTAGAAAAATATAATTAAAATCATTTTAAAAATGTTTAATTTCTCAAATATTTAAGATATTGCCAAAAAAAATAAAGTATTTCATAATTAATTGTGTTACTTATAAATGTTATTTATTAATTTTTATTTTAATTATTTCTAAATATAAGGTGTTCAAGGTGGTATTTTGCCAAAATTTAAAGAAATAATCAATTTAGAATTTATTTTTAACTATTTTTTAAGTACATAATTAAGAAGCAAATTAAAACTTTTGTGGTACCCGCATAAGACCAAATGACTGTATCTCGAAGATATGCAAAAAATGTGTATCTTTAGTGGCGTATATTATGCTCTTAAGAACGAAAAGAACATTTAAAAGTATCCATGTTGTTTCTTTCTTTTTACCGTTATATCTGGCGATCTTTTAGATGCATATATATTCAATTTGGCTAATAACTAAGATAACGGTCTAAAGAATTTTTTAACGTATACTTGATGACGGAAGATTTAGTGTTGCCGTTTTGAAGATATTGTAGTTCAAAGTTGAAAATTTTTGAAAAAAAAAAACCATTTAACAACATTCTCTAAAAATCAAACATCTCAAAATTTGACCTAAAAAACCTTTTCAATATTGACGAAGTTTCAAAAAGGTAACGAAATATTCATTAAGGCTATTATAGTTGTCAACATGACATTTCATACTTTCGTAAAAAATTTTACATTAGATAAAGACCATTTAAGTTAGAACTATTTAATGGGAAGTCCGAAATCGTACCACACGTATAAAAACTTAAGGTAAAAACACAATTCCGGCGAAAATTTTAAAACATATGGGTTCTTATGTATTTGCACACAACTGTAACGATCGTCGGTAAACTAAATTTTCGTCGTCGTCGAAATAGATTTATTTTCTAATTTTTTCGCTGTAGTCGAGTTTGACAACATTTTTAAACGTAAAAAACAGGTTTTTAAATTTGACAGAATTTTTAAACGTTTTTATTTATAAGTTTTTGTAAAGAAAGAACGAGATCTTTTATTTTAAACATTTAATAATGAGTTCAATTTTAAACTTTGAAGAATTTTTCAAAAAACCTAAAATTTACTTCATGTACCCACCATCTTCTTCTACTACGATTTCAAATTCTTTTAGACAATTAATATATCATAAATACCTTACCAACGTTTTGTAAAGTTCGTACAATTTTTAACAAATTCATTTTAAACTTTTGATATTTTTATTTATATTTTTTATTTTTCGCTTCGCTACAATTATGTTTCTTCTCACCAACAATAGTTGAGCGGAGCGAATATAGCTGGTGTCGATAGTCGGTGGTCAGAATTGTGTTTTTACCTTTATGTGTAATGAAAATTATCGCTCCCAGAAAAATATATTTACTTAATTATAATATAGTACCAATTGTTGATCAATCAATATTTATTATTAACATTTCGTTTTACAAAATTATCTTTAATTTGTAAAATGAAAATATTTATTTTACAAAATTTCATTGTTGAAATTATTGTATAGAAATTCTTATCATAAATTACACATATTTTTAATTTTGTTTTTCTTTATTGTCGACATTTACATATAATATAGATTTATATTCATAATTATATTAATTTATTAAGTATTTATGTATATTCAAAGTTGTAATTCTATAATAATGCATTTTATCACAATGTGGTTTCAAATCTGTTCTACGGGAAGTTGCAATAAACAAATGTTAATATCGTAATGAATGATAACAGTTATATTCATAATACTATATGTACTGTTGTACTACTATTAGGGTTTCTGAAAACTCGCGTTTTTACGATTCGGCGAGTACGAGTCCTATATTTTGAAAACTCGTCGAGTCCGAGTCGAATCCAATCTAAATTTAAACTCAAATCAATAAGCGAAATCGTTTAATATTTTGGAACTCAAGAAAGTATTTGTAAAAAAAAATTACTAAAATTTGTTAAAATTAGAATTATTTATTACATTACAAGATTTTTAACTGAAATTTGTGGTCCTGTCAAGAAATTGAAAAGAAAATGTACTCAAATTTATTTTTAATCAATTTATTTTCAAATATTAAACTTTGAAATTACATTTAACTATTTGAACATTTATTTGATCAACTTAATTGCTTTTTTGTTTTAAGTTAAGGTAGAAATATTTGAAAAATACTAACGAATTAAGAAACCCTAAATACAGAAACCCTAACTACTATGTACAGTTCTGTTGTACTACTTGTACAATAAATTCAATATGAACAATATTTTATTATAAGGTGAGGTGATTTATTTATTTTTTGATATCTTATTTGTCTTTATTTTTTTTTTAATATTGTGTTTGCAATTTTATTTAGAATTTTTTTTTTCAACTTCTCTGTATAAATAAAAATTACTGATTTTTATTTGTTTTATAAATTAAAATTTTTAAAAATATAAATTTTACACCTATGTAAATATTTTAATATCTAATTTTAGAAATGTAATTAATTATTTTTAACAAAGATTTATTCAGAAAAAACGGAAAAAAATAAATAAAGCAAATTGTTCGTGATAGTTTCATTAGTTTCTATTAATTTTAAATTTTTTTTTTTTTTGCATGAAATTAGACTTTTTGACGTTACGCTATATTAATACTTTATTGCGTCAAGCGAATTATGCAAAGACAGTGAACAAAATTATTGAAGTCATAAAAAAGTTCTATATTTAGGATATAGAGTTTAGATTTAAAATAAAAATAGAAAATGTATTAAAGTAGTTATTTTAATATAATTTTAAAATTTTTTAAATCGATCGATCGATTATTTATTTTTTTTTTTTTATTCCTTTTCTACTACTTTGAGAAGTATATATAGGGCATTCACCAAGTCTATTTAAACTAGGATTCAGTTTGTTTAATCGTTATATTCACTAAGTCGTAGATTACTCGGCTTTAGCTATTGTATAAGATTATGAATACACAAGAGTTATTTATAATAACTATTACGATAAAATTATACAATTTTACGATATTTTTTTATTAGATATGATCTGACCGGGGTTTGAACCCGAGACTCTCCATATGAAAAGCGGCGTCTTTACCACTACGCCATTGGTCAGATACTTTTTAATTACTGCTTATTAAATTATCTTACTTTTTTCAAAAAAAAATTTTAAGACTTGTGCGATTTAAAAAATTTTAATTTAGGTCTATTGATAATTTTGTATACGAATGTACTTAAAATTCTAGAGGTGATTACTTTAATTACTTAAATCACGTTCGAAAACTTTGACAAATTAATTACATTAATTTTTATAACACTTAACAAAAATTGAATCATTGGAAAACTAAAGGAAAGTAATTTTAATTTCAGTAGGTACTTTGCTTTAAATACTTTGACAGTTTCACAAAATATTTGGTCCAATTAAAGTAAAATATATTTTATTATTATAGATCTTATATTATTTGGTGTAAAATAACTCTTTAAATCCGTTGTTTCCTTTTCATAAAATAACAGATGAGATTTTTTCATTTTTATTCCAGTTTCGAAGATTCCTTAAAGTTGTGGGTTGCAACAATTTACAAAAGGGTTGTAACCAGCTCAAATTCGACTCAATTCATAGCTCAACTTAAATTTGGAATCCGCTTAATTATTAAGTCTGTTCTTTTTAGCTAATGGCAGGCGCTCATAGGTTTGGTTATTGCTCAAACAAGTTCAAAATTCGAGTTTGTGAGCGGACGTATGTGCGAATTCAAAATTTGAGTTGAGTAATAAGTTGAGTTTGCACAATCCTGATTTACAATATGTTTATTTTTTAAAATTTTCTCGGATGACTATTTAGTTTCCTTTTAAAAGGCTTTTTATAAAAATGTAAGATTTAGTAGTTTATTGTATAGCTCAAGCGTCGCTTTATTTCGTTTTCCCAGTATTAAGCTTGTTTTTAATGTTTATATTTTTAATTTACATTTTTGACATAATACACTTGTATATTAAAACAAAAGTTTCTTGTATTTTATAAGTATAACCTCAACAAATGGCTCCCGTCGGACTTTTTGGCATTTTGACAATAAATTTATTAGTTATAGTTTTATTTCCTAACATGTTATTTGTTAATCAACCTTTATTGCGCTTTTAGAAATATTTTTCTAATTTTTTTTAAATATATTTAGAATTAAAAAATGTACTTTAAAAATTTAATTAGTTATTTAAAAATTAATGAAGAATATAATCATTGATCACAATTTACAAAGTAACTTTAGGTATAAACACTTAAAACATACTTCTCAATATTATATAGAAAATGCAATGTATTAAAAAATAATATTAATTTATATATATTTTTATATCATATATTTAAATATATTAAAATTATATATATTAATATTAATATAGTATATTAATTAAAATCTTACTAAATAATAGTAAACAAAACAGTTATTGATAACTTTATAATGATATTACAAGTTCTCATTACTATTTTACATTTATAAATAAAATATGGTATAATTTATTTAATCAAATTGTAATTAAATAATTTTTATTTTTTTTTATTAAAAATATTAATTAATTTTAGATTAAAGTAGATTTAACTGGTATAAAATGTATATTATATTAAAATTCTAATTTGAACTATTGTGAACTTTGATTATACAAATGCATACAACAAATGTATATATATAAGTATAATTAAGAAAATAATAATAATGAATTTTAGTATTATTGAGAAAAATAAATATACAAGTACTTACAGTAAAGTAAATCGTTTCAAATTAAAAGTATGAATGCAAAGGAAATATTTGTTTACAATTTTACTTCTATAAAATAAAACTTCATATTTACTTTTATTTTACTTTTAAAATATTTAATGAAAAATATGAAACAAAATTGGTTATCATTAAATAATGAATATATTAATAATGACAGATATGTCATGACCCTGATTATGGGTGATATATGATTAAAGTTAAATTAAGGTCGATCAATATACTATTAATTCTATAGGTAAAGTACATAATTGGCAATATGGTTTAATAATTTGAATTTTTTATTTAGAGGATAATATAGGGAAAATTACGAAAATGTTTTGATCCAGATGTTCTTTAGTCATTTATTTTGATTTTTAATTGCTTTTTTTAATAAGTACTTGGAGATACTATAAATCTATAGTATTATTTTACTTTATATTACGATTTGTTTTATAGCATGCAAGATGACAAATTGATGTTTAATTTTTTTTAAGTACTAACAGTTCACCTGTCTAGCTATTAACCCTGTCTCTACCATAGGTACATGTTGGAACTGGTGGTCATATTATATTCATGTTATTAGAATTGATCTTAATAAATTCCACAAACAATTTAAACATGAGATAGCACTTAATCTTATAAAATGTAGGAACGTCTTATGTTTTCAATAGATGCAATTCTATTTTTTTTGTTTATATTGTAAATATTTTGTATTTAAATGATATGGTATTCTATATCTGTGAGTTATATTATTCAATTAAATTATTTGTTTATATTTCATTTTTGTTTATATTTTTATATTAATGTATTTTTTATTAAAGATATATAATTATTAATTATCGGTTATGCCATTAATTTGAAACCTATGGCTGAATTGATTTCGAAATTTAGATAAAAATTTTTGGTTTTTCACTTTTAACGGGAATCGAGCCGGGACCTTTCGGTACTGAAAGGTCGAAACTCTAATCACCCAACCGTTAAAATACAATTTTTTTTTTTAAACATTTCTTTGTATTATTAATCGATGAGCTTATAATAATTGGATTGTTTTTCCATTTTCCCCTTCTTGGTTTCTTCTTATGATTAACTACAACTGAGTGAAAGTTTGAAGTACTTCTGCCCTAAATTGACAATAGATTGAATTATTTTAGTGCATAAATTATATTGTATTTCAACGTTAAAGAGAACTAACTGCTTACATATAACAACTTTATGCTATATATTTACTTTGGTTTTGATTTTGATTGGTATGGGGTCCGGCCTCTGTTGCTTCAACCACCACCAAATCAAACAATAATTCTTTTGATAAGTTTTTGATGCACCAAAACCATATTTGATAAAAACTTAGTAAAAGGTTTTTAAAGTAAATCAAAAATGATATTATTTAATAATTGATAAAATTAATGATAAGTGTCTCTTCTAACTCAGATTACTACGTTTGGAAGCTTTAACTTTTTTTTCTGTGAAACATTGTGTTAATCTCTATTTTTTTTTTAAATTTTTCCAAATTTTAATTCCAATCGAATTTTAAATTTTTATTTTGGATTTAATTAAATTTATATATGAAATCATCAATTTTAACAATAGTTTTTTTTTTGGGAATTTTTATATATTATTCCAGAGGAGGAGTGTTATCATTGTTTGGCTACTTTAGTTGCTTCCAAAGAAAAAGTTTTTATTACACAAACGAAACTGTTACATGAAGTGACATGGAAAACGGTGATGCAAATTGCCAAAAAACATGCTGTAAGTATCGAATTTATAATTTACATATTTCTTTTTTGGGAGCATTCCTAATCTTGGTTTAGTAAATCCTGTTTTTAAAATCTCCCTTTTTTAAATGTCTCTTATTAAAAAATCTAGTTTTTAGAATATCTACTTTTTTATTGAAAAATCTCAATTTTTAAAAAAATCTTGTTTTCAAAGATTTTAGATTTGGATACAAAATCAAAATGATCAGCCTTTTCAAGAATTTAAAAAAAAAGGAGATTTTAAAAGCAGATTTTCTAAAACGAAATTTTGTTAAAAACTAGATTTTCTAAAACGAGATTTTGTGAAAACGGGTTTTACTAAACTGAGATTTTGACCTCAACCCTTCTTTACTACTTTAATGTTTTATTATAAACCTAAAATCTATTTTTTTTTTTAATTAAAATATAATAGAAATCTCCAGTAGCTCATTTACAACGAATATGTCCTGGTCAAAAATTAGAAAGAATTTTCATGGATTGGTGTTGGTGGATATTAGCTGGTCTACCATTTCAACATTTAGTTCGTGTTATGGATTGTTATTTTCATGAAGGAATTAAAGTATTTTATCGTGTTGCATTAGCTATACTCATATTATTCCATAAACAATCAACATCATCATCATCATCAAATAATGAATGGAGTGCTGAAAATATTAAAAATGACATTGATAATGTATTAATTAAATTTTGTAAGAATATACAAGTATCACCGACAAAATTATTACGTACCGCCTTTAGTATTAGGGCGTTAAGGTAAATATAAATTATTAGTTTTTTTTTTTAACTTCAAGGGTTCGGAACTTTTTAAGTCGAACTTGCAAAGTCGAATTTCTAATTCAAAGATATTAAAGAATTGATATATTTGACTTAAGGAGGTTCCACTTTGTGTTTCAAATTTAGAACCCTAATTCTTTAATGCTTAATTAATTTAAAATTAAAACCTTCTTTTAATTTTTTTATTTTATATAGTTCAACGTATATATCTAGAATATTTATTAAGACTGAAATGATACTAAAAAGTAGATCAGTTATAAGTGGATCAAAACAGCTAATTAGATCGCGTTCTAGCGATAATTTACCATCAAGTCAATCACAAGTTAATATACAAATGATGTCGAACACATTGACCATTAAAGAGGTAATTAGTTGTTTTTTTAATAATTTTGATGTAAGTTTTTTTTTTAAATTTAAATTAATAAAATATTTAAAAAATTAAATTAAATTAAAAAGAATATAAAAGTTCAAAAAATTATTTAAGAATTTTAAGTATTCACTTAAATGAAAAGTCAGTCGTTTTGTTGATGTGTTTTGTAAATGTTTAAAAAAAATTCAATGTCTACATTGAATTGTAATTAATTTGATACTGATAAGTTCGAGAGCGTCAAAGCAACCTTAAAATTGCCTTCGAAAATTGAAATCACTTTAAGATAGTTTTTTGTTTCTAAAAATCATTCTGAATTTCCATTATGAATTATAATAAATAATCTCATCTCTGTTCCTACTTCTTTCGTCAACTAAAAGCCTCTGCTGTAAGGTGAAAGCTATACATGAATTTTTTATATCAATTAATTGAGAGTTTAAAACAACTACAACTTTGTAATAATATACTGGAATTCAAATAATTTTCATATAATTTAATTTATTTTTTGAAAATTGGGTCTTAAATATCTATATTCACAGAAGATTTGTCAAGAGTCTTGTTTTTATATAAATATATTTATTCAGAACCAGACTTGAAACCATTGTTTAAGTCAAAATTTATTCATTTTCTCAGCCCTAAATCAACCGCGACGCCAATGAGTTAGACTGTGTATAAAGGGTTATAACTTTGATACTATTAAGTATTATTACCAAATTTTCAGTTTAACACCCATTTTAATTTATTAAATTTTTTTTTTATTAATTTTATATATTGCTGGAAGTCCTAGATTTTATGTTAATTGCCATCAAATATATTGCATCATAATAGTGGCGGAGTTTAAAATGAAAGACTAAGTAAATAAAGACCAATATACCTTATTCCCAATGGAAATAGTAAATAAGGTTGACATAGGTGTTTTTACACTTCGCCTCGAACGTTAAGCGCTAAGACTTAACTTTGAATTTCTTAGATTATAATAGAATGTAATAAGAGCATTATAAGAATGTAATAAGAAGGTACTAAGAGCATTATAAGAATGTACTAAGAATGTACTAAGAGCGTTATAAGAATGTTCTAAGAATGTAATAAGAGCATTATAAGAGTGTACTAAGAATGTAATAAGATAAATTTTTAAATCCTTCTCATAAAATAATTTTTTGTGGGCATTTAAAACAATTGTTTATTTGTTTTGTTTTTCTTTAAATATGTTCTAAATACGTTCTAAAATATTTTAATTTTGAAAACAAATTTAATGGTAAATAAATTATTATATTTACTACATATCTTTATAAACAAACAAACTACAAATAAACATTTAAAAAAACCCCTCTTAATCACCGCTTTTTTATTAGATTTGCAAGTCAAAAAATATAAAAAAATTTAGAAAATAAATAAATTAAAAATTTTTATGTTAAATTAATAATAAAACGCATGTAGCAAATGAAAGCTTATATTCATTCATTGAAAATACGTGACCAAATAAACATAAACGATTTTTTATAGTGAAATGCTTTTTCTACAAGTCACAATTAAATTACACTTTTTTTTTTAAGTTAAAACGAGTTCTCAAAAATTGAGGATAACTCTTGTTAAACGTTTTTTTGTTGCTTGAATCTTTAAAAACGTCAGAATCTTTCTTTTTTTATATAAATTTAAAGACGTCAATTTGAATGAATTTAAAAAATGTATGATAAAAACATATAATAAATTATAAATTATTTCTTATTATGGTCCAGAGTGTTAAATAAGAAATTTTTATATTATTAAATATCATCATTAATAACAATTTTTTGATTGAATATGAAAAAGAATTACAGTAGAATCGTGATTCTACTGATTAAAAAAAAAATTAACCAGATTAAAATTTAGCGCGGTTGCTATATCAATTTCTCGTTCGCAGGGTTCTAATTCGAAGTTCTGGTAAAAATGAAGACCTGGTCAGTTACTAAATTCTTTATAAAAGTCAAATTAATAGTAAAACGCAGCAAATTAATTATTTCTTAATCTAAATATGAACATTTATTTGAGCCAAGAACAAATGTAAACAAATATTTTAATTTGTAATTATACAACTCACAGATATACAAATATTAATTATATTTTAAAGTAATAATTAAGATTAGTCTCGCTAAGCTTTTAAAAATTCGAGCGATTTTCGCACTCACATTATTATTTATGTTAACAAACAAATAAATGAGCCGCGACCGGCTGTGACCGAATAAGTCGATTTATATATATGATGATGATATATGATGAAAGTGCCACCTAGCACTCGAAATTCGAACGATTTTCGCGGTCAAATTATTATTTATATATATTAACATATAATTAAACAGCAACCGGCAATTTTGCGACCGAATAAGCTGATTAGTATATGTATTAAAATATACAAATTCATAAATTTGTATTGATTGGAATTTAATTGACTGAATTTTAATGACTTTAAGTCCAAGAATGGTTTAATTTATAGTAATTGTATACGAGTTCATTATGATCTTGTACTTTCCAAGGTGCATTACTTTTTCTTTTGTTTCAGCATGTTATTATGTCACAGCCCAGGTTTGTTTGCTTAATTTTTCAAAAAATGATACTGGAAATTGGAACATTTCGGAAAGAGGAGTCGCCATCATTTTCTAAGTAAAAGAAATGTATACAGCTGGTTCCTTACATTTGTAAAGTATTTTACATGCCTCCATTAATATTTAATATAATGGATCCCGACAAAAGTATTTTGTATAAAGTATATAAATTCCGATTAGTTTCGCTTAAAGTATTTTAGACAATCAATATATCTCTCATTAGAATTGTAGAAAAATTCCTGTATCTAATTGGTGCTATTGTACATGCAAGTTATGCCTAGGATTTTAATTTTTTTTTTTGTTTTTTAAATCTCAAACTAGGAATATGATCTTTTGCTTCTTTAGGATAGGGATGGAAAAAATTAGGAAAACGGAGAGTTGAATGATAAATTCGTGAAAAATCCGTTAAGATTAATGTATAACTGATCCCAGGAATTTTAAACCTAATTGGGATCGCTCGGATTTAAAAATGATTTGTGTGTCAGTTCTTTAACTTAGGAATTGTACTAGACTTATTAATAATTAAACTTAAACCTTTTATAAGCGTTCAAAAGTTAGGAATCATATTCTTAGTATAGACTTTTATCAAAATCAAAAATTTGTTTTAAGAATATTTAACAAAATAAACGTTTTTAAAAAATTATTTATATTAAAAAAAATTCATTTATTTTTTCTTTCTCTTAAAAACTTATTAAATATTTACAGAGACCAGTTTTTCATGAAACATGTCGCAGTCTGGTATGCGAAAAAGACTTTATATATATATAATTTTAGAAAAATTATTTTTTTAGTGTTTTTTAAATTTAATAAAAACCAAATTGGTACTAACTTTGTTTTTAACTAATTTAAAAATTTTTAACTGCATTTAAATTAACGCATTGTCCAGATTGAAAAGATAAAAATGATTCCTGTTTATTCCATTTTTTTTTTGAATAAATTAGAAATTTTTTTTATTCTATTTGTGCTTTTTTTTTTTAAACAATTTTTTTTTAATTAATTAATTAAAGCAATTAACTAAAAAATTACCTGTGCAATTCTAATGTTAAATTATATATGAAATATTGACGTTGAATTTTGTTAGTTTTTAATGAATGAATTTTGTTCTTTTGTTTTTTTTTTTTAATTAAATCACTAATCATTAATTAAAATTATTATTATTATTATATTAATTATATAAGTTTTTTTTTATGAATAAATTAACATCTGGTTAATTTTTGTGAAGCAAAATTTATTTTGTATATTAATTTAATATACATAGTTACTTAAGTGTTCACTTGAATTTGAGATAAGACTGGTGTTCGATGTGAATTTGGTTGGAATAAAATCGTTCGTTCGCCTTATTTTTGGATTAGTTCCCTCTAAATTGTAGTTTAGAACTTTTCTTATACACTTTCCTTCAGAAATCATATGTAACCATTGATTAAGACAAAAAAAAAGTAGTCTTCCTTTAGTTAAAAAAATTAAAAATAGAATTCGGCATTCACAAACCGCAAATTAAACAAAGCTAATCTAATGCTTATTACAGGTTCTTGGAAAAAAATTCATCACTTATCAATTTTTAGCCTGGACGTTGAATATTTGCATTATAAACTCGAATACGATAACTCGAACTCGAATAAATTTTTGGAATTAAAAATACTTATCAGACTAACTTATCAAAACTATCCTATACTTTAGTAATATGACCTAATAAATTTTGAGCTTCATTCAAATATTCTAAAATATTAGGTCCTATTAAAACGGCTGACCCAGAAAATGTTAATTGTTTTCCACATCAGATTTATTTGATTTGAAAGAAAGTATTCTCTTGTTTGATTAGTTAAGAAAAAATGGTCATTACAAGGTTTGAGAAGTTTTGCATTTTAATTTCTTTAAGTTTCAATTTAAGTTTAACCATGTTTAACTAAACAATCAATTAATTTTACATGGAATTAATAGAATATGGAATTAAAAAAGCTACATACTAACTACGTCTTAAGAGTTGAATAATAAAAAAATACAAAAATTAGCCAGAATAAAGTATATAATATAATACATAAGAAAATTAAAAAAAAATAACATTTTATGGGATATGCTAAGAAAATACTAATATCTTATGGTGAATTCGTTTCTCGAAAAAATTCTACGGGCATTCTGTACTTTTTAATAACGGCAACACTTTTTTACGTTCGTTTCTTAAAAAAAATATATAAAAAATTTTACATCTAAATCTAACATTTTAGATTGCCCTTAAATTTTTGACAGTGCAAAAGTTTTTACCCTGACAATTTAAGCAGCATAAAAAAAAAAACAAAAAAAAAAAAAAAAACACCAAAATAAAGAAATGTCAATCACTGTCAATTTAAGTAGACAAGTGACGTACGTATATGATGAAAATTGAAAAGAAAACTATGGCATTTATGATAAATATTGAATCTTAATATTGTGGACAATAATTTAAATTTCGGACTTACAAAAATATTTGCATGTTATTTAATTAAATAAAAGCTTAAAATTAGTTGGATAAAAAAAATATTATTCGAATTATTCGAAACAAAATCAATTCGAAACAAAATTTTAACGGCAGCACGTAAAATGTTTCGAATTAAAAATGAACGAAACAAAAGTTTTACTTCAAAAAATTCCGTTTCGGTTCAAATTCAAATTATCTTTTTAGCACATTTTCAAAACTTTTTGTAAAAATGTGCCTATATAGCTTCACTCTGTCCGTCCGTCCGTCCGTATGTTTACAAAAGCTTTTACACCGTTTGAAATAGAGAAAAGAAATTTTAACCATGGGTAGTTTTTGCAAAAAAAATAATTTCGTAGAAGAATTTTTTTCTGTAGCCCCACCTGTTACGGGGCTACAGCCCCCCAAAGTTGGAAAAAGCCCTATATTTAAATTGTTATAACAAGAGTTCTGTTACATATATTTTCAATCTGAAAACGGCAAATGATAGCTGGTTTCATAAACTTAATAAATTTTTACAAGGCAAATGTTTAGGGTTGCCATACGGTACTAAAATTAAACATTACGCAAAACTCAATTTTCGCAAAATTTTTGGCCACACATATCTTCTGAACGGTTCAAGCTAGGGTCTTGAAATTTTGGGAGAAGTTAGATATTCAGAAATTAGTAGGAGTCGGTTAACAACATTTTTTTGTCAAGCCCCCTGTTTAGGAGCTATAAGGGCTCGAAAATTGAAATTATGCTATTTTTAAGCACCTGTAACTTGAATACCTGTCCATTTTTTTTTTTATTAAAATACAAAATTTAAAGGTCCAACATTATATTTTAACATATGTTAAAGGTTTTCCTTAAATTTAAAAGGGGTTCCTTAAATTGAAGAAAGTGTCTCTCAGTTTTACCCATTTTTGCTTAGATAATAAAATTCTAAGTAAAATTCCAAATTTTTGTGTAATTCACAATTTAATTCCTAGAACCTAGGGGGGGGGGAGGAGTTGAAGTTAGATTCTTGAGAAATTTGGCAACCTTCCCCATTAAAGGGCTATAACAACTTTTAAATAAAAAATTTACTGTTAGCAGTAAATTTTATAAGTCAGTAGTAACTATTTCCAAGTAAATATTTCCAAAGTTAAACTCAGTATGTAATGCAATATAATTTTGAAAATGTGCTTTTTTAAAAACCCTTGGTTTTTTTTCATCACTTGTTTTACCTCTTGAAAATTAAAATGGTTTTTATTTGTTTTTTTTTTTATTGTACAAAACTAAATATGGTTTGTACGCAATTTTTATCTTTGTTTAATCGTTTGAAAAATTAAATTTTCTTTTGTTAAAATAGATATAAAAAATGTAAGTATTAAAAACAATTGCATTTCATTAATTTTAAAATTAGTATTTGATAACTATTTGATTACTGTATACCTAATAACTATGTATAGCTAATGATTTTAATTAAAAATTGCTTTTTAAGGGAATCAGCAGAATTTTTATTTTAAATAGGTAGCTAAAATTATATTAATTTTTTAATATTTAATCCAAAAATTTCAAATATATTGTTTAAAATTAATTTTTATAAAAATTTACCTTTATTGTACTTTTTTGAGTTAACTATATATCTATCGCACAAATTATTTTGAAACGACTAAAAAAACTATTCGAAACAAAGCTTACGTGTTACCAAAAACTTTCGAAACAAAATAAAAATTTCGAAACAAATGAAAAGTATTCGAAACAAATTTACGTGCTACCAATTTTTGAAAAATTCGAAACAACACATTCGAAACAAGTTACTTGCTTCCACTCCTACAGTTTGAAGGCAAAACTGAAATGTTGCATTTTTAAGGGCATAATTTTTTTCAAGAAACGAATTCACCATTTAATTTAATATTTTTTATAAAATGTATATTATGTTATTTTATTTTAATTAATTTTATTCAAATCGAATAAAACTCATTTTAAAATTTAGATTTTAAGTGAATGAAACAAAATGTAGCTGTTATATGTACATAATGAAAAATCATTTAATGTTGTTCTAAAAATTTTGTTAAGCATGAAATTAAACATATTTTGGATTAAATTTTTAATATTATCATCATTAAATTCAAAAACTAAAATTCCAGATTCAGAACAACCATAATTCCCATAATTCCATGACTCTTAAATAATATACTCGTATTTTTTTATACAAAATTCATTCTGCGTCATATATATCTACAGACAATTAAAGATTCTTAAAGTCTTAGAAATCGTTTTTAATTTATAAACTGAACTTTCTTAAGTCGAATTTTGATCTATTATGTAATTTTCTAAAGAAAAGTTCTAATTTAATAGTTAATTACAAGATCAATGTATTGCAATTACGAATTAATTCTACTTAAGATAGTTCTTCCAACAACATTCGTTAAAAAAAATATCCAATTATTGTACATATTATAAACGTTTATTGTAAATGCAAATTGTATATAAAATACATTTTTGTTTTTTTTTTTGTTATCTAATTATTTGAAAAATACAAAATTTTAGTTATAACAATTTGTTTCTATATCATTTTAATAATCACATTTTATTATCAAACTCATTTTGAAATTTATTATTTCTTTATTTCTTATCATACATTTGGGAACATAAAATTGAATCTAAAAACTCAAAAAACTCAAAACATAACTCAAATTAAAAAAAAAAAAAAAAAAACAAAAAATCAAAAAAAATTTAGGGACAACAATCGCCTGAACATAGAGTGCGTGCAATGGGTGTTTATCCCATTCAAGCACTACAAAGTCAAATATGCCATCAAGATGATGTAAGTTCTTGTTAATTCTCTCTATATTTGACAAATTAAAAAAAAATAAAGATTTTAATTTCGTTTATGAGTTTTCGTTAAAATTTCGTTAATTATATATATATATATAATTTTTTTTATTTTCAATATTATTATCCTTTCGTTAATTTTATAAATTTTATTTTTTCCTAGTTCTTGTAGTTCGTTGTTTTTTTTTTTTTACAAAATCTTTTTTTTCAGTATAATTTTGAAAGAATTTTTTTTGTTTTTTTTTTTTTTTTTAATTTTTATTGTAGTCTATTTCGTCGTATGTCATAAATGTATAGTTTCAACGTATTTTGTATTTTTAATTAATTTTTTATATAAGGAATAATGTAAACAAAGTCTGTAAGACTCAAAATTTCGCGATTAGTTTTAATAACTCACAGATGATGTTTTGGCAATTCCAAAACTATAATCCCTACTGATGAGTCTAGTAGTGTTGCAAATACTTATCAAATTTTCACAAATTCATCCTCAGTAAATTTTAACGCGTTCACCAGTGTTTGACACATTGGCAAAGATTTAAAATATTCTAAACCTTTTGATAGAGTTTTTTTTAAATTATTTTAATCTTAGCGAATTTATGACACTTATATGTGCCGTTATAGTTTCTGAGTACAAAATTTTTTAGTGCTGAACGTGTAAATTGAAGTTTTCAACGACGCAAAAGTTGGAAAGTGATAGCGAAGCATTTTTGACAGTTTGCAACGTCGAGGGCAACGCTTATTGTACTCAGGACATTATACAGTTTTGTTGAAATAAATTTTTGAATTGCATGCATTCTAAGGTTCGCAAGATGTGGTGTAAGGCTAAGAAATTATTTAATGGTATTGATTATTGTGACTTGGAATTCAATGGAACCACAAAATTCAATTCAACCATTTTCCCTATAAGAAACGTAGACTACTTACATCACCTATAATTAGTAAATCGTTTTTGAAAAACGTGTAGCCTATAAGTATGCAATATTGAATGAAATTTTGATTTTTGTCAAAATTTCATTTTAAATTCAAATTTTATCTGTTTTCAAAAATCTGTTATTAAATTAACAGATGCTAACTTGTAAGTACCAAATCTAATTTCTAACCTCAAACTTGTATTTTTGACAAAATTGACCCGAATTCGAATTAACAAACTAGAAATATCATTTAATTTTAATGAAATTTAAAAAAAAAATCGTCATTATTATACGGAAATATTGATGTTTTTGTTTTTATTCTGCCATTTTTTGTTTTAATAAATTTTTGTTTTGTTTTTGCTTTTGTTGTTTTTAAATATTGGTTTTTCTATTTTTGTTTTTAATAATGTTGTTTTTTTAATATGTTTTATTAAATTTTTGCTTTTTAAAAAATGATTTTCGAAAATATTTGGTCTTCCTAAACTATATTAATATTTTATTTTTTTTTAATTAAAAAAAAAAACAAATCAATAGCTCTTTACACTCTGGTCATGGCTGCCAGTTAGAATAACAATGTACCAACCGGTATTGCTTTATACAACAGAAGAGCATGGATGTTCTTTAACAACATTTTATGTTCGAGTTGAACAACATGAGCCAACATTAATGATGATTAAAACATGTAATAATGAGGTAAATTTTTAATAATTTAAATTTTGATTCTTAATAAATTTAAAAATTTTGTTAAATATAATTAAAAATTAATTTCTAATTTTATTTTAAAGGTCTTTGGTGCGTATTGTTCGACAAGATGGTTTGAAAGAAATTTAAAAGATGAACGCGGTAATAGACAAGCATATTTTGGTACTGGTGAAACATTTTTATTTACATTATATCCAGAACGTGCAAAATATCCATGGGTTGGTATTGAAGGTGACAAAGGTCTTGGACATTCATCAGAATTGTTTATGGCTGCTGATTCAAAAATGATAACAATTGGCGGAGGGTATGTACAAAAAATATTTAGTATTAATTTCTAGGGTTTGTTAAAAGTCACTTCTATGCTTCTATATTGAAAATTAATGATTTTAAAATCTATATTAATACTTAATTTTTCAGAATTCATATGATATTAATTAGTTTTTTTTTTTAAATATTTTTAGGGAAGGCCAAGCTATTTGGATGGATGAAAATATACGTTTTGGTAAAACTGATCACTGTAAGACATTTAATAATCCACCATTATGCCCAACAGGCGATTTTGAAATACGTGTTCTAGAAGTATATGGATTTTCAGGCGTTTAAAAAATACTTTTCAAAATTTTTTTTGTTTTATTTTTTGTAATTCTCAATTTGAGTTTAGAGACTTTCTATCATTTTATATATATATATACAATTTTAGAACAAATGTAAAAACCGAAATTAAGTTCACCAATTACAGTAGTTCTATAAAAACAAAAAAACTAGAATTCATAATTGTGCTGAGATATCATAAATAACTCCAAAAAAACTAAAAAAAACTGAAAATATAACAAAAAGAAGTTATTCGTAATCATATAACATTATATTCATTATATTAATATTAATATTATTCAAAACAGAATTAAAAAAACAAAACAAACGAACAATAATATATTTACATATTATATATATAAAACAAATATATTAAATTAAAAATTTTGTTTATATATTTAAAAATGAATATATACATAATAAAAAAAAAAACAAAAACAAAATATATACATATATATATATATTTAATTAGATTTAATTAAATAAAAACATTAATAAAATTAAATAAATATTAAAGCTAAAATTTTAATTAGCTTTAAATAAATTAAATTAACGAACAAAAATATATATACATATTTAAAAAAAAAAAACTTTAAGTAAAATTCATTCATTACATTCAAAATCATTAAAAATAATTATAATTCATTGTATAATTTAAGATATATATTAATTACAAAAACAAAAAATAATTTATTCGTTATTGAATTAAATCAAAAAAAAAAAAATGAACAATACATGTACTAAAAAATGAACTAAAACTACACAAAAAACTAAATTAAATCAAATTTATTTAAAATTTGTATATTTAAACATGGAAAAAAAATTAAATATATATATATATATATAAATATAAATCAAGCTCATCTTTTATGTACTATATATATATTAAAATAAAATGATAGAGAATTAAAAAAAAAATGATTTGGAAAAAAAATTAACTGATCAATCATAAAATTCATATTATATTGAATTCTGATTTGATTGAATCAAAAAATTGAATTAAATTGTATTGATATTGAAATAAAATTGAAATGAATTGAATTTTAAAAAATGAATTTAATTAATTATATAATGAAATTCTAAAATTAATACATATACTCAAAACAAAAAAAAAAATGTAAATGAAGTTAATCATCATATTACATTATTGAATCATGTTGATTTAAATTTAAATCAAATTATTTTGATGAAAGTATAAGTACACGAAATGGTAACAAGACGTACGTACTGTGATTCAAATCAAACCAAATAAATTTTGATTTAAAAGTATTTTATAATTGTATTAATTTTAGTATTTTATTATGCAACTTAAAATTCTTCATTTCAATCATTTCAAAATGGATATAAAAGAGAAAAATGGAAAAAAAGATGTTAAAATTGAATATAATTAATTGTTATTACATTTAAAATAAATTAATTATCATTATTATTACAATTATTTACAAATAGACAAAAAAAAAAAAATAATTTTTAAATTCTATTAATTCTGTAATAAAATTTTTTATGTTATTTTAAAAATAAAAGAGACAAGAATAGTATTTTTTTAATATTTTAAAATATTTTTATTTTTTTTTAATAAAAGAAATACGCAAACATATGAAAATATAAAATATTAATTAAAAAATTATAAATAATATATGTATAATTAAATATAAAATTCTAAATAATAATTGTATTAAACACCAAAAAAGAAATTATAATTGAAATATTTTTATTTAAATAGAAAAAAAGATTCACAACTAAAAAAAAATTATGTTACAAATTGTATATTAAAATATTTAAAATATGTTTTATAAAATAAACAAAAAATAAAAAGTTTTACTCAAAAAATAATGTTTAGAATTTTATATAGATTTTTTTTTTTTTTTTTTTTATTTAAAGAAAAAAAAAATGTTAACTAATAAAACTATAAATGGGGGCTAAGGCTTTTTTAATCATTAAAAAATTCATAACAAAAAAGTTAATTTAAAAGAAAATAAAAAATAGAAATTGTTGAAATTTTTTATCGTTCCTTGTTAAACTCAAAACGGATTTAATCATTTTAAATAAAATTTTAATATAATATTGTAAAAAAAAAAATACAAAGTTTTGATGTCATTAAAGATTTGAATTTCAATTGCAAAATTTATAAAAACCTAAAAATTTTGTACAATTTCCATCTATACATTTAGAAGTTTCGGATTGGGGTAAACAGAACTATTGAACAATCAATAATGTTTATTTTCAGAATGAAAAAGTGTTGACCTTAAAAACTTAAAATTTGGTTCCATTAAAATCTATTTCTGTTTTGAGTAATTGAAATTAAAAAGAAATACATTTTTTAATTTAGACAAAACTTTGTAATTAAAAACAAAAAAATAAAACGGATTAAAAAAGCAATTAATAAAAACTAAAGAAAGGAGAGTTAAGATTTCAATTAATATTCAAGGAGTAGAAAAAAAAAAAATAACAAAAAAAAAACAAACGATGTATTTTTTTTTTATTTAAATATTGTATTTTTTTTATTTTTAATTTTATTTTTAAATGGACTGATAATTAGTGTATAGATTTTTATTATATATTGTTTGTTTTTTTTTTTATAACTTTTTTTTTAATTTCTAATTGTATCATATTTAATTTGTTATTACTATGATTTTTTTTTACTAATTCTTAATTCATGTCGCATAGGCTTGTTATTTTAAAAATGTTAACGTTGTGGAACAAAGTTCAAAATGTAAAATTAATATTTCCATTTTACACGCTACTTTGGTTTATTAATAGTACATACATATTTTAAAAAACAAATACTAAGTGATTAACACTGTTAGATGCGTTTTTAAAAACCTAAATCACGATTAAATAAAAAATAAAAGGAATAAGAACCATGAATTCTGAGATGTTAGATGAATCCTCAAACTAAATTTTAAAATATTCCTCACTTAGTATCGAAATTTATTATGCACATACATAATTATAAATTAAAAAATAAATCCATTCAATGAACTAGATAGTTATGAACAAAGTAGCAAAACAAAATGAAGAGTTTTTTTATTTTCATTGAATTTTTTGTTATTAAACTGTGAATTAAAAACGATTTAAAATGTTGATAACGAGAGTTTCTAATTTTTCAAGATCCATAAGACTCAATAGTCAAAGTGAGGTAAATAAACGCTTAAGGGAAAAATGTAAAATAATTAAATTTTTTTTTGCTAGTGTTTATTAAATATTTTTTGTAATTTTATTAAAATTTCAAATACCTAAAAAATTGTTATTTTCGCTTTAAATAATATTTATTTATAATTTTGGAAAACAACGAAATGTTAAGTTTAATTTTTTTTTTTATTTTTTTTTTGCTATCCAAATATGAAATGTATAGATTTGATGAAATTATTGTTGACTTCTGTTAACTTATTTTTATTTTTAATGATTTTTTTTGTAAATATTCTATTTTATAAAAAAAAAAAATATTTTGTGAAGTGTTATTTTCTTCTTTAAAAGCATGTTTTAAAAATAAAAATTTATCAGTATTTACTAATTTTTTTTCTTAATACATACATTTGTTTAATTATATTTTTTAATTATTTACAAAATTAAAAATAAAGTGGAAAAAAAAACGTATAATAAATTTTGTATTTTACTTTTATTAAAACTTTTTTGTAAATAATTTTTTGTAAAAAAAATTTAAAAATAAAAAATATATATTTAAAAATAAATAATGATAAATATAAAAATTTAAATGATATAAAAAAAGTAAAATATATATATAATAATTAATAATAGGAAAAATAAAAATGTATTTTAAAATATTTTTTTTTTTTTTGATAATTAAAAATCGTGTGAATTTATAATAAATTTCAAGATAAGTCCAAGATCTGAATAAAAAGTCAAAAATCTGAACTATAAGATATTGAAAAGTAAATTTAAAAATTTATTGAAATAAGTTTTGAATTTAATTTTAAGTGAAATTTTCTCTAGTGAGTTTAAATTGTAGTTAAATTGAATAAAATAATAAATAACACAATGCGCGAATCAGAATATTGTTGTTTATATATACTATATCCACTAACCATCTAAAGAAATATAAATTCAGATTTGAAAATATAAAATAGTATTTAATAAATATAGCAATGTTAATAATTAAATGGTTTACAGCATATTCTGATAGAAATAAAAAACTATATTTTAAAATTTTACTCTAGATAATCATAGGTAAATTTTTTTAATTAGTTTTGAAATTCTTACCCGTGTAAAGTATTTATAAAGAGTAAGAGAAGTAAATTTCTAAAATTAACTAACTGGTTTCTTATATTCGGGTTTTTACTTTTATTATTTAAAAAAAAATCCTTTTTAAATTCTGGACAAAAACTTTAATATTAATTTACTTTTGTGTAGATCTTTTTTAAAACATTGTTTAATTTTTTATTTTTAAATGCTTATTTGTAATAAATTAAAAATATTGTAATATAACTATTAAAAAAAAAACATGAAGGAAATCTTTTATAATAAAAATTTAAATATAATTTAATATTAATTTTTATTTTATAAATTATATATTATTATTTTATAAATAAATTGTTTTTTTTTTCTTAATTTAAAATTTTAATGTAAAGGAAAAAAAAAATTCATTTAAAACTGAAATTAACATTTAATTAAATGTTGAATATTAAAAATATATATCATTAATAATTATTATATTATTTTAATTATTATTATTACTATTATAACTATATTATTGTAACTATTATTAATATATTAAATATATTATAAAATAAATTATATTCAATTTAAAACAGAATTGATTAAGAAAAAAAAAATTAAAAAAAAAAATACATATATATATATATAAAAAAATTTAAATAAATATAAAAGAAAAAAAAAAAACGAAAATATTAATGAACAAATATACATAACTGTGTTAAATTATAAAAGAAAATTAAAAATATTTATAAAAAAAAAACAATATTATTTTTTAATTTATTTTAATTAAATTTTTTTTTTGATTTACTTTTATATTACAGGATGATTAGTTTATTGATAAACTTTTTTATTTCATTTAATATTTTATTTAATTTATTATTATCTTTTATGTTAAATATTAATTTTGTTGGAGTATTTTCGAAGTTGGGGTTTTAGTTCCTATTACCATATATTTTTTTTTTAATTTGTGTTAAATTAAATTACTTTTTAATTTTCAAAATTAAGACATTTTAAAGAATTTACCATTCCCATATTTTTAAAATAATTCCAAATCTTCGTTTTCCGTCTTTGAGACAGTGCTTGTGTGAAAAATGGGTATGAAAATTAGTCAGTAAAGAAAATCTCTTCAGTTAAATCTAATTTTACCTTAAGTTTTAATTGGTCCATTTTATTTATAAGTAATATCAGTCGACACATAACTAGGTAGATAAGTCATAGTTTAGAAAAGATATTCATTAGTTTTATAATTTATTTATATTAAAATGGATTTAACTGGAGACACTTTTTGAATATTTTTTAATAATTATTTTTCAATAATTCAATATACGACAGATATATGATGAGTTCAGGTTTTATTCTATTTATCTTTTGTTATTCATTTATTTTACTTAAAAAAATTTAATTATGTATTATATATATATAAATCTATTCATTTAGTTCTTTCATATAAAAAAGTTAAAAGCTTTCAACTAGTCATTGAATTTAACAAAGAAATAGTGTTGCTTCCTGTTATTAGTAGTATCGGCGAAGTTAAAAATATGTCTTAAAATAAAAAAATCTTAAATTACATTTTATTTTTAAAATTGTTTTAAGAAATCATTAATTTTTGGAAATTCGTATCAATTTTATTATATATTTATTAACGGATTTTTCCTTTGTTATTTAATTATAATTTTATTTTCAAATTAATTTATTAAAAAGAAATTTAACAAAATAAAAATTGCCATAGGGAAAATGTATCCATATTAATAATAAATATACATACTAAAAATTATTTACATATTTCGATTTTCGTCTTTCCATAAAATAGAAAACTATTATAGCAAATTTTAATTCATATAAATATAAAAAACGAAGAAATTATAAGAATCAATTAAATTTTAAAAACTTTTAATTAGCAAATAAAAATAAAATTAAGTACAAGATATTTAAATTTTATGAAATTTAAAAAACAATCATTTATGTAATATATTTACTTGTACTTAATATTATTTTTATTGTTAGTCGAATATATAAAAACCCAATTTAAAACGAATCAAATTTTAAAATAACAAAATAATATAATATATAAAATTTTTCATTATATACATACATATATTATAATTAAAAGCAGCTAATATAATTATTCTCGTTTATATACTATATACATTGCATATAACGAATTCAAAGTTTAAAAAAAAAAAATCTATTATATATTTAACGTTCACGTTTATAATGTGTATTTATGTATATAAAATATTTAAAATATTTTAAAGGTTCTAAAAAAAAAAAACACTGGAAACAAAATTTTTTGCAGTAATTTAAAAAAAAAAACAAAATTTACAATTGAAACCTAAATGTGATTAATTAAAAATTCAATACAAAAAAAAAAAAATAGAATAAAAATATATATGGAAAGAAAAATAAACAAACAATGAAAATTATTTAAATTACTTTGTTTTATTTTATTTGATAGTACCACAAAATATAAAAAGAATCACAATCGTGTTATTGTTAGTTAAGAGTTTTTATAATAAATTATTGAACTTGGTGATTAACTTTATCAAATAAATCATTTTTATGATCTGTAACATTTGGTCTGGCCTCATAACTACATATAGTAACTCCATGATGGTGAGCTTCACTAAATTCACCTCGCAATCCTTAAAATATAAAAAAATTAACTTTTAGTTTGTATAATTCTAAGAAAAATCTATTATTGAACTAAAAATCTTATATCCACAATGTTTGATATGTTTGACGGAACATGGTTTACATGTATATATAGCCAACATAAGGTATGTAAGGAATTAGCAATGGTTATTCAAAAAGGGGAATATAACATATATTTCTAAAAGATGACGGGAAAAAAGGTTATAGTTAAGATTTAATTTTTTCATTCGAGATATTAACTAAAGGAACTGAGGATACTTGTTGTTGTCAAAAACAAGCCAAATGTATAATTCATAAATTCAAAATAATAATTCAACTTACCAATATAATTAATTTTTGTATTATCTGCACCAAAATTTGATGGAAAATGAAGGCTCAAATGATGAACTGAAGAAAATGTTACAATCCTAAAAAAAATATAAAATTGATGCACTTTGAAAAATCAATAAAATATTAAACACATTACTTTGGAGCATATTCTATTTCACCCCTCAAATCTTTAGACAATTGAAATTCTTGATCTGCTTTAGCTGATGTATCATCAAAAGACATTTTTGGTCGATTTTTGAATCTAAAAATAAAAGTAATATTAAAATAAAATATATAATTAAAACTTCAATTTCGTTATTTTACAATCTAACTTTGGATGGATGAGTTTCATCATCATCACCAATAATAATAATTCCTTTTAATTTAATGTTACCGGTAAATGGAATATTGAATAAAAGTTCTTCATCAGCGTCACTTACTACAAACTAAAAAATATTTTTTAAAGTATGTATATATACTCTACAAATCATAGCAATTTTCTAAAATGTTAAAAATTATAATTGATCTTACCTCTGAAAAATCTAATCGTTTTTCGAATGGTTTAAATACTAATTTTCCAGAACCATCGATTTCTTCGTTTAAACATTCCAAGTTTACTATATCAATCCTTTTGAATAAACTGTACTCAATTCCCATTTCAAGGGGATTATTAACATCTGCAGCTTCATGTGAACAATCTTCACCATGGTTATGAGAATGTCCGTGAGGCATTGTTATTATTTTAATTGTATGTATAATGTATTTTTTTAAAAATTCGGTTGATGACTATTATTATTGTAGAAATTTTCAAATTAATGTTGTTCTTTTGTTATTATTTTTGTTTTTGAAATTTCAAGGTTATGTGTTTTTTTTTTATTTTTTTTGACAGATACCCAATAAACAATTGGCATTGTATACTAGCGACAAAAATTTTATTGTGGTAGAATCATGAACTATAGCTATAGAAACAGTTTTTGAAATTAATTTCCAACGTTAGTATTTCGAACGTTAAAAAATTAATTTGATAGATGCCTTCTCTATGGTCGAAATAGAGTCTAGCAAGGTAGGTCTTCAAATAAACGAAACCAAAACGAAGTATATGAATATGTCAAGAGATGAAAGAAGAAGGCAACCGCAAGATATAACGATTGATAGATATACTTTTCAGGGAGTAATAAACTTTGAATACCTTGGAGTAATGGTAAAAAATGACAATAGTATAAAATATTGTATTCAAGAACGTATTAAAGCAGGAAACAAATGCCTATTTGCATACAAAAAATTAGTGCAATCACGTCTCTTGACAAGGGAAACGAAATTATTAATTTATACAACAATAATACGCCCTGTGGTAACCTACAGTTGTGAGGTATGGACACTGAATATGGCTGACGAAAACGATCTCCGAATTTTTGAACGGAAAATACTAAGGAAAATTTATGGCCCTATTTTTTTTTTTTTTTATTCCTTTTCCACTCCTTTAAGGAGTATAGGGCATTCACCAAGTTTATTTTAAACTAGGCTTCAGTTTCTTTAATCATAATATTCACTAAGCCGTTGATTACTCGGCTGTAGCTATTGTATAAGGTTATGAAATATGAATGCACAAATGTTAACTTTGTACGCCATCTATAATCTTACACAAGAATTATTTATATATTTTTTATTAATATCTTATTTTATATTACGATATAAACTATTACGATATAATTATACAATTTTACGATATTTTTTTTATTAGATATGATCTGACCGGGGTTTGAACCCGAGACCTTCCACATGAAAGGCGGCGTCTTTACCACTACGCCATTGGTCAGATAAGGGTAGAAAATGGAGATTACAGGAGAAGGAATAATGCTGAACTAAATGAACTTATAAAAAATGAAGACATTATTCGTTTCAGTAAATTACAACGCCTAAGGTGGGCAGGATGCAGGAAAATCGAATGCCATATAGACCTATATTAAATCGAGCTAGATGAAGACCCAGAACAAGATGGGAAGACAACATTGAAAACGATGCTTCAAAATTACAAGTGAGAAATTGGAAAACAACGGCGAAAAACCGGGAGATATGGAGGCAAATAGTTATGAAGGCCAAAGCTCACACCGAGCTGTAGATTAATAGAAGAAGAAGAAAAGGAATTTCAAAACAATATAATATAATATAAAAATTGAATTATAGAATTAAAATTTATTAAGGTAATTAATTTTATTTCAATTTTCAATTTCTACTTCTTCTAGTTGCTTGCATCTAGTGATTTATGGAATATGTATGGGATAAAGGGATTTAGAGGTATTTTATGAAGAAAAAATAACTGTAAAAACTGTAAAAATTTCCTTTAAAAATTAAAATAAAATACAACACTCTTTGTTTTTTTTTTTTAATCAATAGCTTTATTTATTAAAGGATTTAATGTCTTAAATTTTTGAAAACCCTTATAAATATTTTATTATTTATATAATGATATTTAAATATATATATATATAATCATTTATTTTTATATAAATATAGATACACATATAAATATTTTTAATTTTTATATATTTATAATTCTTATATTAATTACATAATAAAATAATATTTTTTTTTTTTAATGAATAAATAAAATTTATATCTCACATTTCTAATTTATTTTTTAATGTTTATATAATATGTTTATATATATATAAGATTATATAATAAATGTCTATAAATGGTTGTTTTATTTTGTTTTTGTTTTTTTTTTTTATAGATTTATATAATAATATACTTAACAAATATAGAAATAAAATTTAAACATATGATAAATTATTTTTTTATTATTTTTTTTTTAATTAATTAATTTAATTTATTTATAATAATAATAATATTTAATTCAATTTATGTTTTGTTTTTCAAAACTTTTTAATGAAACCCTGAAACATTTTACAATAAATCTTTTTTCTTTTTAAATCTTTTTATTTAAAACAAAATCTATAATTTTATTTTTTTCTAATGTAAATTTAAATTTAATTAATATTAATTTTTAAAAGAAAACTCTATAATAATATGATACCTTTTTCACTTTAAGTGAAAACCGAAGAGAAATTAATTTTAAGTGAAGAAGATTCAACTTTCACTTAAGACTTTCATTTTCTTTAAAATCTCATATTATTTAAAATTAAAATCTCTTTACATAATTCAAACTTCTTCACTTAAAATTGAATTGTCTTCTCTTGAAGTGAAAATTTTTTCACTTAAAGTAAAAAAGGTATATATTGAAAAAAAAAAAAACTTTTATTTTAATTGTATTAAAAATTAATATGAGTATTTTAAATTTCCAAAATGGTTTTGATCTCTCAATATTTCAAGTTTTGTGGAATGTTTCGTCCTGCAATACTACTGGACTCTTCAGTAGGCTTGTAGTATTACATTGCCTAGACAAATTCCTGAATACCGATTTCTGATTAAACTTTAATTGATTCTTAAAACTTATAGGAAATTTTACGCAAATTTCCTGTGAGTTATAAGAATAAATTAAAAATTTTTTTCAGTTAAAACTCGATTTATGTTTATATAAAAAAATCTCAAACACAATCACATCGAATGACTGCTAATTGAATCATTCGCGTTTGTCAACAAAGTAAAATGGAAATATGTATCTAGATTTTAGAACGCAAATGTTTTTACGCTTTATTTTGAATGCTCTTCGTTCATCACACTTTACGTATAATCTCATATGTGTCATAAATGTCAAAAATTCGCCAATCGGCGTCATTGTATTTATACTATCAACCGGCATACGATAGATATTATGGAAATTTTTTTTTCAAAAAATTATTAACAATAAAATAATTAAAAATTATACCAAATTATTAATTATTTTATAAAATAAATAAAAATATACTATTATATAACTTATCATAACAAAGTATTATAAAAATAATAATATTAATTAATGTTAATTATTTAAATTAATAATTTTTAATTTTATGAAATCAAATAAAATTTCTTTTATACAACAATATTTTAACATTTTTATTAATGCTTTATTAAAGTTATAGCTCATAATATTAATTACATAAGTATATATGTAAATATATATGTATTGATAATATGATTAATATGTATTAAATAAGTATGTATATTCTATATAGTATATATTGTGGAATTTCTCTAATTTAAAATATTTTCCAATATTTAGTTTTTATTTTTATCTAAAAAATCATTATTTTATATAATTTTTTTTACTTTAAATGAAAGAATTTTCACTTTAAGTAAATTTTAATAGATTTATATTTCAAAAAGACTATACAGGGCATAAAAAGGTGTATAAGTAGTGTCTTATGTATAAATATCCTAAGCCCTAATAAACTACTGAAGTAAAAAACCTTCATTTAAAATAAAAATGTCTTCACTTAAACTAAAAAGTAAAAAAAAAAAACTTCAATTAAAGTGAATTATGTATAGTAATATTTATTTTTTTAATAGTAGATATTTGACTATTAATTTTTATATAAATGATTTTTGGATCTTATTTTTAAATAATTTTAATGGAGATATGTATTTATTATATGTCTATGGTCAAAATGACTCAGTTGGTATTTATAGGGTTAATTTAGTTTGTGATGTGAAGAAATTTTTAAGTTCAAATGGAAAATCATTTCTTCAGTAATTAAAATAGAATAGTATTAATGATTTAATACTTTGTTTACAGCTATGTATGTATACTAGCTTCTTATACTATAGTTTATACTTGACTTCCATGTCGAATTTTTGCAATGTAAGTCTGGGTATTTATAAATTATAAAATTTACTGAATTTAATAATGTACACGATGTATATATATATATATTATTATTTAGTGGTTTTTTCTGAATATTATAATTTTGTTGTAATTTTCTAACATTTAAATTGAAATATCAAAATTAGAAAATTTTCCCAACATATACTATAATACTTGAACCATTTATACATATATATTAATTTTAGAGCATTGTCAAAAGCATTTCTATGTAGATATATATATGTTTTCAATATTCTGTATAATATTTTTATGATATATTATAATTTATAACTATATTTATATATATAAATATATATCTATATGTTAAATATATATTATATAGTAAAATAATATATTATATAGTTTCAGTTTTATTGTTTAATATATTCCCAATTTTAATTTTGTTTTTTTTGTATACAATTTTTTTTAATGCATTAAATTTAGAAGCTTATATTTTATATTTAATTTATTTATTTATATATATATTTGTTTATATTTTCATTATTTTGTTTTTTTTTTTTATATTATTTAATAATAAGCTTACCATTTATATAATGCTTAAATAATATACAAATATTTTTTATATATATATATAAAGGTAATTTATTAAATTTATATATAAATTTAATATACTTATATTTATATGTATATATAGTATATATATTAAATTTGTAATTTTTTTTTTTTTTTATATATATATAATAGGTCAAAGGTACACTAATTATAGTCCTAAGAAAATATAATTAAAAAAAAAATAAAAAATAATTAAATGAATATAATTTTAAAAATAATTATTATATAATTTATATTTAACTTTTTTTTTTATTTAATTGTTTTTTTTTAATAATTAGTTTTAATATAAAAAATTTATAAAAAATTATAAGAATTATTTATATATATTATATATTATGTAAATTATTTAAATTATTATAATATTATTATTTAATTTTATTTATTTTTTTATAAATTTAAATCACACATAGTTTGCAAAAAAAAAAAAAACAAAAGAATAGTTTGTGGCGTACTAAAAAATATAGGTATATATTGGGGGTTGTACCGTAGGTGAAAAAAAACTTAGTTTCAAAGGAGGTTAGAAGAGGATTTAAAAAATCAGGAAGCAAAGGTATCTCAAACCTCTATATTAATTCGAGTAACAAGTAGTATAACACTTATTTTTACAATATTAAGTTCCTTTTGATTATTTTAACTTTTCATTTCACCTTTTGTAATTACTACATTTTACGGGGATTTCCCGTATATTTTAATTTATAATATAATAGTGATATACCCCTTGTGATTATAATTACTAGTTTAATTTAGTACACTATAATGTACAACAGATTTGAAGCTAAATATTATTAAGTAGTATAGAATAGTAATACGAGTATAATAGAATTTGTTTATTAATCCAGATTACTCAATTCAATAAATTAAGTTCAACTTCAAAAAGTTTATAATTTTTAGAGCTGCGCTTGCGCAAGTTGATTTTCATGTATTGCATTAGTTTTCGAAATAGAAAGTTGTAATCTGGATTTTTTTTTTTAATATTGTAAATTAAAAACTTTTGAATTCATATTATAATAATTATAAAATTAATAATCATTCTCATTAAATAATATTAATAATATAATTAAAAATAAAATTATTAATTACTTTTTTTTTATAGTATAGTAAAGTATACATGGCACAAATTACAATTATAAAATATAACATTCGAATAAGAAATTTTTTTCGAAATTCAATTATTTAATTTTAAATTAAATAATGAGTATATAGTTATTAGATTTTTTTATTAGGTATACTTTTAATTTTATATGTAATTAATTAATAATTATTAATAATTTATTAATAAAATGTTAAAAAAAAATAAAAATTAATTTTTTTATGTAATTAATTAATAATTATTAATAATTTATTAATAAAATGTTAAAAAAAAAATAAAAATTAATATATAATACAATATTTTATGATTTTTATTTTATTATATAATTTTTTTTTCAATACTAATATTAATAATAGGTAATAAAATAAAAAATTATATTTTAAAAGTTTTTTTTTTGTTTAAATACAAGTATTTATATATTTATTTGATTATTACAAGTTTACATTGAGAATAAAATTCAAAATTAATTAAAAAAAAATCATCTTATTTATATTAATTTTTTTTTTTTTTGTATAAATCTTTTTTCTAAACTTTCTATAAAATAAACATTAAAAAATTAAAGAATTTTTAAAGTATATTTTTTTAATTTTATTTAATAATTTTTTTTTAAATTATTTATACTATAATTAAATTTATTATTATGTATATTATGTATATATATATATTTTATTAAATGATTTTTTGTTTTTTTTTTTAAATACAATAAAGACAAAATATTTATTTTTTATTTTTAAAAAAATTAACTCTCAAAACACATCACTCTTTTTAAATTACCATCAATCACTTTTTTTCAAAAAATTTATTTTTTATTTTGAAATAAATTTTCAAACAAAAAAAATACAACTTTCATTCAATTTCGTTTTAAATTTTTATATTTTTTAATTTTTTTTTTTTTATATTTTTATATATTAATTTTAATTTTGTATATATATATTTAAATTAATTTCGAAAAATATGTAAAATGTATTTATTCGAAATTATTAAATATAATATGAAAAAAATTAATTAGTAAATTTTATATACTTTTAAATTTAAAGATTATATTCACAAATCAAAATTAGTTGAGTGGATATTTAATTTTTAGTATAATTTTATAACATCTGGTAACCTTTTTTAAGGATTATTGAGTTTAATTCTCTTAAAATGACGTTTTTTGTATGGAAGTTCAAGTTCTGAGTTGAATATTTTAATTAATAAGTAAAAAAATATAAATTTTAATCGTATACATTTTTTTTTTTTTGTAAGTTTAATCAAAATTTAAGAAAAGTGCGCATGCGATTTCCAACCTAAGCGGCCCGCAAATTTTTTTTTCGTTTACTGTTTTTTTATGATGGGTAGCGTCGTAAGGGTTTTTAAGATATGTAAAGGTTTTAATTTAGTTTTTTTATAATTTTTTGTGTTATGAAGATGAGTTTTGTGTAATTAGTGAATAGGTTGTGAAGAGTTTGTATAGTAAAATTTAATAAAAAACGAGGTGTTAAAGTACAAAAGTAAAATTTCTAGAAAAAAATTATTGCGTGATATGGAATAAATTGAAAAATACAACCCTATTAATAGCTTTGTTTACGAGACTATAATCACTTACTTTAATTACAATATAACAACTGATGATTCATACCAAGTGATAAGCGGGCCACAATTCGTAGAGGTTTTAAAAAATATATAGCAGAATTGTATTCGAACAAAATTTTCAATTATATTTCTGAAATAAATCATAACTAACAAATTTAAAATTAATAATTATTAATTATATGAAAATATATTTTGATTTGTGAATATAATTCGGACATTTTAACCAATTAAATGCACTATAGTGGTCTTAAATTCCCACTGGGTCATTTCATTAGTTTGAATAAATTATAAATAAAGTAAAAATTGTAAAAAAGTAAAAATTCAGAAAGAAAATATAACAATTAAGATAATAATTAAAAAATTAATTCAAAATTATTAAAAAAAAATAAAAATAAACTCAATAGAGATGATTTTATACTAAAAGATACTTTTTTTTTTTTACTTAAAATTATTAATGTTTTTTTTTTTAATTTTTTTTTCGAAGATTTTTATTTGATTCAATACAAAAGTAAAGAAATTAAAAAATACATATTTTTAAAAATATAATAATAAGTATATAATAATATTTAGGAATATTATATATAAATTTTATATTTTTAAAATAAAATTTAAAAAAAAAATATTTAAATCAACTTTTGATATATAATAATATAGTAACATTCAATTTGTCAACATTTTATTTCGTTTATTTTTTTGGTGCAAATCGAACTGGTAATGCTTTTGGTGTTATTATTTCATCATCATCTAATTCATCTTCTAATGATATTTGATCAATTGGAATTCTTCCCCTACCATTATTATTATTATTGTGATTGTTATTATTATTATTATTATTATCCAATAATATATCACTTTCTGTACCAGTATTTTCAGTTATAAATTCACTTGGTACAATTTCAACATCAGATGATGATGATGGTGGTGAATATGTTGGATAAAATGGTTTAAAATTTGTTGATGTTACAATACCATTATTATTTGTTGATGATGATGATGATTGTGATGACGATGACAATGATGGATTAAAATTTGATGAAGATATTGTTGATGTTGATAATATTGTTTGTATTGTTGTTGCTGATGTTGGTGATATTGGTGTTTTAGATGATGATGATGATGATGTTTGTATTGCATATTCTCTTAATATATCAGAATATAATATATCATCAATATAAAACATTGTACCTAAGTTATATACAAATATTTCACTTTCGGTTATTTTTGCCATATTTATTGTTGTTATATTATTGCCAGGTTTACGTTGTACTTTAATAACACCACCACCAATTGTTTCAAATATTTCATTATCTTTTAAATCACGATCATATAAACGTCCCTTAACAAAATGATTTAATAGCATTTTAACACCCTTTGGTGATGCCTGTTTTGGTATATTTTTTGTTTTTTTTTGTAGAAAAAAAAAAAAAAATTAATATTAATTTAAATAAAAATTGATAAATCAATTGATTTATTGAGTTCCTGTATTATGGGAATAATTTGTTCAAAGTTCAATTATAGTATAGAACATGTACAGTGATGCACATATAAATAGCATACTAGATTCTTTTGTAAGGATTTTTATTATTAAGAAGTGTATACAAGACGTGCCCAGATTTTTTTTTGGTGAAGATGGATCCAACTTGAAAATTCAATACAAGATTGACTAAAAGTATCTATATATAAAAATTTACAATATTTAAGTGCAAATGTATATTATTTATTTTTTTTATTTTGTATATTCTAAACTAACGCTCTATTTAAAAAGTTCAATAAATCGTTCAACTCTCCTCAAAAATCGGTCGAGTATTTTGCTCAGAAACAGGACCTGTAAAATGTTGGTCTATTTATAGATAGATATTACATAATAATTAATGAATTTAATATTCATCCTCAAATGCGTCGACATGGTAATGCATGGTAATGCAAGGTTGTAAGCAAGCTGGTTAAATGATGGCACGTAAATGGTTACTGTTGAAAGTTGACACATTTTTAAAACCTTCATCTGCAAGTCGGCTTCGTTATTTACATTTTAGTATTTTTATTTGTTAAAACGTCGATTCACATATAGTTAGGTGGAGCCAAAATACGGGGACAATTGTAAAGCATCGATAAACAAGTAATTATCAAATGTATGCATTGAAAAAAAAATATAACAAAAAAAATTCAAGAAGAAAAAAAATAAAATAGCTATAAATACGATATAATATTGAATTGTATGTATAATTAATATTCAAACTATATCTATAGTAAGTTATACATTATATATCAACATAAAATCAGCTAAAAAAGAAAAATTAGCAGAACATAGGTTCATTTAAATTTCCCCAACAACAATATTTTTCTTGATGGAGCGAAGCTCAAAAATTAAAGATCAAGAACTAGGCGCTATAATTTTTTTTCAATTCTTAAAGATCAAAAAGATTGATTGAATTAAAAAGGAGCTATTTTTTAAAATATTTCCTCAATACTTTCATTTTCGAAAGGGAACTGAAATAAACCGAATTGGACCTAGTTATTTAATATCTTGAAAACTATCTTCAAACTCATTGGAAATTTTTGCAATTTTTACAATAAAGTCATCAAATATTATTATATTCCCAATCAGTTTATTTGTTTACTTGGAAGTAATTTTGGGTTCTATAACTGCTCATATTCATATCCCCTTTTTTATATAAAGACGGCGATCAACCAAAAAGCATCGGGAGATCTACCGTTATTTAATATTTCCGTATAGAACACATAGTACTCTATCTATACTATACCCCTGCAACCACAAAGGTTAAACAACGCTATTTAAAAATTAAAATTGTGCATCACTGTACCTATTCCCTGAATGAATAAAAAAAATTTAAAAAAAAAACAAAACCAAATTTATTTAAAACATACCAATATATCATCTGGAATTGTATTAAAACCATTCTTTTCAAATGCTCCATCTTCTGGTACGAAGAATGTATAATTTGCTCCAGATATATACGGTGCAATTTCAGCATTATTTAAATATCTGTATTTGAAATAAAAAAAAATCAACAACAATAACAAAATCAAAAAAAATATTTATTAAGAAATCATTATTGATTTTCATATAATATTATAACAAGAGTTGCCACATGAACAATTTTTAAATTAAATTTAATTAAAAAAAAACAATTGAATCTATTCTTTTCAATATTGTTATAAATAAAATTATTTGAAATTTTTTCCAAATTTGTTATCCAGAATTGGTAAATTAAATTAAATTAATTTTCATTTTTATTTCAAGTAATCTGGCAACTCTCAAATTAAAAATTTTTTTTTTTTTTATAATAATATTATTAAATAAATTTTTCTATAAAAATACTTGTATAATTTTATTTTATAACTAAAAAAAAAAAAAATATTATTTTACCTTGTAATTTGTGTAAATCTTGAATCTCTTTCAAGTGCTAAGAATGAATGTGATAGAAATTGTGCCCCAAACCATGGGAATGCTAACAGTGGGGGAGTTTCTTTATCTTTATGCATCTGATTTGATAAATAAAAAAAAAAAACACAAAAAAAAAAAATAATAAAATAAAAGTTTAATTTCTTTTCAAGTATATTTATATGTAATTTTTACAAATTGAAAATTTAATTTTCCAAACAAAAATAAAAATTTAATTTATAGAAATTTTCAATTTAATTTTTATGTAATCAATATAATATAGAAAAGTTTAATGAAATATATTTATATTATAATATACTCGTATATATATACCTGATGTAATTTAGATACAACAGCTTCAGAAACAAATAATACTTCAGATATAATGAAAATTTGATTTCCATTTGGTAATGTATAATCACTTAATATTGTCACATTATTTACAGATGGAGATGCTAGAATAGATAAAAACAAGTGATGAAAAAAACCAAGGGTTTTTAAAATAAGCACATTTTCAAAATAATATAGAGTTTTATATTGAGTATTTTATCGGTACCAAATATATGCGTTGGTGACTAATTTACTACTTACTTATAAAAACAGTAAATTTTTTAATTTTTAAGTTCTAATAGTCCCTCTATGGGAAAGGTTGCTCAATTTCTCAAGGATCTAATCTTCACTACTCCCTCTCCCCCAACTTTTTTAGGTTCTAGGAATTAAATTGTGAATTCCACCAAAACTTGGAATTTTAGTAAGAATTTTACTATTTAAGCAAAAATGGTTAAAACTGAGAGACACTTTCTTCAATTTAAAGAACCGGTTTTTAATTTAAGAAAATCTTTTAACATATGTTAAAATATAATGTTGGACCTTTAAATTTTGTATATTTAAGTTGCAGGTGCTTAAAAATAGCAAAATTTCAATTTTCGAGCCCTTATAGCTCCTAAACATGGGGCTTGATAAAAAAATTTTGTTAATTGACTTCTGAGGATCTGAAGATCTAACTAGTCCCAAAATTTCATGACCCTAGCTTGAACCGTTAAGAAGATATGTGTGGCCAAAAATTTTGCAAAAATTGAGTTTTGCATAATGGTAAATTTTAGTACCGTATGGCAACCCTAAATATTTGTCTTTTCAAAATTTATTTATAAATAAAGTTTATAAAACCAGCTATTTTTTGCCGTTTTCAGATTAAAAATATACCTAATAGAACTCTTGTTATAACAATATTTGAATAAAGGGCTTTTTCCAACTTTTGGGGGCTGTAGCTCCATAACGGGTGGGGCTACAGAAAAAAATTCTTCTACGAAATTATTTTTTTTGCAGAACCTATCTGTGGTTAAAATTTTCTTACTCTATTTCAAACGGTGTAAAAGTTTTTGTAAACATACGGACGGACGGATGGACGGACAGAGTGAAGCTATATAGGCACATTTTTACAAAATTTTTTTTGAAAATGTGCTAAAAAAATAAATTTTTATTTTATTAAAATAATTTTAAAAATAAAATGAAATTTATAAAATAAAACAATAGAATATTGAAATGAAAATATAAAATATACTTACGATTACTTCTAAATACAACTGATTCACCACCTAAAGTTTTCATTGTCATTTTATCAACATTTTTTATATCTGACATTCTTAATGGACCCGAATGCACTACATTTCCTGTTCCTTCATTATTACCACCCCTTTGTCCTCCAACACCACTACCACCACCAATTGATGCTATTGATAATGATGGTTGTGATGCAATTGATGAATATGATGGTGATGTTAGTAGTGTTGTTTGGTGTGATGCTGTTGCTCCTGATCCCGATGCCGATGATGATGATGTTGGTAAAAAATGATTTCGTAAAATATTTTCAGTAAATTCTTGTACACTAAATGGATAAAAACCCCAATCTATTGGATGCCAACGTTGAAATGCACTATCAGCTGGTATTAATATTGTATAATGACCATCGTCCATTATTTGTGTTAAATTACTTTTTAAAAGAAAATGTTGAAAAACTTTTGTTCCGGATTTCATATTTGATAAGAATGTCATTAATGGACTAGATTTGGTATTTGTTGTTGTAGAATCTTTTGTTGAAGTTGATTCATATTTTGTTGTTATATTTTTCATTTCAAGTCTTTGTGGTTCATTATAACTGTTTTTGTTTGTAATTTGTTTGTTTGTGTGTTTGTTTGTTGTTTTTTTGAACCAAAAATTGAATAAGAAACGAAAAAGTTACATTGATTATAATAATAATAATAATAATAATAATATTATTTGTTGTTGTAAATGTTGAAAATGTTGATGATGATGATGTTGATTGATATTTTTGTATGAAAATGATATTGATAAAAAATAATTGCAAAAGAATAGAAAAGTTTTTAATTTCTGATTATATTTTAATATATGTATAATATATTCGTATATATGTATATAATATATAATATAATATATGTAAAAATACTTTTTTAATTATTTGGAAAATACTATTAAGGAAAATTAAAGGAAAAACTTTCCTATACAATAACAAACATACATACAATAATACATACAATAATACATACAAATACAAATATGTATATAGAAAATTTCAATATTTGTACAACGAAATTACAAAATAAATAATAAAAAAAAAAACTTTATTATTATCTATTATAGTTGAATAACAAGATGGTCGAAAAATATTCTATGATCGATCAAAAAACTTTTTTTTTTTTTTTTTTTTTTTTACAGTTATACGACTTTTAGCATAGTGTTTTCCTTATTGGAAGGAAAAAGTTTAAACTCTTCATTATAATAGATAACTTATTATTACAAAAAAATAAAAAACAGAAAATAGAAATCAATGTTGAAAAGAATTTAAATATTCTAATTCTATGTACTTTATATTTTCAATAACTACTTTTTAAAAAAAAAAACTTTATTCAAGGTTTTTTTTTATTTTTATTATTATCTTACTTATTTAAACTATGATTTGTAAAATTTATAAAAAAAAATAGTAAAAGTTATTATAAAAAGTTTTCAAAATATAAAAAATAAAAGAAGAGTTTAAAAACTTCATTTTTACAAATTAATAATATTTTTAAGAAAAAATGTAGGAAGTTAATAGAATAGATTGTGTCAATTTTAGGATTTCTATACGAACCTAGAGTATAAACATGTAATCTGATTCGAATAGCTGTCAAATTGTTTTATGACAGCTATTCGAAACTGTTTTATCAGGGCTCTATATCACTAACCACTTATCACTAATCAATTAATAATTTTTTTGATAAGTTACTGTTTTTTACCAATCAAACTTAATTGGTTTGTGTCAAAATATTCAAATATGATTTTGGTGCAACAAAAATTTATCAAAATAATGATTATTTGATAAGCGATAAATTGTTCAGGGCCTTATTGCATCAACCACTTATCACTAATGAAATAATCAAATTATCACAATTTTTGATGCACCAACACTGTGTTTGACAGCAAATATATTAAATTTGATTAGTAAAAAACACTCACTTATCAAAAAATTGATTATTTCATTAGTGATTAGTGTTGGTGCAATAGGGCCCAGTAACAACTTAATTTTACAAAAGTTGATGCAATCAAATCTTAATCATCTCTTAAAAAAATTTCGAAGGTCTTAGTTGATTATATTAATATGAATTTCGAAGTTTTATGAAAGCTACGCAAATCTGTCAGATTTGACTAATCATATTTGACAGAAGTTATTAATATAAGACTTAAGTTGTGTTCAATATGTTCCAGGTACACAATTTAAAAAGTTCCTGAGTTATATTTATAAAAACTCACATGTAAATATGTCTTAAGCAAGTATGTAAATAGAATATAATTTTAAGAAGTATTCTTACTAAGTAAAAAAAATTGGAAGTAGATGGTAACACTAATGTTAAACATATTGTTTTAAATATCTTAGTTGGTAGAACATATATTTTAGTCAGCCATATTGAATTGTTAGACAATATCTAATTGTAAAATATACAAATTTTAAAATTTTTATGAGCTCAATAGAGAAATAAAAAAAAAAAATGTTTATAAAAACAAGAAGTTGATCTTTAACTCCTTTTTTAGTTACTTTCTAATAACTTAATTTTCTATATCTTTTAATTACTTTTGGAAAAATCTCAGGCACCCAGTAGTATTATATATGTACAGTTATCCTCAAATACAAAAAAGGAATTTGTTTATCAGCTACTCGAAACCTTTTAACAGACTACTTCAATTGCAATAGCAGAGATGGCGGCTTTTGTATTTAAAAAAATTTACACAAATATTTTAGAGTTTGAGCTTTTTTGGTGTCTCTGCGTAATCCTGGGTAATGCCAAGGAGTAGGACAAAAACACAAAGCTAAATAAACAACTGGATTAAACAACTGGAGTCTATATCATTCTCCGTTATTTTATAAAATTTCACAAACGTTAATTCAAATTAAGTATACCCTTAGAACTAAATTCATATACTCTGGTATAAAATAAAAATAGATAGTTACTTACCGATTATGCTCTTGTATATTCCTTTTTGAAAATGCTGCTTTTCTATCAACAAGAACTCCATCAATAAATATTGCTGTTAAATTTGTATTAAATTTTATTTTTTGTATAACTTTTAAACCATTTAATGTCCATTTTAAATCAACATTTGTAAATTGAATTTTATGTCCATTACTATTACCATACAATTCTTCTGGATTAAATTCACCAAATGCTTTACCCGGTATTAAATGTTCTAATATAAAATCTTTTAGTCGTGGTTTTTCAATTGTTGTCATATCAACTTTTGGTACAATTATAGAGAATGGAACATCTGAAAAAAAAAAGAAAAAAAGAAATAAAGATAAAGAAAAACAAAAAATGAAAATTTAATCAACAGTTTAAAAATATATATATGTATATACAAAAGTTAAAACAAATAAATGGAAAACTTTTTCTTATTTAATTTTTTAAGTTTCTTTTTTTTTTTTTTGGAATTTTTCAAAGGAATCGAATAAAGTGTGACAAATTTTTGTTTTAAAAATGTTTTCAAAAATTGTTCATTAGTTTCCGATGATGATATTTAGGAAATTTTGTTAAGTTATTTTTCTTTTATATTGGAAAAAGTTTATCTGGAGTTTATCTTTTATTTTAGTAATTCAGGAAGTTGTAATATTTGTAAATAGAGACATGTGTTCTAAAATGAATTAAATATAAATACTTTTTTTTTTATTTTAATAAAATTAGATTAGATAGTTGATTAAACGACATAATATAGTTTATATATGTAGTTTCTTTCATTAATCATTTTTGCCAAATGTCAAACTATGTCAAATCTTTGGAATAAATACCGTTATTTTTATAATTTTCGGAATTAAGAAACTAGGAGATAAGTATATATTAGTATTTAGTATCTTTATTATGCTGAAGAACTAAAAAAATTTGACTGAACTCAAAAGTACAATAGTTGGTTGATTTTGACATTTTGGTGAACATTATTGACCTATCTATTTTATGTTTACAATTTTTGACAAATAAGTCAGTAGCAAAGATATCTAATTTGAATAGTTAAAAATATATGGTTCTGACACTAGATTGAAAAATATTGAAATTAGAATTGTGTAAAATTAGGAGTCCTATTCTTTTATTTTAAGAAAACATAATGAAAATTTTGAAATTACTGCAGTAGAGAAGCAATACTGTAAGATGTGCTATGTGGTTATAGTGTCAACCCTTAATTCGAAAAGCCCGGTTTGATTCCACGTAAAAGTACATAAAACACTTTTATCTGGGTTTAGAAATCTACAGCTACCATTCACCAATTGGTTCAAATTATTGGCTTAATCAATAATTAATAATTATATATCTTTAATAAAAAATACATTAAAATAACAATATAAACAAATAATTTAATTGAATAATAAGACTCGCAGATATAGAATACCATACAACTCAAATACAAAATATTACAATATAAACAAAAATAGAATTGTATCTATTGAAAATCTAAGACGTTTCTACATTTTATAAGGCGTAGTACTATCTCATGTTTAAATTGTATGTGGAACTCATTAAGATCAATTTTAATATAATATTTGCCCCTTTTTTTCAACATGCACATATACCCATAGACAGACTTTTAGCCTATGACGGTTGAACAGTTAGCACTTACAAAAAAAAAATAAATTAAACCATACTAATAAAAAGCAAATTGCAAAACGTATTAGAAACTCTTAAAATATAATGTTTAAATTCAATTTTCAAATAAATGAAATTTACTATTTTGACATTAAACCTCAATCACTTGGATTAGAATTTTATATATTTTAAAAAGCTCCAAATTTCTGACTTTAAAATTTTAGTTCAAAGTGCCATATTTTGTTCGATGTAATTTTTTGTCTGAAATTTATTAAGTCCTTAGAACTTGTTTTTTGAAATTACAATTATGTACTTTTGTTTAGAATTAGAGTTCTGCAAAAAATTACATTTATTTATATTAGTTTCATTTTCATTATATTAGAAAAGTTTCATTTTCTTTAGATAATATTTCAGATTCATTTCAAATTACTTTTAAATATAATTTAAAATAATTGATTACTGCATGTAAGTTATCAGTCCCAAGATAATCAAAAATTGTATATGTACATAAAAATATCTACAAAAGTCATTTTATATTTATGGGATACATAGAACTAAACTACAATGAAATATTGAATGTGGATCTACAAATTTATATTCAGTTAATTAAAGACATATTTAGTTAATTATATAAGATATATTGTATAACTTATTTTCATTTTAATTTATAAATGTAAAAATTTAATTACATGTTATTGTACATATAATGTACATATTTATTATGTGTTAATCAAAATTAATTATTTTAATTGAAAAATATTCCAAAATTTATTTATATAAATTCCTATTTTGATCTATTCATAGATTAAAAAATATTTTATTAAATTTCAAAATACTTTATATACTTATATTAATTTAAATAATGCCTAAATTCAATTTCTATAAGTTGAAAATAAATTATATTCCATAATTTAATTCAAAAATAGAATTGTCGGTAAATTCTTTCTTATTGTTACCAAAAAAATAATGGTTATCTATCTAGTAATCAAATATACGTACTTGTATACATTGTACATATTCATTTTAAAATGAATATTTTAATTTTTCTTGTTTTTTTTTATATGATATACATGGTGCAGGGTCAGAACTCCCGGGGTCGTAAGTCCCTTAGGGACCCACTTTAAAATATTTACGTGGGACATAAGTCCCTTTACAAGTGGGTCATAAGTCCCTTTAGGGCAAAATATAAGATGTTCAACAATATGTATTTAAATATTTATCAATGCGAGATACTATATTAGAAAGCATATTTAGGTTTGTTAAAAATCAAAGTTGACCCTTTTTCCAGAGTATTTATGAATTCATGTATTGAGACTTTGGATGTTTTCTTAATTTTGGAAAAAGGCAATACTCTGATTTCGAATTAAACCCTAAAATGTGTACCCGTCATTGATATTATATAATAAAAATTAGTATTTTTAAAATATTACTAATGATTTTTAAGCTGAGAACTGTATAAGGGAGTTATGACCCACCCCGCTGAGTCAAAACTCTCAGGGTCATAAGTCCCTTAGGTAGTTATGGCTCACTGCTATGAGTTATTAGTCCCTTAGAGTCTTATGTCCCACTAAGTGTCCACATAAATCCCTAAGGGACTTATGACCCTGGGAGTTCTGACTCTGCACCGATACACATATCTATTTAAGTAATCATTAATAATGAATTAAATTCCTTTGGATCTAAACATAAATAAGCATCATTTGTAGTACATATTAAAAAAAAAAAATTCTATCAATTAATTAAATACTAAAAAACTAATTAAATATTCTATATACAACACTTTAAAACTTGTTATGTATTACGAATTTTTAATAAGACACTAATCCGTCATGTAGGGTCCGGTTCTATTTATAAATACATATACAAGTATATATCCCTACTTGTATGTATAAATAACAAAATATATAGGTATATACGTTAAATCGAACTTATGTCATTTTGATTTAATTAAGAATTTAAAAAAATATAATAAAAAAAATACATATATATTGGATAATTTGTGTCTTGAATCACTAATGAAGTTCAATTGTTTTATAAAAAGTTCACTAAAAAACAAAATTGTGACAGCTCACGGTGTTCACTAAATGTCTGATAGGTTTTTTTATATCAATACATTTTAAACAAATAAATATTTATACATTTCTATGTATGTTTATTGTATATATACATATATATGTATATATATATATATATATGTATTATATGTTGTGATAAATTGGATTTAAATCGTCATTAATTGAAGATAAAAATTAGTTCCATATATCCATTCAATATAATGTCGTAGTCAATAAGCACAAAAAATTACAAATCAGAATGAAATGTGATTAAAATGACTTTTATTATAGTTTGTCAATGTGTGTGTATTTTCAAAGTACAATGTGTTTCATAATAATAATATGCCCAGTTTGGCTTTTTTGTATTTAAGTTGTTCTGTTTTTAGGTTGACAATTCAGATTTATTTAGTTGACAGATTGGGAGGCATGAAATTAGACCTTGCGAAAAAAGAACCCGGGGATTTGTTTCTCATTTAATTACACCCAGAGTCTTATTTCTCTAACTTCTAAAGAAATTAAGCCCGGGATGTTATTTCTCAAGAATTAGATAATTGAATTGAAATAGAAATACCACCTCAAGATTTAAATTCTCAAAAAGTGGTGTAAGTTTTCTTTTACTGGTTTGGAGGTTATAAATTTGAGAAGATTTTAAGATTGTATTTGAAATTAAGATGAAAACCTGAATTAGGCGAGTGATTTTAAAGTTGGATTGAAAATTCTGTAAAAGGGGATATATGTACCCTCTTTTTAAATCTCACTCTTAGATCACTCCAGAATTAAATCTTTGGACTGTATTTATCATAAAGTTGAAAATTGAATTGTAAGAAAAATAATAACCCGGGGGCTTTATTTCCCATGGCCTTTGACAGATTGTTTTAATTGAATTATACAGATTTTCAAAAATTCCATGTGAATGTCTTGCATCTTAGGCCAAGTAACCGGACATACAAAAATGTATTAACTTTAATGATCATTTCTTTAAGTAAATTACAATACATATTCCTTAGGGAAGCCAATCCTTTAATGTTATCTCAAGTGAACATGTACAGCTATTTTTTAAGTCAAAAGAAAACTTTTGTTTTCTTGTTCCTTCTCCTTGGAACGCAGTATATCTCCTAGGCATCTTTATCAGATTCTGTTTGGAAAAGTTATTTTCGCTTTCTCCCTTGTTTTTCCAATTAAGATCAACACTTCTGATATTGTTCGCCTACAGCTGTTCTTTTGGCGAACTCGTCTTTGTGTCCCTTGCGCTTTTTATCCTGGTACTTCCTTAACAATGCATACTCGTGGTTTACTATGATGTGCGACATATTCAACTCCATTTTTTTTTTTGGATCTCTTGCCCAATCAGTTTTTCAGAGGCAAGCTGTCAGAGGTCATTGTTTAAAACTCTCATTATTCAATTATGATAAAATATTTTAAAAAAACTATTGAAAAAGAGGAGGAACTTTTTTTTAAAAGTTCTTCACATGCCTGTATTTTTTTTTTATATTAAATAAATTAAAATTTAATAAAAATAAATTGATTGCTGCTGTTTTATTTTTTTTTTTGCATTTAAAAATTAAAAAAATATATTTTACTTCATTTTTATTTTATATTTATTATTTTTAATACAATTTAAACACAAAACAAAATTAAAAAAAATTAAAAAAAATAAATAAATGAGTTAAAATCAGAATTTAAAGTCAATTATTAGTGTGATGAACTAAAAATTCCTAGCATGTGGTAGGAATTTAATCTCTGAAATTTAATTGAATCCGCCTATTATATATCATATATATTTAGTTTATAATTTAAAACTATTGGAGTATATTGGATATGTGATGAACTATTAAACAAAATTGGTTAGAAATTGTTATTTTAAAATTGAATAAACCATTTGTAAATCAGACATATTTAAACATTTACCAATTACCAATTGGATTAAAAAGTACTACAAAAAAAAATATGAAGGATATAAAATATGCACCCTACAATAAATCGATTTTTTTTTTTTAATTATTTAATTATTGGCATGTGATCAACACTTTGACATCCATTTACAAAAAAAAAAAACCCAAATTAAAATTCAGAATTTTGGCCCCCAAAAATTTAAGATTAAATTATGGTCAATATTTTGTATAAAAAATAAAAGTAATGGTGGTTTTGATTGTGTTTAATATTATAGAGTTATATTTGATATAATATTTTATTCATAAAGGAAAAACCTAATATACTGACGACTGTGACTAGGAGTTTTATAAATTAAGTACAGTGGCGGTAATATAATTGGGTACAATAATGAATTCAATTAATTTGGCGCAGTTAGAGACTGATAAGTTTTAACTAATAAAATAAAGTTAAGAACTCATATTTTAGAATAATTTAAACGTTATATTGTAGTAAAGCAATTTCATTGTATTGAGAGTTGAGACTGATCTCCTCTTGTTTTTAGCGTCTAGCTTAAAATCTCCAAAAAACTAAAATCAAACTAAGATCTAAAATTATTAATCTCCAAAAATTTAATTTTTATTCTTGTACGCTTTTCATGTTTGGGTAACTTCAAAAGCAGATCTTCAATAAAAAATAACTGTAAAAGCTCTACTAATTTGTTCAATTTTTCAATTCGGAAATGGATGTACTTTTTTATGCTTAAAAATATTAAAATCCTTCTTTGAGTAAAAAGATTGGAATATAATTTAAGATGTTGATTTCGACAGTTCCACATATTAACGAGCAACGTTCGATCAAACTGTTAACTGATGACAACTTATACAATTCCCAATACCAATCGTTTTGCCGATTTGGATTAAAAAATTCGGAGTCTATTAATACAATCAATTTCAAGTTCAAGAAGTATTACATATACAAAATCTAAGACAATCTGTCAAACTGTTTCTGGCGAACTGAAGAATTAAAAAACCAAAAAAAAATTGTTTCTCCGATATGGGTTAACGGACTGAAAACAAAAGTCGACCTATTCCGAGCGCAGGTAAACATTCCTTAGTAGTTTGAGTATAGTTTGATGTCAATTGGAAGTAATGCGAGCTATCAATCGAGCGAACAGATGCAAAGTTTTTGTATAATAGAATACTAAAGATTAAATAATTATTGAGTTTTGACATGCTAAAGATTTGGTCCTTAGTAGCTACTAAATACATAGTACAAAAGTAGTTCTATGATCGAAGTTGTGAAAATCAAATTCGTAATCTTAATTCAGCAATTTTTCACAGAATTTTTCAGATTATTAATAATTATAATATTACTATCTAATACACGGTGCGCGTTTGGTGTTCCTCACAAGTTGTTTCTAGAATGTATTAAAGCAATTTTTTCAAAACGACTTTTCTATTGTTGTGCGAACATTGATAAATTAGTTTTAAGTCTGTTAACTATGTCAACTGAATTCTAAAGGAGCATCTCGTATGCAAAATTTGAAGTCAATTCATGGTTAAACCGTGAATTTTATTTTAGAACAAAAAAGTTTAAATACTTTCAGCACAGCCCCAACTTGGCAGTCCGTTAGATATAGAGAATCAATAGAGTAGTTATCGCCGGTTAGCTTGGAAAATTTTGTGTTGATCAGAGGATCGAAAGATAGTTTTTGGTATGAAAAAAACTACGTTGCATGGCAGTCTTGATTTCAGTACCATCTACAAAAAAAAAACAAAAACCACCCGGAGCACCAAATGAATATAGTACGTTGTAAATATGACTTTAATATAAGGATTGCTTTAGGCGTGATTATTTGCACGTCACAGTATAATAAATGACACATAATAATATTATTGACTAAAAAAAATTTTCTTTTAATTTATATTCTAGTGAGAATGATAATATTTAAAATACTGATCTAGTATTCAAATATTTAAAATCATATTAAAAATATATTGTATAACACATGTAGTATGAGTATCTAATGTTTATATTATAATATTATATAGTTAGTAGAAAAATAACCTTTTCAATTGAGTTTATTAAATTTTATAGTTATTGTATTTTATTATTTATTTATATATTATATATTATAATAAATAACTATATACATAAGATTATAATAGAAAATTAAATTATTTTGTTTGTTCTATTCTATTCAGGTTTGTTTTTTATAAAATTTCATTGAAATGATGACAAAGTCACGACAACAATTATTTTACAAATAAAAAATAATAAATAATAAAAATAATATATAAATAGAATTAATAAAATTTAATAATTTAATTTAATTGAATTATATACATATATTTTTGATTGTTTTAAATTAGCGAATTGAGTGTTATGAAAAATTATTATTATATGTTTTTTTACATTGTATTATAATTAATTCAAAATTTTAATTTATATGTTATTAAATTATGTAATAATAATAATAAAAAAAATTAAATTGATTAAACAATAAATAATAATAATAAAAAACTAAAATTTAATTAATTTAATATTAAAAATTAATAATTGTATTCATTCATTTAATTAGTCATTTATCTGTTATAATCATATTTAATTATAAAAATTGCTAATAATAATTAAATAAATAATATTAGTATATAATACCAGGATTTTATTATATTTAATTAATTTATACTTAATTAATTATAGGTTAATAATTGTTTTTAATTGAATTTAAATAGAATTTAAAAATAAAGTTAATTTAATTGTATTTTTTGTGGAATTTTTTAAAAAACTTTTTTGTTAGTTTTTTTTGTATAAATAATAATTATAATTGTTAAATTGTTTTTTAAGAAAATTACTATATTTATATAACATACTTGATTTGACATTTAAATATATTAAACAGATTATTAACACTAATAATAAATACACTTCAGGTTTGAAATATAAAAAGATGATGCTTTTGAAGAGCAATAAAATTAGAAAGCCAAACTGTTATACAGATCCTTTGAATGCGTGCTTCTTGCACTATGTGGTTTGTATTGTAAATTCTGAAAAGTCTGTTAATATTTCTTGTAAAATCTGGCTATTTTATATAGGAATCCCGTGGTCCAATTTCGCCTATCTGCGGTGTCGCTCTTTCTTTTGACAAAAAAAAAAAGCATTGATACCAAATTTCATTAAAATGGGCTAAGTTTTTGGTCAATTATTAGAATTTGACATTCTCGAAACTTCTGGCATCTCTAGTATCAAAAATTTCCCAGTAGTACCAAATTTCAACTTATTCCGATGGTTAGAACTCGAGATTTATGGAAAAGTGGGGTTTTTGAATGGGAGCCTCTCGATTCCGTGGTCCAATATGGTCCATCTACGATTTCAACTCTATTATTGACAAAGAAGTTTTAACGCGGTCACCGGCCCACATACGAAAATTTTCAGATTTACGCGTTTCCGACAAAATGGAACAACTCTTGTTCGGATAGAAGAAAATTAATTTTTTTTTTTACCAAGGAACTTATAACCATTTCTTCTATATTATTGATAGCGAAGGAAAGCTTCAACTAGGCTCACTAAATGCCAAAGTAATTAAAGTTGGACTACAAATATATAGCAGATTCAAACAGCACTATTCCCCCATTAATATATTCCGTATAATTGAGGGGATTAACTACTGGAGATAATGACATTACTCGCCAAATAAGTAGATATTAAAAATTTTCGAAAATCACGTTCAAAATTTTTTTCCGAAATTGGGGAGATTCTGAATTAAGAATATTATAGAGTTGGGTTCAAATTCAGAAAAAATTTTGAAAATCGCATTAAAAGGTTTTTTTCCGAAATTTGAGGGGTTCTGAATTAAGAGGGATTTCAGTGTTGAGTTCAAAATCAGAGTTATTTGTTTTTTACAGAATACTTATGTATTATAATTAATATCTAAGAATTTCAATTTGATTTTCAAAATCGTGATTATGATAAAAAGAGATTTTCAGACATCATAATACGTGTTTAACCCATCTTACAAAAAACAAATACAAATAAATAAAATTTACACATTATCGTTGAATAATTTGACTTTTAAATTCTGATCTTTCTGCTACGAATTCAATTTTCAGAAAAACCAAATTGAAAATACAATTTTTTCATCCTTGTATTTTGCGTTTAAATTTTTTTTTTATTTTGGTTTTATTCAAATGTTAAGAACGCCTTTTATTATTTATTAATAATGGCTTGAAAAATATAATTAATTGCTTTTTTTTCAATTCAGCACATTTAAAGTCATTTTATATGTTTTGAATATTCATTTTTTGACACTAAAAATGATAAATGACAACAATTATTTAAGTAATAAATTTTTGATAAGTTTTTCAGTTTAAAAAAAAAAACAAATAAAAATAAAAAAAAATTAAAATATGAAAATCTGCTCATATTTTATGACATTTGACATATAGTACTCTTAGGTAAACACTATATGACTATGATGTAAATGATTCTATATAAAATAAAACCATAAAATAACAATAAAATAAAAAAAAATAAAATAAGAAAAATTTTAAAAAATAATTCTATCACGATCTTTATGTAATTATTATTGAAAATCTTATAAGTTCCATTGATACCATTTATTAATTAAAAAAATACGATTTTAATTTAAATATTATTGTAAGTTAAACAAAAACATATAATTAATGCCTTTTTTGATGTAAAAATGAACAATTTTAAAAAAGTGTGACACAGGCGTCAAAATGTTGACTTTTCCCTATTTATGATGTTTAATTTTAGAAAAATTAATTTAAAATTGAATTTTGCCCTGAATAAAAACTTTGTAAGTTTAAATCCTCAGTGTATAGATGTCGCGTACATGTACACTTATTTTGACAGATGATATGAAATTCGGCCAGTTGAACTATTCAACTGAGAGTAAATACTGAGAGTAAAATGCTATATTATAAAAACTGGTACATATACAGGGTGTTTCTTAATTAAGTGCCCTGATATATAGCTATATACTTAAAAGCTCGTTTTTAAATTTTGAAAGTCTAAAAGATAAAAAATAACAGATAACAGATTGAAAGATGACATCTTAAGCTTTCGAATACATTTTACAAAATTTTCATAAGTAGTTTAGAAACAGAGTTAAGAGTAAAATTATGAAAACTAAAACAAATACTTAAATTTCATTTAAGCCCCCATATCTTGGAAACTAGGAGAGGCCCAGCTTAGCCCCCATACAAAAAATGTTCCTACTCGTCCCACTCCTTTCTGCCCCAGAAGTCAGATCAACATATTTGAAAAAATGTACATACCTATTATATAGTAGAATCTAAATACAGCAAGAAAAATTAAAAAAGTTGAACTCTTAAACCCGCCCCAAAAACGTATCCCGAAAGAATTCTCATATTTATTTTAACTTAATTGACAGATTATCTTAAAATGATAGTTTTTATAATACAATTTGTAATTTTAATAAATATTTGACAATATAAATATATTTAATTTTTAATCTTTTATTATTTTTTATTAAATAATAACCTTTATCCAATTCTTTAATATGTAAATTAATTTGAAATAATTCAAAAGATTAAAAAACTTATAAAATATTAAAATACAATTAATTTAAAAGATTGAAAGATTAAATATTTAAATATGAATGAATATGCAAAAAAAATATACATATATTTGTTTTAATACAATAAATCCATTCAAATATAAAATAACCTTCTTTATGTAATAAGTAAATGAAAAATTATTCAAATTTTTCCTAAAAATTTATCAAAAATTTTTATTATTGGACAGAATTTTTATTAAATGTCAAAAGTATAAAAAAATAAATATTTAATTTCCTATTTTCTTTAATTATATATCCTGTCGGTTTAATTGAGTAGTTTTTACACTTCATAGAATATATATTTAATATTTAATTGAATTTTTGTATAATAAAATGGAATTTGTCAAGGTTTTAAGAAGATTTTCATAAGAATAAAAATAAGTTTTAAAACTAACTATCAAAAAAATAAAATAAAAATAAAAAATAAAAATTTTTTAAGAAAATTTTCCAATAAACTTTTTTTCTAAGTTTTTCGTCTTTTTGTTTTTTAAAATTTTTATTTTTCTAGTTCGTAAATCATTCGTTAAAGGAACATATGTTTAAAACTTTTAACATAAATCATTATATAGTCTCTTATGTCTTTCACGCTTTTAAAATGATACTAAAAAATCTATTTGGGTTCAGGTTAATATTTCGAAAATGAAAATCTTAGAAATATCAATTTTTTGAAAATGATTAAAAATCATCTCAAACTTATTTCAAAAGTGTCAAATTCTCAAACCAGAGCCAAACAACTTCATAAATAACAGTTGAAATGGTTTCAAAGGTTATACATTATAAGTACATTTGAAGTGTCTTCAAAGTGATTTGTCATTTCAGATTTTGTTATTCTCAGAAATGTCAAAACTGTCAAATTTTGTTCTATTAACAAACAATGTGAAAGTTAAATTAAAATTTTTCAATAAACTTGTTAAATCAATTACAAACCCAGAATAAGTTCAAGAGTTTTAAGATTTTAAGTTTCAGGCAAAATTAAGATACCTAGAAATTTTGAGACTGCTTTAATAAAACAGAAGAAAAACCAAAAACTACATTTTGAAGCACAAGTAGGTACCAAATTCTTCCTAAGGGATCCTTAAATCATTATCAAAATAAAAAACTATTATTCAATAAATAGTGTTGCCAGATGAATAAATTTGCATCTGAATGCTGCATCCTAAAACAGTTAATTCCAGAGAAATTTTCATTTTAATCTGGAATTTATCAATCACCTCTTTTTTTAAGTTTTTTTTAACTGATTTCGGCACAATACCAAAGTCAAAACATATTGTGTCAAAAGTATATTGTGCTGAATTCTGTTAACCCATTGTGGTATAAGAGTTGTTTTTAAAGATTTTTTTTTAATTTGCTTCTCAATTAAGAACTGTTTGATCGAATGTTTTTATTTTTTATATTATGGTCGGTCCTTGAATGTTAAATCAGCTTTTACAATGTTGTTAAAAATTTTTTATCTAAAACTGGGTAATAAATTATGTACAAGGGTACCCACAGCTCAAGGGTACCATTTTTACTTATTCTTTAACCCAATAGAAAGTTTTCAAAAAACATTTTTTTCCCTCAATTAACCCCTTGTGGCATAAAGTCATTGAGTATCACTTCTTAAATGTATTTTCTGAGACAATTTTTTTTTTTCATATTCAGAAAGGGTGTTAAAACTTGCGTCCATCTTTTTGTATTTCATAAATTAAATGGAATTCGATATTTTACATTTATTACAAACATAAAACGGCAATTATATCTTAAGATTTTTTTTTATTTTATTTTTTTTTCGAATACCATTGCGTTCTAATTTAAAATGGGTATTCAAAAAAATAAAAAAAAACCCACATATAAAATAAAAATACTCTTTTTTTCGATATAAATTAAAATTTTTATTCTTTCCTTTTTTATTTTACCAAAAAAAATAAAAAACAAACAAAGAAAATTATAGTTATTTTAACAATATGGTTTTTTTTTCATATTATTATTCTTAAAAAGTATCTTACAGTTTGTTCAAATTACTCATATAATTCTTCTGATTTTCTGTTTGTATTTTGCCTTGATAATCCCACAAATTAAATAATTTGGTTTTACGTTTTTTTTTTTTTTTGCAAAATAACCAATATTTTTAATATGTTTTTTTCTTTTGTTTTTTTTAATTTTTTTTTTCTTTTGTTTTTTTTTGGAAAATCCCTTCTAGAAAAAAAAGGACTTAAAAGGATTTTTTTTATTTTAAATGAAAATGAAAAATATCTTAAACTAGCCCAAAATATTATTCAAAAAAAAACAAACAAATAAGAAAGAAAGAGAAAAAAATGTATATTCTTTTAAAAACTATCTCTTTCTATATTCCAATTTTATTTTGTTATATCATGATAATAAGAAATCCTCACTTATCTACTTTAGAAACACAAACACATCATAAATTTATTAGTTTGTTTATACAAACTTATATACAACAATATATATATATATATATATATATATATTTGTATGTTCAATTGTGTGTTTATATAAAAATATTTAATTTTGAAGTGAGGAAAACAAAGAAACACAAAAAAAAATAAAGGGCAAATTACATTGCAATCAAAATCGTGACTAGAAATTATTAAAAAATTTAACCATCATTGATGTATGAGTGTTTGTGTGTTTTGTTGTTATTTTTTTTTCAAAAAAAAAATATAAAACAAATTTTTCTAGATTATATTTTTGTTGTTGTTGTTGTTGTCCTCAAAATAACAACAAATAGCACATAAATACTATCTTATATATAGAAAAACAAGTTAAAAAAAAAAACAAAGATAAAGATGTTTTCGGACGTGATCAATTTTTTTTAGCCAAACAATATTGGGTTTATCATCTTTATAATAACAATAGTTTGAAACAAACTTATATTCTTAGTGAGTGATATGATCATTATAGAAAATAAAAACAAAAAAAAAATACAAAATAATAATATAAAACTAAAAATTAAACAAATAATATTAAATATTAGATAAACGTTATTATAATAACGGTAGTTCAATTTTTTTATTTAAACAACCGATTGTTTGAACAGATTTTCAAGTGTTTACCTAAAAGTATGCAATTTAAATGATTTTTTTACATTGAAGAAAGGCTGTTTGCCATATAGGTCAAGCATGTGGTCATGTTGGCATTATATTTAAAGGTTAGAACCCTGCCCCGTAAATAAATATTTTATTTAAAGACACTTGTTTGAGAAAAATTTTAAATTTTTACCTATAAGTATGCAATATCCACATTTTCAAATAAGTTATATTTTCATTTAGGCAATTTGAAGATTAGAAACCCCGTCCCGTAAATAAATATTTTATTTAAATACAGTTGTTTGAGAAGATTTTAAATTTTTCCCTATAAGTATGCAATACCAACATTATCAAATTAGTTATATTTTTCATTTTAATGAAAGAAAGTGTTGGGGAATTTGAAGGTTAAAACCCTGCCCCATAAATAAATAATTTGTTTTAAGACACTTGATTAAGAAAATTTTAAATTTTTACCTATAAGTATGCAATATCAACATTTTCAAATAAATTATATTTTTTATTTCAAAGAAAGACGGTTTGGAGGCGTCGTTGGTGTGATGGTCAAGTATATGACTTATTACTCGAGGTAGTTTGTTAGGCACAGGTAACAATAGTTTAGGAAGCAAAATAGGAAGGAAATTAACATAAGTAACTAAAGTTAAGTAAATAAAATAAAGTAAGTAAAGAAGAGTATCAAACTAGCGATCTCAGTAGTTAATGGTGTTAGAAGTATTGTAATACACGTTTGTCCAGACTAATCTCCAGATTTGTAGAACAGACTCTCCAGTTTTTTAAGCAGGAAGATTTCGATAGAGTTATATAGAGAGTAGGAAAATTCGATAAACAGGAATAACCGTTATTTGGTAGAGTAGAAATATAGTTGGTCGTTTTATTTAAAAAAAAAAAACTATTTCCTTGCTTAAAAAACTTATACACATGCTCTTCACCACTCTGTATATTTATTTGAAATGTATTTGGTTGAATATATATTGCTGCCTGACTGGCAAAATTAAAATTACAATATCTTTTAAATATATGTTTTAAAATTTAATTTTAAAACTTATTTAAATTAAGTATTTGTGTTATATACTTCAAAATATTGTATTAAAGTTTTTTATTTTTTTTGATATCCCTAAAAACAATGTACACTATGACTATAGGTTTTTTAAAAAATTATGTATATTATATAAAGACATGTATGTATATTAGGATATTATATTTTAAGTATTAGGATTTTTATATTTATTTTTTTGTTTTTTGGTAATAATTTCTCGCAATAATTTCTATCGTTAAAGTTTTCCACATAGTCATGCAATAAAAATAATCATCATCCAAAATCACTTGAGAGTTCGTATATACGTTTTAACTATATTAATGGTTTGTATTCTATATTCTATTCAATTCTATTACTCAATAGATGGAGTAGCATAAAGTTTTTTTTTTGTTTTTATTATTATTATTAGTGTTATAATAAATGTTGTTATTGTGATTATTGTATTTCGTTTTTGTGTTGTTTCTTGTAATTTCCTTCAATTTAATGTATTATTAAGACGATAAAAATCGAACAAAAGCAAACACTTGTCGATTCTATTATATTATATATATATAAACGTGTACAGGGTGTTATTTTTGGTCATAGGGGTTAGTTTTGGATTTAAAACAAAAAAGGTAACCAGACATTTAGATCTAGATTACAGGTCAAAAGATAAAATTGAAATAATTGATCTGATCTTAGTGACTGTCAAAAGTCTTTATTTATTTGCTTGTATTTTAATTTGCCTGCATTTTCATTTGCCTGTATTTTTATTTGCCCGTATTTTCATTTGCTTGTTTTATTATTTGCTTGTATTATTACTTGCCTGTATATTCATATTCATAAACATAAATATTCTGGAAAAAGCGTTAACCAACGTAATCGTAAGATTTTGTAACCAACGCCCAAGAACGCCCATATTTTTTTTCTTATCAGAACAAAGTTAGAACTGTCAAGCTAAAAAAATGTGTTTCTTTTCGTACTCAGATTATTCATTTTATGTTTCTTTTTAACTCGCAGAGTCCTCAGAGCACGATCTAAGAGCTCGTAAAAATTTCAGAGTCAACAGATTTCACAGAGTTGTCAAACAAAAAAACGTCAAATTTAGAATAAATTAATAAAAATGCCATTAAAAAACTATCTCGTATATCAATACATTTTGTTTTTAAATTTTGTTTTTTTAATATTAAAAAATGGAGAACGTAGTTTTGGAAGGTTAATATTTTAAATTTTAAATCTTTTAAATTTCAATTTAATAAAATATATTTTGATGCAATCAAACAATAATGGCGTTAAAAAATAATTTGGATAAAAACTGACAATCTGTGCTCTGAACATTTCTTTTTTAACTCAGAGCTTCAGAGTTCGGATAAATTTTCAATCTGAGCATAGTTTGCTCTGAGCGCTCGACATCTTCTCTGAGCACTGATCTGATGAGATAGAAAAAAATACTATAAGATTTTTTTTTTTTTATATTAATACATATTTTCAATAATAAAGAGCTTCCAATAGGTGGACTTGAAGTCCAAACCTCTGTTAAACAATTATTAAATCACTGATTTTTTAACCAACTCTAAAACTTGTCCTAACTGAGAATCCCACATATACTTATAAATAAATCTTTTGTAAAATGCGTATAATCTCACATTTGCAAAATGCAGGCAAATGAAAATACAGGTAAGTGACATCCTTCCATTTCATCTTTCAAAGATCAATTTTTAGACCAACTGTTCTTTTTTTGATCTGTGATAAGATCCGATTAAAAATAACGGTACTAACATAACTTTTTTTAAAGTGCTCATTTCTTCCTTTTATTCACCTACATTTTGAGAATTATACAATTTATCAAGCCCAGAAAATTGCAAGTATTATAAAAATTTTAATACGTCACCCACACGGGTGAGAATTGGCCACACCTACAAAATTTTTGTTATTTGTTTTGAATCCCATAATTATTCCTAGTTCTATGGCAGATTGAATAAGGTTATATTACTGTAACACCCTATACATTTATGTATATATAAATAAAATTTAATATATTTTATGTCTATAAATACACCTACTAACATGGAACCATTATAATATTATATTGAAACATATTGATATATAATTTTCTTATTATGTAATTTTTTCTGTTAACATGTGATGTTTACATTTTTGGAATCACTATGGGAGGACATAAAAACCAGCACTAAAAAACTTTTAAATTAAAAATTAAAGAAAAAAAAAAATTTAATAAAAAAAAAAAATTAAACAAATAAAAGTAAATACACATTATTGCAATAATGGTAATGTATGGTACTTAAAATTAATTGAATGAAATTAAATGTAGTAAAACTAAATCGATTTTCTATCATTCTATAGATCTTTAATCATTTATAAACAATCGAACATTACTACGACATACATATACATAGTTAAGTGGAATTTGAAGGAATTAAGGGAGAACAATAAGAGGCTATCATACATGGGATTTAAAAGCTAAAAGTCATTTTTATAATTTTTTTTTTTATATTTATTACCAGATGAACTTTAAGAGAATTAAATAAATAGTGTTTCCATAATCCCCAATAACTTTAACAATTTATTGGGAATTAGTGTTACCATCGTGTTAAAATGTACAACAATTATTATTTCTGAAACAATTTGGTTTGTTATTTAAAAATATATAATTTAAAAAAAAATTTTTGATATATTTATTACAACTCACAGATAATGTTAATAATTTTTTAAATAAAGGCATTTGTTAGATTAAAATTATTTGGATTTGCCTATTAGATTGTTCAACATTAGTATAATCTACTGAGGATCCCAATAGTGATAAATGGATAAAACATTTCAAATTGACATTATTTTTGAAGCCAAAAATAAAATGCTGTTGTATGTAATCATATTTAAATGTATTAGCCAATAATTCAATTAATATTTCATTTATTAATTTTGTAAATCTTTAAAGATGGAAAATTTTTATTAATACGTTTTTAAATATATTCAATAGTACACTTAACTTATACATTTGGTTTGTATTAGATTTGGAGGTAAGTGTAGATGATCACAAGTCATATTTTTATTTATCATATCCGAAATTTGTAATGTTTTTTGATTAAGGCTGACCACATGTTATTTTATATGAGGAGGCCTGCTATCTAAGGTTTGCATTTCTTTTAACTGTTAATTATCATTTAACTGTGCTTCTTTTTATTGTAGTGTCATTTTAATGTGTTGCATTTTATTGGATATCGAATAGGGATATCCCTGATTTTAACTTCAATTCTAAATGAATTACGGTGAAATGAAAACCAATTGCAATAAATACATGTTAAATGATTTACTAGCATATGCATTTGTTTTCAGGTATATGAATTGCTCTCTATATTAGAGTTAAGTCGAAACTGGTTATGGAAACTCATTTATTGTGAGAACTGCTAGAATATGGAACATGCTTCCATCCAATGTGTTCCCCTCTGACAGAAATAGATTTGCAACGTTTTAAAAACAACTTAAATAAGTTCGTTCTAACCTACCACCCAACTTTCCTCTTCTATACTATTTTCCTTCTATCTATTTTTTAGCTATGTATATAGGAATTCGTTTCCTAGAGTTTGACTTGCGTGTAAAAAAAAAAAAAAAGGTTCATAGCGCGCTTTCAAACGCGAGGGCAACTAAATGAACCTACATTTCTTTTGTTAATTATTTGTGTAATTAGCAACTGATTTAGATACAAAGGTAGTTTATTATAAATAAGTCTTTTATTTAGTTTTATCATAATTATTTTCTAGTAAATGATGACAATTCCATTTCAAAAATTTAATTAACCGGATTATAGGTTCCGACATTATAATTTTCTGATATGAAACTTTGAAAAATTCCTTTTAATTTAACCCTTTCTTATCCCAGCTCTGATTTCGGAAAATGATAATTTTAATTTAATCATATGATTTAAATTGTAGGAAAAATTTTACTAAGTCTTTATAATACTATAATAAAATATTAAAACTTTAATCGATACTTCGTCTTACATAGTAAAACTTTTTACTAAGTAATTTTAAGGAAGTATTTAAATCCATGGACTTACAAATTTTAAATATTATATAGTTTTATAATATCTTTTATTATTATTTAAAATAGACAATAAAAATGAATTTTTTTTTTATTTTTTTTATATTTTAATTAATTTTAATTTTTTTTATAATATGAAAAGTTTAGTATAATCTTCTCATATCCTATTAAATATTTCTATATCTGTCATATTTTAATTTTCTATTTTTAAAATTTTTTTATTGTTTTTTTTTTAGTGTTCCTTAAGGGGATAATCTTTAAAAGTTTTAATTTTTCTCTTGTGTCCTATAGCCAATTGTATAAAATTTATTTTATAAAAATCTTATAAGTATATTAATTAAATCGGATTTAACATTTTTTTTTTAATTCTAATCAAATTTGTTGTTGTTTTTATTTACTAGAATACAAGTTATTTTATATTTAAAAATGTAATATTAAACTTTAATATTTGGTACTTAATATTAAAATCTTCAAAATAAAAAATGTTGTCATTGGTGATAAATGTAAACAATTAAAAATATATTAAATAATTTACTACAGTAGGTACAGTAAAATCTAATTTATCATATCTTATCTAATATATATTCTAACTGTAAATGCTTACGCAATTTCTTTATCTATTAAAAACAGCTACAATGGACGTTTGACATTTGCCCAATTGACATTGAACTTCAAAAGTCGAAGTGATGTTCATCTGGGCCTAAAAGACGGTCTAATTTTTCAAAGGACTTTTTTGACTTAGTCTTCTAATACAATTTAATAAAAATATTTAATATAATTTAATATACAAGTAGTATTAATTAGAAGTATCTGACCAATGGCGTAGTGGTAAAGACGCCGCTTTTCATGTGGAAGGTCTCGGGTTCAAACCCTGGTCAGATCATATCTAATAAAAAAAAATATCGTAAAATTGTATAATTATATCGTAATAGTTTATATCGTAATACAAAAATAAGATTTAATAAAAATAAATAAATAATTCTTGTGTAAGATTATAGATGGCGCACAAAGTTAACATTTATGCATTCATATTAGATTAACCTTATACAATAGCTACAGCCGAGTAATCAACGGCTTAGTGAATATCATGATTAAAGAAACTGAAGCCTAGTTTAAAATAAACTTAGTGAATGCCCTATACTCCTTAAAGGAGTGGAAAAGGAATAAAAAAAATTAATTAGAAGTATATACTTTAAGTCTGGCAAATTAAAGGTAATTGGAAACTAATAAATATGCTATGATGTTATTTTAACCTTTTTCTAAATCTTTAAGCTCCTTCCTGTAAATTGAGTAATTAATATATAAAGCTTTCGATGAAATCTTATTAATTAGAAAAGTTTCGATTAATACAGTCTAATTAATATCAGAATCCTTCCACAGATTTAATTCTAACAATCGATAAAATAACGGTATTTATACCCGTAAACCTATATAGTCAAAGGATATAATAAATTTGCCATTACGTTTGTGACGCAGAGAAGGAGGGGGGGTAGATATAGACTCAAGTGTATGGATCGGATCAGAATCGAAAAATAAATTGATTTAGCTATGTATGTTCGTCCGTCCGTCTGTCCGTCCGCACTATAACTCAAAAACTAAACGAGCTAGGATCTTGAAATTTTCGCAAATTCGTTTTTTTGCAATAGCCGTTATCGCTATTTAAATTCAGCTATTTTGGTCCATGGGTTCGGGTAGCTGCCATACAACTTATTTTTTTATATGAGTATAACTCGGTACCTATTACAGCTGCGTGTCTGAAATTTTGCCACAAGTAGTTTAGTTTTATGACCAAAGTTTCTGGAAAATTTGGTTGGTTTACTGCAGTGGGTTTAAGTAGCTGGCATACAACTTCTTATTTTATATGAGCATTACTCTCCACCTAATGAAGCTGTATGTTTGAAATTTTGCCAAAAGTAATTAACCGGATGATATAATGTATATATTGAGGTAATACGGGTATCCCAGAGTTGACACAGTCTACTCTACTACACTCTTCCTCGTTTCTTCCTTATTTTATTTTCTGATATAATTATATAATTAATAGTACTTTATACCTAATTAATAGTATTTTATACATAATATTTAATTAAATCCTTTAACTTGATTTGATTTATTGCTGAAATGATCCTGTGATCCTTTTTAATTTTTCTTATTTATATTGATTTATTTATTGTACTTAACAAACCATTAACTTTTTTTTTTTTTTTTATTCCAAATAAATCATTAATTAATTTAGTACACAAATAATCGATTTCAACAAAATATAACTTAAGATTCTATTTTAATTTAATAGTTGTAGATGCCAATTAATATGATTACTTGTTAATTAATAATCAAGAGTAAAAAATACTTGATAATGGAAAATTGAAAGGACTTTGCCTTCGGGTATAAATCAAAATCACAATTTAATTTTAAGTTCTGATTTTTTTTATTTCTTCTTAATATTTTGTATTTTTTTTTCTGTGGATATATTCAAATCATTTCTTAAGTACTTTTTCTTGAAAAATGGTTATTTATCACACCAACAATCTTTGAATACTTTTGTAAAGTAATCGTTTTTTTATATTCTGGAATTTTGTTTTTTTTTTTTTGATTAGGTTTTCGTATTCTGTGCATATTTCAATATATAATAAGGATCCACTCAATATTATTAAAATATATATAAGTATATATGTATATAAGGTATCCTTAAAAGGTAATAAGTACTCAATAAGGAAATAAGAAAATATTGGATAATTTATTTTTTTTTTTTTATTCTAATATACATATATACAGTGATGAGGAAAATAATTAAACTGCCCAGGACCACTTTGTTGTTAATGAAGTTGATGAGGCCTTTTGAGAAGTCCTACAAATCCAAAAATTTAATCACCTTTTTTTAAATTAATTCATTGAAATCAGGGTTCATGTGCCTTAAGAATTTTAAAAAGTTATATAATTAATTTAAATATGTAAGGTACTTTTAATAGGATAAAATCAAAAGTCTTAAATTGCATAAACATAAAGGAACAGGTCAAAATAGTCTTGCACAAATTTCAAGTTTCTATATTAATGAATTTCAAAGATAAGCATATTATGTACTACGAAGTGAATGGGAAGCCCCTCAAACCCACTCCATTTCATCCCAAATCTTAGAGACGTAATTTAAATAGGACAGAGACAGAGCACTTTTGTTCCAAATTTTAAGTTACTATCTTTATTAATTTCGATAAACTTATAAACTTTTCAATCAATTTAAGTTCCAGATTCGATAAAAAGCTTCCAGGATCCTTTGAACTCACCGAATTCATCCATTTTGAATTTCTGTCATTCTTTCATCCTTAGTAACCAATTGCATAAATTTCATCATGGCAAACGAGCTGGTCTAAAAATAAATGCATACAGAGCACTCAACACATCAGCAAATTCTACTAGAAGAAAGCCAAATTGAAGAAGTAGAGCAGTTCAATTATTTAGGAAGCATGGTGACATCAAATGGGGGAACAGAAGTTGATGTTGACAGCAGAATAAATAAAGCTAGAGTTGCTTTTGAAACTCTATATCAAACATATGGCAGTCAAATAATATAGCCCTGTGAAACATGGAAGGTAACCGCCAATATCACCAAAAAGTTGCAGACGTATATAAACCGTTGTCTACGCCGCATCTTAAGAGTTCGCTGGCCGCAAATTATTACGAACACACACCTGTGGCAAAAAACGAACCAAAAGATAATTAAGGTCGAGATCCGAGAGAGAAAATGGCAATGGATCGGACATACCTTGAAGAAGCCAGAAGAAAACATTGCAAGACAATGTTTTGAGTGGAATCCACAAGGCAGACGACGGATAGACCAAGGAAAACATGGAGAAGTACTGTTTTGAAAGAGGCAGAAGCGCAATGCAAAACGTGGTTACAGCTAAAAGGAATTGCTAAGGATCGTGAAAGGTGGAGAGGATTTGTTGACGCCCTACGCCCCACCAGGGGTTCTAGGATCCAGTAAGTAAGTAAGTAAATTAAACTGAATATTTAAGTTGACTCCATTATTTGGCAATTCAGTGTATAACATTCATATTTACATATTAAAAAAAAAGAAAAACAAGGACAAGATAAAATAATTTCTTTTAAAATTCTTGAATAATTTTTTGCAGTAAACGAGACTCTTACTATTACTAGATGTGACATTATCCCACTCATATTGGACAGGTCCTTTAAAAGGTTAAAAAAAAATTAAGAGAATGTGAAAAAATATGCCTACATTTGGTTTTTACTATCTCTATTTGGTTTTTAATATTTGCTTGTGATGTCGCTGTACAAATTTTTTGTCTACGAAATCAAGTAAAAAAAAAAAAATTTGTCGTTGTAAAAGATTTTACATACTTAGCATAAAAAATAGTACTTTAACGTTAGTAATAATTTTAAGATGTAGGTATTATGTATTTATGTACATACATATATATATATATATTTATTTGTATTGAAGTAAAAGACATTTTTATTACAGATATTTTGTATCTTGTGAAAAATATGTAAAAATTTGAATTTATATTAGGTGATTTATGTAAATATCAGTGAAATGTAATAAATATTTTACAGTTAAATGTAAATAAATTGACAAGTAAAATTCCGTTAAAATGACATTTTTATACTTTAAGTTTTATAGGGTATGAATAAACAACAATTATATAATTGTTTATGTATTGGATTTAATAGGAATGGTTTGTTGGTGTACAAATTTAGGAGTAAGAAAATAACGGAATTTGTATGTTTAGAATTTTTTAATACAGGGTGGTTTAAAATTTTAATTGTTATTATAACTTTAAAGTTTTATTAATATCCAAATTACGAAAAAAAAATGTTTTGGAATCAAACTAGAACTTAAGGGTTGTGTAATGAAATTGGTTATCTTTGATAATATTGATAATGTCTATTTGAGTTGGTTAAAGTTGCATAGTTCAATGTAAACAGTTACAGTTATATATGAAGTTCGATAAATGTACAATAGAGGTAAAATCAGAAAATTCTTCAAATAAGAAATATAAATCTTACCACATAGCAGATTTTAAACATGAAATATCTTTAACAAATGACAAGTCTTCATTTACACGTAACTGATTTAATTGACTAATTTCCAGTATTGCAAGTTTTATTCCTACAATATTCGTTCGGAATATTACGTTTACAGTAGCTCTAGATGTTAAAAAGAGAAAAATAAAATGGTATAAAATGGTCTACTAGAAGATTTAAGTAAGCTCAAAAAGAAATTCGGTGATTAGTTAAAATTTAATACTAAAACATTCGAATACATTATCCAGACATATCAAACCCAGAGCCTGAACATGTTTTCGGCAGTAAATTTAAATTTTATTTTAAATTCGGGAAAATCTTAGTATCATTATTGTATAGTAGGAAAGTAGTATGTTCTCAAACCTGTATTACATAATATTCCATAACAATAACGTAATCTTTCGGTTAATTGATTACACCTAGTATTCCACTCCAAGTTCCAATTGTCTTTGCTTGAAAGTGTGAAGTAAATAATACGCCTGCCTTATAATAAACGGTAAGATTTACTTAATAAAATAATTTTTTTATAATATTTTACATAACATAGTTTTTTCCATACAAATTGATAATCGATATACGATTATTATCAATTATATTGATTTTCTATTATATTTTTTATTATTACCAAATTCAATTAGCATTTGCTGCTTATAAAATATAAATGAATAATTAATTTTGGTTAGAAAACTTGTAGGTATTGTTAAACTATTAGTTCCGCCTATCAAATTTGTTATGTAAGTACAAGTATATACGAATACAAAACAAGGTTCATATAACCCCCTATCACATTATTTTTTTTGCTTTCGAATCGTTTTATACCATGAAAATGAAAATATAACGGTATATCCTTAATTGATCAAATATTCACATTTATATATGTACATAAATTGTTTGTATATATATTTATCAATAAGAATGTTTTTACTATTCAATGCCATTTGAATAATTTAATGTTAATTAATGCCAAAACAATTTTATCTAGAGGTTATGGTATACAAGCTAATAAATTATACTAGAAAAAAAAAAAATAAGAAAAAGAAGAAAAAGGATTAAATTTTAGAAAATTATTAAGTGTTTGTCTTAAGTGATCAGTTAAGAATTTTTGTTATTCTTGTAACTAGTATTTTTTCGAAGAAAATCGTACGAAACGATAATTATGATAAATTTATAGTCAATAGTTAAATTTAATGGAAGGGAAATATTTCAGGGCGAGGGAAGTAATTTGTGTTCAAAACAAAATTTTTATCAGTTAATTAATTCAATGTTAATTGCTCTACTGAAAAGTTAAGGGAATCACTCCCTCGAAAATAAAAGAAAATTAAATTTTTTTTAAATGCCGATTCTAGTTCCACATTCAATTGTGTTGTGAGTATAATAAATCTCTCATCAACTTTATTCAGGTAGTAGAAGAAGAAGACTATAAGCTAAGTTAGAACTCTTGCACCCAATTTTTCCAATTAGCAGAAATAGTCTGAGTTTATGAACAATCGAGGGGCCACAACGAGTCGCGTTGTCTTGTGCGAAGTATAAAGGGTTAAGCATGGTCTGACATGGTACACCGAAACCCCTTGACATTTAATACAGAAATTGTAAGAAAAAGTAAAAGCAAAGAAATTTCGAAAACCATTTAAACCACTTATAATTGAAGACTTTTCTATACGTTATGGGGGAAGTTTTTAACAAAGAAAGAAGTTCGACAAACTTGCATCTTTTCCTTTATATAATAATTCTGAATTCAAGCAATATTTTTCTAATTCCTCGATCATAAATTTTCTATCTTGTAATAAGAACACATGTTAAAGTTTTTGGAGAAATCGACTGCAGAGTTTTCCAGAAAATGGTACGAAAATAAAGCGTTTTTTTTTTGGAAAATGAACTAGGAAATGACCCCCTTAAACTGTAAGGGCGTTTGACAATTACAAAATTAAATAACTTTTTTTTCAAAAAAATTTTGTAAAGTCTCCAAACCATAAGGAAAAATTTGTTCAAATAAATATTTTTTTATATTAGGAGCTTCTGTGCTGTAGTGGATAAGCCTTTGACTTATTAACCGATAGCATCTTGTTCAATTCTTTTAGAACAACTGTACTAGGCTTGTTGAGGCAGCCTCGGATCTACGAGATTCCTCTGGGTATTCTTAGATTTTAATTAAGTGAAACCCCTTCATAAATTAAAACTTTAACTTAAGTACTAATTCGTTTTTTGGTTTTAAGATTTTTATTTGAGAATTAGGGAAGGAAATTAACTGATTTGGAACTGGGAAATATGGATTTTCTAAGATAAAAGTAGGATTTCGGGGAAATTATAATAGCTCGAGTATGTTAAAATTAGGCTTTGATACAGATATTTTTTTTTTTTTAAATCTGCGTCGCGGTGGGTTTATTTTTCTCTTAATTAAAATAATTAACTAAAATTACATAAATTATAATAACTATTTAATAAAAAATTTTTATGAAATAAAATAAGTACAAAAAAATTTCAATTTTCTTTCTATAAGAATATTATTAAATTTTTTATTAATATAAAAAAATTTTTTCAAACTAAAATTTATATCTTTAGGATATTAATTAAATTTTTTTTTTATGAATGGAAAAAAAAAACTAAAACAGAATAACATAAAAAAAAGGAGAGCATTCAAGATTAATTTTTAATATCTCATTACATTATTACTCTGCATAACTATACTAACTACTATGAAAAACCATCATATACGATATGTATATAGCTACAAGGAATTTTTACTTAATATCCTTTCATATCCTTTTATTATAATTTTTTTTTTTATTTTTCAATTTCAATATGATTTTTATTGCTTATTGTATTAGTGAGAACTATTCTTTTTTTCTAATATTATAATGTATAATATATATATATATATATATATATTATATATTTATATGCATAACAGAGAGAACGAAACTATAGAATGTAGAAGATGATAAATCTTAAATTTGGTAGTTGAAGATTTTTAAAAAAAATAGTTATTATTCAAATTATTCATAAAAAATTTAATGTGATTACATTCACATTAGTTTGGGTTTTTAAATGAGCTCTCACTGACTTTCATGATAATCCTATCCAATTAATTTAAAAATACAAATCTTCCAATCTTCCTTTTCCAATTTTTAAGATTAGAAGCTGATATCCTTATATTTATGTGCTAATTTCTTTATTAGTAGAAAAATGTAAGGAATCTCTTCATAAGTAGATAAATATAAGGAAGAGGATTAGTCGGTAAAATTTTTGAAGAAGATCTAGAGTATATAAGTATATTTTAAAGAACACTTCCCTCTCATTTAATTGGAATAATAATTGATAAAAACAACAGTAGAATTTAAAAATTTTACAACTCAGGTACAGGAACGAATACAATTTTTTTTAAAATATCCTCTATCCTTTAACTCATTAAGGTACGAAAGCTTTCTTGGAAACTGATTTGAAATTTATTAACACCTTGAAGCACGACGCTCGGTTAAAAATTATTTTTAAAAGCTAATTATATCCAGTTCTGTAAAATACCAGTCTGACACAAGAATCTAAATTATTTTGTCAATTTTTATTAACCCATTGCTGCCCAAGAGCTTTATAAAGTTTTATTTGTTTGATCTCTATCCAATATAACCTGTATGTCTAAACGATATGTCTCATCCCTTGATAGTAAAGTTACCTGTTATTTAAGGTTAAGAAATCGTTTAACTCTCGTGGAACTACGTTTAGTAAAATGTTGCACTTTTTTCAGAGAAGCCTCTTGGTTCAAAAGAAGGTCTTAAAAATGTAGAGTTTTTGATACAATAGTCAACTTTTTGGTTTTCTGTTTGAGTTTAAACGGATTCGAAAATTTTGGGACCCTGCCAAACAAGATAAATGTATATAGTGTTTTGAACCATATTCTTAAAAATTAATTTAATTTTTATTTAGGATTTGTTTAAAATGCAGGCTTTAAGTGCAATAGCAAGGTCTTTAATGAAAATTTCAAAAGACGTCTACTTCAACTTTAAGGTCCTTAAATTTAAAATTAATTTTAAGACTTATGAATTCTTCCCGCACGGCCTAGTATAAATAATTTTTTGAATAGGCAATGAAACAATGATGATGTCACATTATATACTACATTACCTAAATAAAAACTACTTGTATATAAAATCACAAGCCAGTAAATATAATTAAATCGATTTAAACCTAAATTTAATATGAATTTATATAATATTTTTATATATTTTTTTTTATTTTGGATATTAGGTTTCATAAAATAATATATTTAGTTAATAGTTATATGTATATACGTTTTATGTCCTTAAATTTTTTTTAAAAACAAATTTTTTAAGTATCTTAACTAAATAAGTAAGGATAATAATATTTAATGAAGGGTAACCCTCTTAAACTTTTTTTTAAGTTTAAAATATTAGTAATATTATTTTAGGTAACAGGAAGTAAACCCAGTTTGATTTTATAAAGTTACTAGGTTTTTTTTTTTTTAATATTAAAAAAAAACCCGTTACAATAAAAAGTTCTTTCATAAAATTTTATTAAAAGGACATTTTTTTATTTAACTTATATGCAGGGTGATTCAATTTCAATCTTTCTAATAGTATATACACTTATTAACTAACGCCGTTTTTGAGGTATAACTAAAATTAGTTAAAACTTAAAAAATAATTTAAGGACCTGTTATCTCAAAAAACTCGGGACTCTTCTCTTTCGGAAAAATTTTTGGTTTAATTTGGATCTTCAAATACACCCTATATAAATATATTCAAAACCGATAGAGAATTATCCTGTATATAATATGAACTTATATTTATTCCATTAAATATGTTTTGGTATTAAAGGTTTATTGAATTTTTAGTCCTTCCAAGGACTTGTAATTGTATTTTAAGTAAATTTATTCAATTTTGATTTTTTTTTCAATACAAAAAAAAAAAATAAAATTTGTCGGAGATGTTTGTGTATATAGTCTTGTTAATATGTTTGTATATTTGTATAGTAATTGAATAAATCGATATACAAAATTGTATTATAATTAATATGGTAATTAATTATGGGGTTCAATTTAGTATAATTAGAATAATACGATTATGGTTATATTTCTAACATTTGAGAATCAAAATTTGCGCCATTTTACAAAAAAATTTAATATTAGAATAAATTCTAATTGTCGAAGAAATTTATAAATTTTTTTTTATTGTTTTTTTTTTTGGAATTATTTTAGATAAAGTTTTAGTTGAATTGAAATTATTAAATACTATTTCCATTACATTCACGAAGAGACTATTGATTCTTCTTTACTTTAATATGGGATTTTATAGTTCACTCGAATGTAGATAATTAATAACGTAGATAGTTACTGAACCTTTCACATTAAGTTCTATTTTATCAATCTGATTACCATCTGAATTGTGAAAATGGTGAATATCAAGAGCACTATCTGAGCGAGGTGGTTAGAACGCACTGTAGGGAAATTTTTTACTATTATATATTTTATAGTTTTTATCAAAAATTTTTTTATCAAATTTAATCATTATTCTATTTTAGGTTGTAATTTAAATTGAAAAAGTTTTATTTGAAATTTATTTTATTTTATTTTGAACCAAAACAAGGTTTTTACAAAAAAAATCTTATAGATGACTTTATTTATTGAATGTAACGCAACATGTGTTTATTGGTTAATTTCTTTTCCATATTCAGATGTTGTTATTGAAATTGATAAAGTTGTTTTTGAAATTGAAAAGGTCTTTAATAATTTTGAAAAGGTTGTGATTGTCCTTGAAAGAGTTGTGATTGACTTGGAAATGGTTGTGATTGTCCTTGAAAGAGTTGTGATTGTCCTTGAAAGAGTTGTGATTCACTTTGAAAAAGTTTTGAATGACTTTGAAATGGTTGTCTTAAAAGTGTAAATGGTAAATATTAAATTGATCATTAAAGTTACAGCCGCTATGAATTAAATAAGAAGCCATAAGGGTACTATCGTCTACAAAACTATAAATTGGATTGAAGGCTATTTCATGTAGGGCATTTATTAATATCGAAAAGTGATTGGGAGGTAAAACGATCCCTAAGGGACACCAGCATCCTAAACGACACCAGCGTCCTAAGAGAAACCAGGGTCCCTAAGATATACCAGCGTCTATTTTAAACTTTTTGAAGTAAATATTCATTGACTATAGAACATTCCATCAAATGATTCGAAAAGAAATATCCAATTCATTTATAAACACCATACTCAACAAGAGTCACAATATCAGAATCACCAGAATTGTGCGGAGAATAATATTTAGGTTTTCGTAGAGTAAGGTCATGAGATTACCTGTTAAATGACGACCCCTGAAACCGTATTATCGATTATTGATCAAGCCCCTGTAATTTAGATATTTCAAAAGCTTCTTTAGGACTTTTTCCAATATTTTGGAAAGAACCGAATACAGCAAAATAAATAGCACTTGGTCAATAGCTAGGGGGGCCATTTTTGTAGAGTTTTTTAGAAATTGGAAAAAAATGTGCTGTCTTTTCATTGGGTAGGATAAATACTTTGAGGAAAGATTGTGCAGAGGTTTTGACATGGAGTTATAATTATATGTAACACAATCACAAATTTAAACATATTTAATAAAAGATAATTCTACAATTAAATATAATATTATTTTTATACAAAATAAAATAATAATAATTAATTAAAATTAATTAAATATTTTCAATATATTTAATTTTATTAAAATATAAAAATTACAACTTACCTCTAACAATTTTATAACCGTCATATTCTAATGTAGATAAACCACCAGCTTTTAAAAATTCTTTTAAATTAACTAAATGTGGTTCATCTAATTTCATTATGGTTGATACATCTGGTATAATTTTATTACCAATATATTTAAAATTTTTAAAATTTGGATCAACTTCAATTGGCATTACATTTAAATCACTAGCAACTTCTTCATCACCGTTAACAAATTGTCGACGATTTGATAATTGTAAGCATATAATGAATGCTAATGTTATTAAAAATGACCATTTACCTTTCGGAAACATTTTATGTCGATTTAATAAAATCATTTTTTTTTATTTTATTTTAATTTATTTTTAAGTTTTAAAATATTTTTTTTATAATTATTTTTAATTAAACACTTTTTTTATTTGAGTTTCAAATATTTAAATTCGAAATTAAATTAAATATACAAGTATATGTTTAATTAATTTAATATGTTCACTATAATGTCAATTCTAAAATGTTCTAATTACACTTTTGTTAATTTTGAATTTTTTTCAATTTTTTCGCTAATTTTTTAAATTTTATTTGTTTTTCATTCAATAAACTAACACTTACTGAATATAACTAGCGTTTTTTTATTTTAAAGCATTTAATTTTCTGCTACTTACTGTTATTATTATATTAAATTTTATTGTTTTTGTTGTTTTTTATTTTTTTTTTATTTTGTTTACATCACAAATTCTTCTGAATGGCAAAATTGCTGAAATAAAAGTTAAAAAGAAAAGAAGAAAATAAAATTTTAAACTGTTGAATCATTCAGTACTGAATATAGTTAGTTGGCAGAGGTTTACTCATTTCAGTTAAGTTTAAGAGGAGGTTTCAAGAGAAAATAAAAAATAAAACCAGAAGCATTACAATGCTGCCGTTTTTATTTTTCAATATAGACAAAAAAATTATAAAACTTCACATTTTATGTGTAAATTTAAAAAAAAAAGCAGGAAAAAATATGGTTTGCGTGTCTATTTAAAATGTGGTTATAATGGTAAATACTATACTGGTGACTAAATTAATATCACCTGTTGATATAACAGTTTATTACAATGTTATAATTTTTTTACTTAAATTTTGTAATTTTTATTTATTTTTCTATTTTAAATTATATTAGGCTGATTCAATCTGTAAAAGTTTTTTCGATAAACTCTTCGAAAGTCTTAAAGGCGGAATTACATTTTTTTATGCGTATACGCTTATTTATTTTTAAGAAGAGCAATAAAGCATTGAAATTAATTGGGTTCCTTGTTTTATGAAGGAATTAATTCATTTATTTATAGAATATTGAAAATTTCTTTTAAAGATAACACAGTAAGTACTGCTATTTTATAATCTGAACAGGTAAACTTGCGCGCTATATTCTACAAATATCAAAGAAGAAATTAATTATGTTGTAGTTTTGTCGTTGTAGTTAATTATGTTGTAGTTGTGTCGTTGTGTTTGTATGTTGTAGTTTTGTTTTGTCTTCTAAATCCTGGAACACCACATTTATTTTTATAAATCTAACGAATTTCTAAAATCCAAGATACAGGTTATTCTTCTCCTTTTATAATTTCGAGTTAAACATATTCCTTAATTAAAAAAATATTTCTTTCTAATCTTACTACTCAGTCTTTATACGCAGTTCCACCAGGAAGCTTCAGGCTTTATTCCTATATTTTTGGGTTAAAAATTTCGGACTTCTAATGTGAAAGAAATCATTGGTAAAAATTCAAATAATATTGGAGTATAGTGGTTGCAGTTGCAGAAGTATAATTGGGAAATCTATTGGACTTTAAGAAGTCAATTTTATTATGGGGAATCATAAGATGCTAGTTATTTTTCTCTGTATTACAGAATTTTTAACCATGTAATGAAATATTATTATGAAATTTTATTACCTACTTGCCTTTAATATATTATTCGTACAATACATACATAGTACTAGACAATCTTTCTAAATAATTTCTAAATAAATTAAATTCCGATTATCCATTTTGACCTAACCATTAAGTATTTATCTAGAATATTGTTTATATATATGTACAGTTTTACAATGGAATTTGATTTAACAATCATCCCATTCCTGAAAATTTCTTAAGAAAAACAAAAAATCAATAAAGAACAAATATATTTTCTTTATTCTTAGAATTTATTTCAAGAATTTCGAACAATTACTACATATGACAGTTATTAATGTCTAATACTCTTGATGTCGCATGGAAATATTTGTGTTAGCATATGAAAATTGTTTAATTTTTTTTGTTATTGTTTTTTTTTCTTGATTTTTTTAAAGGAGGATGAAAAATCCATAAAGTCTCGTTCATTCAAATTTGAAATTAAATTTTAGTTTTTTTATTTTACATATGTATGTATATTTTGCTTTAAGAATCAAGTTACTCTTTAATATTGAATTTTTTAATTTTAAGGTTATGGTAAATTCGCATAAATCTATTGAATTTAGTTATTTAAATTCGGGGTTTAAAATAAAATAAAATTGATTTACAGTTAAACTTAAATAATAGTTAGACTCTTGAAAGTTTAAGTAAAGTTCTGAATAATGTTTCGATTTAATTAAAGAAGCAGAGTCGCGCTTATAAATTTTTCTAATAATTTAACTTGAATATTATAACAATTACTTAAGTTTAATTAACATATATATATATATATACAAAATTAATTCCATACATTCTCGTTCATAAAACTATAAACAAAAGAAAAATAACATTTAATAAAAATTTGTAACTAATGCGTTTAAATTTTTAATGTAGCATCAGCCTAATGATGATTTAAAAAAAAAGAAATAGGGAAGAACGAAAAAAAAAGAAATAGGGAAGAACGAAAAAAAAGAAAAAATTAAGTGAAAAAAAAATCAATATTGCTTAACAATTGCGTTTATATTGTCGTATAGCGTTATTTCATTGACAAGTAGCTAAGTGTTGTCTCCTTAAAAAAATATGCATTTTTTTTAATTGCATAATGCATGTAAACATTTCATATATATTATTGAATGCATCAGAGTGCGTTAAATATATATGAATACATATAAATCCATATATTATGTAAAGCTAAAATAATACTTACATATGTAAACGTATAGGAAGGTAAAATAATAGCTGTGGTTTTGCGCATTTTTATTTTTTCAACAAGTTTTTCTTTTAATGGTTTCTACTTTTCTGTTGTAAAAAATTAATGCACCTATAAATGGAACCTGTAATAAAATATTTAATATTTATATAAACAGGTAGTTTTATGATTTATTTCACTTAATACTAAGTGAATAATATAGTAATCATTAAATTTTCTTTTAAAATAATCGATTAAATGCAAAACTACAAAAAAAAATGAATATTTAAATTTATTTTAAAAGCATTCAATATTTGATTTGCAAATTTACTGAATTGAGATTTGGCAACATTTTTTCTTTTCAATTACTGGACTTGAGTTTTAAGTTAAGATAATGGAAAATGTAATAGGCTATGTAATCTAAGTATGATCTTAGATTTTAAGAGAGAATTATCAAATAAAACAAATGTGATTTAATAGCTTTAACTACAAAGTCAAAGCCGGTATGAAAACCATTCTGCTTAATCTTCTATATGATTAATTATCAATAGTAGATTTCTACATACATACTAAAAATTGTAACAAAAAATTAATATTTGGTTATATTATAGATTTTCACTTAATTTTTAAAAAACTAATTTATTATTATTAAAATTATAGAATTTTCAAGTTCTTTCCTATCAGTTTATAGTAGAAAATTTAAATTGGCAACTCATTTTACGGTATAAATGTTAACATTATTAATTATTGATTAAAGAAATTTATTTGTTAATAATTAAAGTCTTAACTCTTAATATATTATGGTGTGTACATATATATATATATATATGTATATATGCATTTTTATTGTATATATATGTATATTTGCGACATAATATTATCGGATTAAACAAAAGGGCTTTATATATAGAATTTCATAAAATATGCCATATACATATATACGTATAATGTCATTATCCTGTCAAATTCAGTAATAATAATAAAATTCTTTAAGAAACTGTCAAAGTTCAAATCTGTTGTTAAACAATGTGTATAAAATAGTTTATTGTAAAAGATTATGTATTTCTTAAGTGTAACAGATCTTTTTAGGGTTAAATATTCCAATGAACTGTAAATATGTTAATAAACTGTCATATAAAATAATTAATTGCGTAATAATGAAAAATAATAATTTAAATTATATAAGGAGGACTATATTATTATATAGTCTGTATAATAGTATTAAACTAAATATCTAATGTTTTAATTATGTTTGATTAAAATCTTAAAAAATTAAAAACTAACAAATAACTATAATAAAGAATAAGAACAAAAATAATAAATATAAACAATTTAATTTAAAAGTTAGGTTAGTTTATTTTTTTCATATTTTTATTATTTTACTTAATTTGTTTGTCGGAATTATAAAATGTAATTAAATTGAAAGAGAAAACAAAAAAACATATATTTAGAATTAAATGAACTTTATACATACAAATTAATTCAAGTCATGAACTTTGAAAATTATGACAATTAAGTGGAGTGGTTCTATTTTTACTTGGAAAGAAAAAAACAACTGTCGGTCTAAAGATACTTTAGGAAGAGATTTTGTATCACCATTCATTTACACACATAGATTATAATATTATTATTTTATTGTATTCTTAGTAAAAATTTTTTAGTTTGTATTTTTTAATATTAAATGTCATGTCATTTTAAATGTCATGTTTTCTCTTTATTATTTATTTTTTTTTTTCCGCAAAAAAACATATAAAATAAAAAAATTATTATTATTTTAATAATGTTGATGTTGATTATGATGTTGATGATGATGAAAAAAGGCGCAAAAAAGTCATTAAAAGCTGTTAAATTATTTAAAGATTGCGTTGAATTGAATGTAAAATTATAATAATAAAATGAATAAAAATAAAATTAAATGAAAACATTTTGTTGAATGACTATTATGTGACATTACTGCATGTATACATCATATTTCATATTATAGTAAACATTTTAAAAATTTTTTTTTGAGTTTGTTGACAGATAAAGAATTATGTTGTAATCAATGTCTATACATAAATACGACTTATAATAATTTATTATAACAATTTTTAATATGAATATTTTCATTGCAGATTTATTTATAGATGTTGTATGCAACATTTGTTAGTGAAATTTTAAAATTTTTTTATAAAAATATGACTATAAAATTTTGACTTTTATATTTCATTTGAAAAATTTAAATAAAATATGAATTTTTGGAGTTTTTATTTAAAATGTTGAATCTTAGATTACTTTTCATTAAATTAGCATAAGCTTGAATTTTTAATATTAATTGCCAGTTATATTTGTTTATTCGACTCATATTTCTTATCACATTAATTTTAGGTTTTTCTGAAATTTTGAAGTTTGGAATACTGAATGAAATCATGCGAAAATCGAACTACTTTCCCAGATGTATCAAATGAACTGGCAGCTACCAAACAAAAAGGAAAACCTGGACTATGCAGATGACATATGCCAATTTGCACACACTCATCAGAACCTAGAAGAAACGAGGAAGATTATAGTTGCCCTTGTCAACTTTTAGATACCCGTGCATACCCACTATGGTGTATAAAATAAACCGTAATTTACTTCCCTTATACATTTAACTCATTACCCCATAATTTTGACGTAAAAAAAAAAAAAAAAATTAACAAAAAAAAAAAAAAATCACAAAACAAAAAACAAAATTTTCATTCATTGTCCCATAACTTTAGCTTAAAAAAAAAAAAAAAAAATAAAAAAAAAAAAAACAAAAAAAATTGGCCCACCCTAAAAGTCCGAAGGTCCGAGTGATGTCCAACTTTGCCAAGTAACTTGCCCTATTAATTTATCTGCCCAATTTTAATTTTAACCTTGTAGCTTCATTAGATTCAAAGTTATTGAATCGAAAACTTTGTATGGCAGCCCCCCCGAAAATGGGGCCCTAAAATTTTGAAACTTCATATAAGTGCTCGATTCATTATATAACTAACCGTGTGTAATTTTCATCCTCGTAGTATAATTAGTTTTGAAGAAATTCATATTGGTGCAAAGAAGTTGTATGGCAGCCCCCCGAAAATGGGGCCCTAACATTTTGAAACTTCATATAAGTGCTCGATTCATTATATAACTAACCGTGTGTAATTTTCATCCGCGTAGTATAAATAGTTTTGAAGAAATTCATATTGGTGCAAGGAAGTTGTATGGCAGTCCCCCGAAAATGGGGCCCTAACATTTTGAAACTTCATATAAGTGCCGGAGTCATTATAAAACTAACCGTGTGTAATTTTCATCCCCGTAGTATAAATAGTTTTGAAGAAATTCATATTGGTGCAAAAAAGTTGTATGGCAGCTCCCCGAAAATGGGGCCCTAACATTTTGAAACTTCATATAAGTGCTCGATTCATTATATAACTAACCGTGTGTAATTTTCAGCCTCGTAGTATAATTAGTTTTGAAGAAATTCATATTGGTGCAAAGAAGTTGTATGGCAGCCCCTCGAAAATGGGGCCCTAACATTTTGAAACTTCATATAAGTGCCGAAGTCATTATAAAACTAACCGTGTGTAATTTTCATTCTCGTAGTATAATTACTTTTGAAGAAATTCATATTGGTGCAAAAAAGTTGTATGGCAGCTCCCCGAAGACTTGGTCCGATTTTAACCAAAAACAATAGGGAACCTAGAAATTGTCTAAAAATCACTTTGTGTGAATTTCAAGACTCTAGCCCTTTTAGTTTTTGAGTTATCGTGCTGACACACGGACAGACGGACGGACGGACGGACGGACGGACAGACACACATAGCTAGATCGACTAATTTTTCGATTCTGAGCCGATACGTACCCTTGACACTATATCTAGCTCGTCTAGATCGATGCGTTACAAACGGAGGAGCAAATCTAATATACCCGATGTCATATATGTATGCACGGGTATAAAAATCAATAGACTGAGGCATTAGATTGGAATCCCCAAAGAAAAAGAAGATTTATTTATTTATTTGTAGTACCAGACAATAGTAAATATTGTGTGATAATATTATCCTTTGCCTATTTCGACATTTGGACTTCTTATTAAATTATTTTAATATCCACTATATTTTTTTATTGAGTATGAGCCGACCAGGATTTGAACCCGAAACTTTTCGATTGAAAAGCCATCACTTTACCACTGAGCTATTGGTGAGATGGAAAAATAAGAGTGGATAGATCTAAAAACACTTGAAGAAGAGCGATAGAAAAAGAACTTGCAAAAAAAAAGAAAAGTCGTATTTGAAAAGAAAAGTTACATATTCGGCTATTAAATATTTCATTAAGCATTATTAATAATTATGAAAAAAGTTATATACTCAGCTGTGAATCTAAAACATGAATTGAAGCATTATTAATAATTAAGTTAAAATAAAAAATTGAATTCGAAAAATTGTCATATGTGAGAATCACTAAATTGCCTATAAAAGATTGGTAATAAATATTCATTAATATTCACTTCATATTTTAAAAACATAAAGCTTTATATATATTCGAATAACTAAACATATGTTAATTAGGTATTTAATTATTATGCATAAATTTACAATTTTTTTCTTTGAATATTATGATCTTCACAAAATGACTATCTAATTTAAAAAATATCCATAAATTGAAGGTAAATTAATTCCATGTATTTTATTAAAAAAATTGCTTAAAATTGTTAATTTTTCCAACTAATTTTTGATTAAGTTTTATTATTTGAATATAAAATTAACACGTTCATTTTAAATGAATAATCACTCATTTGTCTATGATTTAAAATTAAAGTGTTTATTTTTTGAGTTTCTCAAAATTTTTAAATTGAATTTTTCAAAAACAGAAAAAAAAAAAAAATATTTTTTTAATGAATCATGCATTTAGAATTTAACAAATATACTATATAAAGTTTTAATTAAAATTTGAAAAATAGAATAATGAATCATTTGAAAAAAAAATTATTATGTATCTAACACCAAATTAAGTTTAATATGTGCTTAATATTATATTGTAATTAATTCCATTGAATTGCAAAATATTCTAGATATAGTATTTAGAAAATTAATATGGTTGATTCAGTTGAATTGCGGTCAGTAATTTGTAGTTTTATTTTTAATTTATATATATATATAATTATTTTGAATAATATGAGATGAAAAGCATTAGTATAATTGGTTTTAATTTAATAATTGTATATTGATTTGGCAAAGTATATTGCAATTATTTTATTTTAAGTATTTAATAATTGCTATCATTGCGTAATTAAAAGCGGTATTCTTTTAATTTAATATAGATTAATAATTCCGTTAAATCTATAAATTATTTTTAATACTACAATTAGTCAAAAAACATTTAAACAAGTTAATAAGATCAATATTGAAGAATTGCCAAATAATAAGAGATCTACATTTAGGATCAATATTGAAGGACCGCCAAATTAGAGATCTACATTTAGGATTACTATTAAGGAATGGCCAAATGACAGATCAACATTTAAGAACATGAAGTAAAAAAACATTATAGCCCTACAATGAACGCTCTCGTTCCGCTCTCTATACGCAGCTATCTGTTAAACTAAGTTAAATTTATTGATTTATATGAAAGTATTCACATTAGACGCAGCCATGCCGCAGTCATTACGCACCCATTCAAAAAGTTGTTTTACTTTCTTTACGTATTCAAATGTCAAATAATTGAACTTTGAACTATATATTTTCAGAGTAAAAAATTAGTAAAATTATTAATTTTTTTTCTATCTAGGTTTAAATAATATCAAACCATTATTCAAAATAGCTATACAATTAACTTTAAACTATTGAATATTTTTAAATTCATTAAATTTGTAAATAAAACTATGTCAAAAAACGCTGTCATGTACATTTCATTGTAGATAGGTTTGAACATTAGTAACAAACGCGTGGCTGTAATTGATAGATTAGTTAAACTATTCCTACTGAATTCCTATTACAACTTCTAAAATTATTACATTCCTATTAAATTTATATTAAAACAATATGAACTTTTGATTAATCCATCAATTCTCGGAAAGAATTTAAAAACTTAGTTGAAAACAATTTGTGTAACACTTGTCTATCATTTTTTTTTTATTACATATTATATTGTGTAATTTATATAATTAGACAGTTAGTTTGTGAAACCCGTTAAATTGAAATTTCAATTTGAGGTTAAAATAATTGTGGAAAAAAAATTTAATTAGGGAAAATTTAATTACTATGCATTTCTTTAATGGAATTTTAAATAATATCTACTAATTATTACTTTATTGTACAATATACATTAATCATGTTCTTTTTTATTATTATTATTATTTTTTTTTTTACATATATTTATATCCTAGTATAGTATCCGTTTTATATACTAATACTTTTATTTTCTATTACATTTTCATGGTTCTCTGGTCATATAATTAATTTAAATAAATTACATATAAATTCAGGATGGTATACAGGATGTTTCACAAGTATTCAATGCAAAACACCGCATTGGTGGTACTAACCTCCATAATAAGAAGATAAACAAATAATTTGGTCGAATAATATAACTTACAGATATAGAATACCATATAACTCAAATACAAAATATTACAATATAAACAAAAGTAAAATTCAATCTATTGGAAATTTTAGACGTTTTGTACATATTATAAGGCCTAGTACTATCTCATGTTTAAATTGTATGTGGATTTCACTAAGATCAATTCTAATAACACGAATATAGTATGACCTTTTTTTCAACATTTACGTATGGTATAGACAGCCTTATTAGCCTAACAGTTGAATAGTTAGCGCTTAGGAAAAAAAATTAAGAGAAATAATTTGAATTAAATAATATAACTCACAGATACAGAAATACCTTATAATTCAAATATAAAACAAGTATACTGTATACAGAAAATAAAATATAGAAAACTTTATTTATTGGGCATCTAAGACATTAATACTTGTTATAAGTCCAAGTATTATTTCATGATTAATTGTATGTGGAATTCATTAGGATCAATCCAAATAAATAGAATATAAAATGTCAAATACCCTCCTTCTGTTCTAACAAGTGTCTATTTAATAGACAGAATTATTAGCCTAACAGTTGAATAATTACTAATGCCAAAATACACAAATACAAAACTTTAGAATATACATAGGTATTAAATTTTAGATCATACATATTAAATTTACACTTTTGAAACACTCTGTGAATTAATTATTAACTTTTATATTACATTATTTTATCTAAATACCAAAGGAATATAACGATATAAAAACAAAAACAACAACAAAAAAACCACTAAATATAAAAACGAAAAGGAAATAGAAATAATTTCCTTCCTATTATACTCTTCTGATATCATTAATTATTGTTATTATTATTATTATTTATTAGAATTATAATTTTAGTCCTTCTAAATGTAAAACTTTTTCTTTTCTTTTTTTTTTGTTTGTTTTTTTATTTTATTTGTTGTTTTTGCTTCTTTTTTTTATCCTATATTTTAATGAATATTCGATTAACCCATTCTTTTTATAATCAAAAAAAAAAACAAGATATGAATAAAATTTATGTAAATTGCATTTTAACATTTTTAATAATGAAAAAACAAAAACAACAAACAAATTATAGTGTTATGTCACCTTGTCATAAATTGTCACTTTAAGAAAAAAACGAAAAAAAAACTAAACTATGGCAACATTTAAAACAACAAAAACAATAAATAAATGTAAACAACTTTTATATTAAGATATTAAAATCAGTTTTATATATGGCTATTATTATCTTTATAAAATCGGTATAACGCTTCAAAAAAAGACGATTTTAAAAAGAAGAAACAATAAAACACACCTTTAATAGGTATTTTAAAATAATATTTTACTGTTATGACTTTCACGTTTTTTTTTATGACCGTTAAAAGACCGTTTTTTTGTTTTTGTTTATTTTGTTGTTGTTACTTATTAAGGTGCAATAATTCTTACTTCACTTTTATTTTATTTTTTAAATTTTATATATATATATATATATATTTTATTAATATTATGTATCAAATTTATTTTCTCATTTTATATTTAAATTAATAAATTTTATATCATAATATGTGTGTAAAAATTATTAATAATTTTTATAAATTTTAATATGAAAATGTACGTATAATAATAATGATAATAATAATAAATATGGGGTACTTTTTATTGTTAGTTGGATAATAAAGACTAAAAATATCCGTATAACTACTTATATGTAAAGCATGTATGTTCTTATCTTATTGAATTCTCTTTTTTTGTTGTTATTTATTTATATATACATGCATATACATATGCATATACAAACATGCAAATATATATATATATATTATGAAAAATGGACAATAAGAATGTTTTAAATTTCTTTTTAAGAACATTGAAGACCTCAAATGAGGTCGTTTGACTAATAATTTGATATGTCATATAAAATTGAATGTGATAATAATGATTTAAATTGTCAAAAGTAAAATTACTTATAAGAATGTTTACCGTTATTAAAATAACGGTATTTTATAAATATCTAAAAATAGTGTGTATGTACATATTTTATTTTTAATATAATTCGAATGAAAATAAATTTTTATATCAAAATTGATAATCTAATTTGAAGTTTAAGTTAAGTTGACAGCTGATTGTCAAAAATGTTAAAGATATTTAAAATAAACCTTTTAGATTCATTTAAATACTTATTCTTATAGACTTCAAAAACTCAGTTATTGTTGGGGAATTCAGGTGGCATTATTACACACATGTTACTTGATATTTTATTAATATTTTTTTCTATTGGGCTCAGAGTACGATCTATGAGCTCGTAAAAATTTTTCAGATTTCACAGAGTTGTCAAACACAAAAACTTCAAGTTAAGAATAAAATAATAAAAACGCAATTAAAAAAAATATCTCGTTAATCACCAGTTTTAATTTTAATATTAAAAAAAGGAGAACGTAGATTTAGAAGGTTAAAATTTAAAATGTTAAATCTTTTAAATTTCAATTTTATAAAATAAATTTTGACGCAATCAAACAATAATGACGTTAGAAAATAATTTGGATAAAAATTGATCAGCTGTGCTCTGAGCATTCTCTTTTAGCCCAATGCGTCAGAGTTTGGATAAAATTTTAATCTATTATTGAATTTTTGGCGAATGTCGATATGTTCAAACAAAAATCAATAGTTCATAGATACTGTCAACTGTCAAATTTTTTTAACGGGCTTAATTTGGATTTGACAAGTAGATTAACGGTAAAGTATGTAATATAAAAATTCAAATAAAAATTTTTACAGTCTTAAAAAAATATCGAAGAAGGAAAATCAAATAAAATATGGTTACTTTACAGTAATTTGCATAATAAATTTTTATATGCATATATATACATATATAAATTTATTATTATATATAAAATAAAAAAATTTAATGGTATTCATGAAGAAGTTTCTTCGTGATATTTTATGATTTGGTACTAAAAAATTTAATATTTATGATTAATTATAATTTAAATATTTGGTAATAAGTTCAATAATTTAATACCTATAATAAAATTTTAACCATATTTAAAAAAATTTTATTATAAAATAAAAGTTTAGAATTGAAGAATATTTTTTTATGTATTCTTTTAATATACTTTTAATTTAAAATTACTTTTGTATTAATTATTAATTTAGATACTTAATAACTTTCTGTGAATTAGAAATGAATTTGTTTTTTTTTTGGGATTATTTTGTACCTTAATGTTTTAAAAGCCCTTCTTTTTATTGAGATTTAAAAAAAAAAAAATTTCCTTTTCTGGATCATAAAAAAAACTTTTGTAAAAAAATGTTAATAAGATTTTAAAGAGAAAAAAAAAATTAAAAAGCGTTATTTTTAATTTAAAAGTTATTTATTTTTTCTTTACTCATTATTATAATTAAATATTTTTTTTATAGTTTTTTATTTTAAACATAAATAGGTATTTAATTTTATTCAAAAGTTTGTTTCTTGTTAAATTAAAATTTTCATTAATTTTTCTTTTGTATTTATAGATCTGAATTTAATTTTTTAATTGTTATATAATTAAAAATAAACTTTGACAAGTGAATTGTGTAAATATTTAATTAATTAAAATATAAACAAACCGTCTGGTTTTTTGTAGACTTGGATTAAAATTAATAAATGATGATTATTTATGTAGAAAAATGAACTTGGAAAAATTATTAATGAAAATTTCATAAAATAACTGTAAATTAAAGTTTAATAAACCATATGCATCCCGTATTTTGTAGATTGCAGCGCCCTATGCTTCAGGACATAAAATAAAATGAAACTAAAAATGCTTAACCAGGTTTAAATCTTAAAAAAGGCTATTTAAACTTTTTTTTATATGTGCAACACATTTGTGACAAATTTAACACATACAAATGTCGCACCAAGGGGGAGGAGTTTAATAAATTCAACGTACAATTGCTAGATCTTTTCACACAGAAACATACTCTAGAACTCTATATTACCTTTTATTTTTTTATTTTATAAATCTAAGACATTTCTACATGTTATAAGGCGTAGTACTATCTCATGTATAAATTGTATGTGGAATTCATTTGATCAGTTCTAATATATGAATATATCTCCCCTGTTCCGACATGCACATATATAGTCAGGCTGTTTAGCCTATCACAGTGAACAGTTAGCATGTAGAGGTGCTGGCAAAAAAAAAACAAGTCTAGTTTATATTAATTTTAATAATTTTATATTAGAGGTATTTCAATATCTGTGAGTTATACTTGTGAATTAAATTAAATGTTTAAATTTTAATGTTGCTTAAATATTTTTGGAGCATATGCCTATTGCATTTTCACTCTGTCAGCCCGCCCGTCCATGCAAAGTTTTTTTTTAAATTTCTGACCGCATGGCTTATCTTTATCCATGCAAAGATAAAATCAAGATGGATGCTTCTGGTTTGACTTTCAGTTATTGAAATGCCAGTATGGCGTTCTTGTTATTTGGACGTGTATAATATAATGGACGTGTTTACAAATTTGAATGAATAAGGGTGCAATAATATTATAACTGTTATACATGTTATGTGGGATAACAGCATATTGCAGCTATTTGGGATGCTAGTAAAGTAATTTACAATTATGTGGGATACCTATTTATTACATAAATCACCTTTAAACTAAAATAAGTAAAGATACAGTTTTCTTTATAAGGAAATGTTTCAGTTTCCTGTTTTATGTTTATATCCTGTTTTTCTCTGAATTTAAAAATTCTGATTAGACGCATGTCTTTGAAAAATAAGACCTCCGACGATGAACCACTATCGATTTTTCGAATCAATTTATCGATATATTTAGAATTTAAGCTAAGATGTCAAGAATCCAACTCCACATTCTTAGCAAATTATATTTTTTCATAACATTATAGTAAGATACTAAATAAATTTTAAAAATTTCTTAAAAAAATATTTATAAAAAAAGATAACAATAAATCAACTATATATATTATTATTAAATATATACATGCACGTACTAATATATTGAAATGTGTTCAAGTTTAATAAAAAGAAAGATATTAAAATTAATAAAAGAAAGAAAGAAATATATATATATATATATATATATAAAAGTAAAATTATATAAAAACTTCAGCAAACACTTAAAATGCCGGGTTGAAACGGTGGTCAAGTGGTTTTTTTTTTATTTATTTCTTGTGCGATTTTATAATAATATCCGTATATTATAAAATTTAGATATGTTCTAACATATCTTTAGATGCATATGTGAATATATATATACAAAATATTTATATTTTAAATAAATGTTTTTCTTTTTAAAAATTCAAAATCAAAACACTGTACTGACTAAACAAAGTACAGCTTCAAATATATATATACAGGAAATTCAATTAGTTCAGAATTTTGCTTTGATTTTTTTTTTGTTTTTTTTTTGTTTTTTTTTTTTTTTTTGTAATTTCATTTTCTATACAACGAAAGAATTAAAGAAGAAAAAACGTATATGATGAGTTTTAATTTGAAAAATTAAAAATAAAAATTCAATTTGAAAATTGGTAAATTTTTAAAATATGGCTGGCTATCATATAAAAAAAAAAAAAAAAAAAATTAAATTATTATTATTATTATGGTTTGTTGTTTCTGTTTTTTTTTTTTTTTTTGAAAATTGAGCAACTTGAACTGTTTATAAATAGGCGAGGCGAGAGTTTAATTCGTTTAGTGAACATTTTTACGACGTAAAAAAAAAAAAACATAGAAAATCAAAATACGAAATAAATTGAATTTAGTTTGAGGAGCACCAGCTGCTAGGGATAATTTAACTTTGAATATTTTTGTATATATGTATATTTATTGCAAATATTTTGTATTCTATAAAAATTTTGATTTATTTGTATTTGTTGATTGTTCCTATATATAATAAATTTTATCTATCTTTTAGTAGATTCATTTTTTATATATATACGGCATTTTTCTTGATTTATTGAATTTTCGTAAATTCTATTTATTTATATATATATATACTGCATAATAAATTATATATATATATATATATGTATATATAAACTTTATATATACATAAATATATAAATGTATATATATACATAAATATATATACATTTATATATATACATAAACTTTATATATATATGTATATATAAACTTTATAATGCGAATTTGATGATACTACAATGGCGGTAGTAGTTTTGGTTATAAATTGATAAAAAAATTAAATTTTTAATTGGTTTTGGGCTTAACTTTTTATGATGTAATGAATTTGTTTTCAATGGCATTGAATAGTTTTTTTTGAAAAATTAGCTTCCCTATTTATAGATATGAGATTAGATATTAGGAAGTCTAAAATATTTCCTCTTTATAATATGATTTTTAATTGATATTCAATTATAAGGGATTACATTGGTTTAAAAAGATCTTTAATTATATGACAAAAGCCCCGAAGTCAAAAGTGCCTTGGGAGTTTATAACTACAAAAAAATGTTGAAAGTCCCTAGAATACCTTCAGGACTGTTGTCATATTGTCTCTAGAATAATGAATTATTTAAATTACTGTTAGAAACGTGTTTTTGTAGAAAACTGTCATTGCCTTTTTGATTTAAAAGGCCATGGCAATTATTTGATAATAACTTTATCTCAAACAAAAACTGAAACCGTAAGTTTCCCAATTATTGACATATATTTCCGAGTAATATGGTTCAAGTACCATAACCAAAGAAGATTATAGTGGATATTATGCAGTAAGACACTCATAGGCAAGGAATTAGATGAGGGGCAGAATGTGGAGAGGTTTAGATCAAACTCTTAGAAAAAGACCAATAAATTTAATACGAATGCTTATTAGTATGTAGTATGTTAGTATAAGTATTGCTCAAGGAGCAAAATGATGAAGGCGCCCAAAACGCAACATAATCTGGAAAACCTGAAAAAATCAGCTGAAATGGAGGAATCTAGTGTATGGCCAATGTTTCCCCGTATAGTAAGGAAAAGATGTCTCTAATAAATATTCCATTATACAAACCTAATTAAAAGACAATTGAGGAGAGATTATTTGGCAGCAATATTGAAATAGTCCAAAAAAACCTCATCAACTAGAAGCTTATGTTAATCGACAAATTATATCTTAAATATTAGAAATGACAACAAGTAGGATAATCAAAAGCAGAATCATATTACTTGTACATAATCTGTAACATGATCTCACATTTAATATAATAATTATTTACATGAGTGCTTTAAAATAGTTATTTCACGTTCGTCCTATTTTCTAAATTCTAAAATTTCTATTAGATTTAAAAATATTTTTTTTTCTAAATTTTTAAATATATTTATATTTTTTTTTTAAATAAATTTGTTTTATTTCATCCTTTAAATCCAGTTATCTTTCTATTCCTTTCACATTTTGGTGGATTGTTGCATTAGAGCACGTGCTCTTGACGTATATTACAAAAAAAGTAATTTTATTGCAGAAGTTACTGTTATTTAGTAACAAAAAAAAGGGACTTGTAATAGAAAAATAATTTTTCTAAAGTTTACAAAAAAAAAAATAAAAACAAAAAACCACAAAAGTTTTTAAAATTGCGGATATATTATAGAGGATCTGCGTCCGATCCAAAACAATCATTTGTTCTTAAAAAAAACACAAAATAACAACAATAATAAAAAGATTTGTTCCTAAGCCAAAATATATTTTTAAACTTGTTGTTTCCATTTTTAGCAAATTTTTAAAAAATTTTTGAAAAAATGTGCTTAGACTCTTACAGTCTGTTCTACTGTTTGTCCGGGTGTTTACAAAATTACAACACAGTTTAAAATAAAGAAATGGGCTATCAGCTATACGGATAGATATTACAAAAAACTTATTTTCATTGAACAGTTTTTTTCTGCAGGTCCCCACCTGTTCCGGAGCTTACCCGAAAAAAGGTTCGGAAAAGCCCTATATTGATTACAGAATATATATGATATAGAATTTAGAATACCCATAAAATTTATTTCAAAGCTCAAAACGCCAAACATGGGCGGCTCGAAAGCTTCAAATATACTATCAAAAAATAATACAGGGCTGCCAAACCTTTTAATTTACCGTTTTGCGAAAATCAATTTTTTTAAAAATTCTTGGCCCCTTATATTTTTCAAATCGTTCAATTTAGAAACTTGAAATTTTCAGAAAAGTTAAATCCTTGGAATTAAATTGTTAAGGCGGTGTAAGGAGTCAAAATATAAACATTTTCTATTTTTTAAGCAATGGTTACTTGAATTCTTAAGTACATTAAAAAAACTCTAAGAAAATATTATAATTTAATTTTTTAATATACCCTTGGAGCATTTTTGAACTTCGAAAATGTGCTTTTTGATTAACCCTTGATTTTTTCTTTTTTTTTTAATATTTTTTAAACATTGGTGCACAAGGTTTGAAAATCTGTTGAAAAGTTGTTTTTGCAATACTTGCTTGTTATGGATGGAATGTGCCAAATTTAAATGGTAGACATACTAATAGATTGAAGTTTTAAAATTATTTTTTTTTGCAGTAGGTTTTTTTTTCCAATATTTAAAAGTAAAACATTTGGTTTTTGGATTTTTTCAAATTAGAGGAAATTTAGGGTAATAGACAAGATAAAAATAAGAGAAAAAGATTTTAAAATAAAACTGTGTAGTTTTTCATTGTATCGGTTGGTATTTCAATGAGAAAAGTTTTATATTGCTTTTATTAGAAAAGTTCGTATTTTAAAAACATATTTTGAGTGTAGGATTGGTTGTTAATTTTTCAATTTCAATCTTCTCTTTTACAATGTTATTAAATTTGGTTTTGATTTTTATTGTACTTGGATGGTTTTAATTGTAATTTTGTGAATTATGACCGACTGAAAACATCTTTAAATAAGATAAGAACTTTAATCAAGTATTTGAACACTTTTCGTTTACTCTAAAGAAATCGATTTACAACTTCAATGCTTCAGAAGCCTTTAAAAAAAAATTTTTCTGTATCTGCGAGTTATATTATTCAATAAAAATGTTTGTTATTATTTTATATTATGATTATTATTATATTATTATTAATATATTTGTCCAGGAAATGAAGTGTAACAATCGCATTCAATCAAATGTGTTTTGTTGGATGTGTTCAATTATAAAAAAGTAAAATATTAATGTTTTTTAGAATTATCGTAACCAGGCCAAAAAAAATTTTATTTATTTTCATAAAAAAAAAAAAAAAACAAAAAAAAAATAATATTGAATTTAAATTCCTTTAAATGTTCATGAATTAGTTCATTTACGTTTTCAAAACTTTCAGAAAATTTTCTGGAAATTTTATATAAATAGTAAAATATTTTGATAATAAAAATTAAAACTATGCTTCACAGGAAAATTTGTGTAGTAAGTCTTCATTATTTTCAGTGAAAATCTGAAATAACGGCGAAGGCCTTAAGTACGCTTTGTTCCATTGCTTGCTTTGCTTTGAAATAAACCAAACAATGTAATCAAAGTCATAATTCCTTTTAATTATTTTTTCTAATCTTAATAAAGGTTAAAAATGGAAAAAAATGATGTAGAGGTAGAGAGATACCTGGGTTTGATGCAAGTTTTTAAGAAACAACAAGAAATTATATGAGCCATTTGTTTGTTTTTTGTGTATCTATTACTAGAATCGAAGCATAATCTCGCAATACAAAACGCAATGTAACAACTAACAGTTGCGATTTTATTTAAGAATATGGTATTATAATACAATATATATATGTATATAATGAAATTAGAAATAGTTCTTAATTAGAAAAAGTTCTTCTTTTAATTTACATTCCGTCATTCTGTGCCGGGCCAGCAGCTAGTTAGTTATATTAGTATAAAAATGTATTTTTTAGTATGTTGAACTAACAATATTGTTTATTAATAATTGCTTTACCATTAATTTAAGTAAAAACCAGATAACATATTTTTTTACTTTTACTGGAATTCTAACCTGGATCTCCCGAATCCGTTCAGACGCAAGTCAAACACACACTTCTTGGGTTAATAAGTGAAGTAGAACTCCTTTGTTTAATAATCTTATTCAACACACCAGCGGAACCCACCTGTAATGTTGCCTGATTATGATTCGAATGTGGAAGAAAAGTATCTAATTGATTTTTTTAAGAGTACTGCTTTAAATACTAAATTTTTGAAGCTCAAATGAAGTTAAATATTGTGAATTCTTAACATAAATCCCTGGATTAACATTTGTAAATATTAACCGATTATAAAAGTAAAGGAATAATGGAGAATCGCCACCTCTTCCGTTTACAGAAGACTCTCTTTTAGTTATTAGCTAATGGCAATGTAGAAAATCAATATCAAATGAACTGCAAGGAATGAAAAAGACTGCAATTCTTTCCGGTAAATTGTTATTACACTTGAAGCATGATTGGTCCTAATTTCTAAATACAAATTGAAAAGACAAAGAATGTTAAATGAAATTATTAATATAAGATCATTAGAAAAGCGGTATGACTTATATATGAGAATTATTTAATTTCGAATAATACTTTTATAATATCAGAAGTACATTCAATTTAATAAGAAATAATTCAATTCAATTTTATAAAAAAGTGTGATTTATAAAACAATTTTTTTAAAAAATTAAAAAACTATTTAAGTTATTTATAATTTATATAAGTACATAATTCTATTTTATATATATATATATGTTATTTATTTTTATTTAAACTAGTATTTGAATTACTGCATTATTATGTCATTTCTTACTAATTTTAAATAACTTCATATAATACAAAAAGTACTGCTAAGGTAATCAACTTGCCATAAAAAGCACATTGGGTTACCAATTTTGATTAAAATTAATAGTCCCAAAAATAATTTATTAATCATTTTAAATGGGAATGAGAATCAAAACCAGAATTTTTTTTTTTTATATTTTATATATAACTTAAAAAAATAATTTATATTTTCAATTGTATTCAGTTTATTCAGTAAATGTACATGTACATAAAAAGAAAGTGTTTAACAAAATATATAATATAGAAATTTTGATTTAAATAAGAATATTGAACTAAAAAAAAAAATATTTTTATTTGATTTAATTTGCGTGACTTTATTTTATATATAGTTAAATACTAAGACGATAATAATCATATAGTCTTGACTTTTTCAAAAAAAAACATCAAAGTGAATTATAAGGAAAACGACTTTTAAAAAAGTTTTGAAAAGACCGCTATTAAAATCTAGTTAAGCACATTAGGAATATCATTTCCGGTTGTCAAAACTTGTACGTAAAATCGTAAATTAAGAGAGATACTAACTAGTATTTTTAGTTGGATAAAGTAATTATTTTGTTTTAGATTTGGAGTTTGGGCACGCTCGACGCCTTAGAAAATTGTATACAAGGTTGAAATGACGAAAATTGGTTTAGCTAGACTTCAAACTGAACGTCGTTAAATGAAATTTTTAATCCTTATTACATTGCCAAGCTAAGTTGTTTTTATAATTTATTGTAAACATTTTCAATACGTATACGCAATTTATTTTATTTGTTTACAAATAAATGAAGGTTTACAAACTTTTTTTAACCCAAATTTTCTAAAACTTACTAATTCTGTCAATTATATTTCAAATATGACAATCTTAAACTTATATCTGGTTTGGCTTTTTTTGTGCGATTGAAAGCTGTAGAATGGCATCGAATTAGGCAACTTATATTATTTTTAAATTATTCAGTTTATTTTTTTACAGTTCAATGCAAAACAAACGCTGTAAATTTCAAACACATATTTCGCCTGAAGTTTTCGATTTTATAACTTTACGTTTAGATACTGTCGCAATCACTAGTTTTAAATGTCAATATAATTTCTCGAATTCTGAGTTTGAAAATTGTTTTGACAGTCCATTTAGAAAAAAGAAACTCAAAAGAAGGGAACAATAAAAATTGAAGATTTGGAAAAAAACAGGAGAATATGGGTAAAAAGAAAAGGGGAATATGGGTTTACTTAGTTCTAGCCCCTAGTATTTTTTTGAAAATTAAATGAATGAAACAGTCTTTTAACAGATTTTTTGTACTTTGACGAGTGCTACTTTTATAAAACTTTTTTATGAGAAACACTTCTTATTAAAAATAACCTATCGCTTCTATTTTTTTTTTAAATTAAAAATATAATTTTGAAGTTCCGTTGTTTAGGCAGCTTTGTCTTAGATTTTTTTTTGTGCCAGCCATGGGCTTATATAGCGGCAGTGGATAGCTTCACTACATTATGTAAACGCCAAGTTAGCAATAGGTTTAATAAAATGTTTCTTAATTAAATTTTGTTTAACCAAATTTGAAAAATTAAATTAAAATCTTAACTTTTCATTTTCGAATCTAATCAAATTAATCGAATTAAGCTTGAATTTAATTAATCGTAGACTCCGAAAGGAAAATGAAATCCCAAATCCCAAATCCCCCATTTGTAAAAAAAAAATTTTAAAAAAAGTAAATTATAATTTTATAAATATTAATCACGATTACAATTCTTCTTTTTAATCACATGTAAAAACTATAAAGCAAATAATTTAATAATAATAATAAAAATATATAATTAAATAAATAAGTTTGTAATTTAAATCAATGTAACTTGAATCATTTTAGTTTTGCAATTTAACTATAATTATAACTTGTATTAAATTTGATTTTATTCGCTTTAAAGTATACAAAAAAAAAAAATTGAGCAAAAGATTGAGTCATTCAGTCATTCACTAAATTCTTAATTCTGTTTATTATTTGATTTTGTTTTTTTATTTGTTTTTTTTTTTTTTATTTCTTTTTAAATTAAATTATATTCTTCCTATATTATTATTTAATTTTATATTCCGAACTTCTTTTGTTAGATCATTAAATTTAATTATAATGTACTTAATCTTATTTGTATATTTTTTATTTATTTTTTTTTGTGTTAGATTATTTTGCAAAAATTTTTTTTTACGTAACGTTTTTATTTAAATTTATTTTTGAAATTTATTTTTAAATAAAATTATTAAATAAAAAAATAATTTAACTGTGATTATTTAAATTTTTTTAATTAATAAAAATAATAACCTTGTTTTTTAAATTAAAATATATTTAATTTAAAATTACATTTAATTTAAATGTTTTAATTGAGTATTTAAATTCTTTTAAATAATATTTTATTTAATTAATATTTTTAGTACAATTTGAAAAACGTACTGCGTCGTTATAAATTTTTTTTTTAATTTTTCATTCAACTTTAGATTTTCATTCACAAATTTTTTTTTATTTTATGACACGACCGATTGAAGATCAAAATTAAAACTGAAATAAATTTTATACGTTAAAACCTTAATCAAAGTTTTAAGAAAAGAATACATTTTTTTTTTTTTTTTTGTAGTTTTTAATTTTATTGTGTGTATATGTATAAGCATTAAATGTTTTTATGTATTAGTATTTTGTATGAAAGATATGAAGATATGATATTTGAATAGAAGTATGAAATATTTTAATATAACAAAATGTTATATTTGTGTATGTTTATTTTTTAATATATATGCAATTGTTGCTAACTTCAATTTGTAAAAAAAATTTACCGTAGTCTTATGACAAACCGAAATAAATTAAAAAATTTGTTTGAATTTTTAAATTAAGATGCGTAATTTTTTTTAATTTATTAATATTAATAAGCTTATTGATAATTTAATTAAAATTAGTTATAAATTATATTTATTTAATATTATTTTTAAATATTTATATTTATTGTATATTTTATATATGTATATATATATATTTCAAATTAATTTTGTAATTTTTGACAGTTTGAATTTTAAATTGCAAATAATGACAGTTGCTTGAATTTTAAAAATTAGCTTATGTCAGGTTTATTTGAAATTAAATTGCACAATGATATTCTAATTGTCAGATTTTTTAAGCAAATCTGAAATTTAAAAATCATAGTTGAAGTTTAAAATTAATAATTAACATTTTGTAGATAATTTTCATAGAAAGGTAAATTAAACAAGCTTTTGGAGAGCATTTAAAATAATAAATTAAAGTAATATTAGTAGTTCAGTTCAAATTAGTAATTAAGATCTGTTACAAGTCTTGGTTTTGATTTCTTTATATTAAAACCATTTTTATTACAGGAATAATTAAATTTTTAGTTATTAATTAGGTTATTTATAAGACCATGTCTGCAAATTTTTTAATAGAAAGTGTTTTGTGAGTTGAAAGAATTTTTAGGTTTTGTCTGGGTTGAAAGTTTCAGTTTGATTCCAATGAGGAGTTATACAGACTAAACCATGGACGATACATCTTTTAATTTTCATCATATAAATCTAAGTATAAATAGTGTTTACGTAAAAGCGATTTTTCATCAATTTGTTCAATTTGTAGGCCTGCAAACCAGTTTGTACCATACATATTGGAACAAAAGGAAAGATAAAGTGTTTATGGAAGTAGAGAACACAAGTGCTCTGGCTTAGTGCTCTGGAGCACATGTGCTCTGGAACACAAATGATTGTTTTTTCTTAGATTACTTCCATAATGAGAGCTCTGAGAGTTTAGCCAAGTATTATGTTTATTATAATAAATTTTAAATATACTTTTTAAGTAAAAAGATTTGAAATATTTGTAATCTATGAAAATCTTTAGAACATATTGCACATTTTTTATATAAAAAAAATACCATTTTAATTCTTTTCTTAATTTTAAAATTTTTTCTAAAATTGTTAAAATTTAGAGCTTTGAAAGGTTTTTTGTTTTCAAACTTTGTACGGTTGAAAAATGCATTTATTAAAACAACGAAAGAAAAGCGGTAATGGTAAATGTTACTATACAATTATTTTGCACTCATTTCTATGTACATGTAGCAGTTTTCTAATCTTACAATGTTAGTGGAAGTAAAAAAAAAATTTATTTCGTCAAAAACTTTTTATAAACCTTGTTTAATCCCAAAAAAAAAAAAAACTTTTCCTCTTATCGGAAAAAAGTGATAAAAAATAGTATAATTTCGCTTGAAAGTTTTCTTTCATATTTTAAGTAATATGGTTTATTAGAGTTTTTTAAAGTTTCTCGGTTTGTTGAACTTTTAGTTTTTGTAAGACGAAAACTTATTTTGAGGAAAAGTTTTTAATAATTCAATTATTTAAAAGAAAGTATTTGTTACTAAACGATGATAAAAAAAAATTAATATCGCAAAAGTAAAATAGTAACATTATGTTTAAGAGAAAAAAATTTACAAGAAAAAATAACACGACTATTGCAGAAAAACGAATTTTCATCTCATCAAGGAACCAGAGGCCTTTATTTTTTGAATTATCAGATAGACGGATACACATAGCTAGATGTACTCGATTCTGATCCGATACACTTGGGTCCATAACTCTATATTTAATAAAGCTGGGAGTCAAAAATTTAATTAAATGTAGTTGAGTTAAGTTAAGGATAGTGATGTCTGCATAAAATGTAATTGCTTTAGTGCAAGACTTTCGAATAACTGATATACAACTTATATTTTCTTTTGGGTGGTTTGTACGGGTTTCCTATACTTAACACAGTATACTTTTAAATCCCTTCCTCTTTTTATTTGTTAATAAATTCAAACAAATATTAGAGTTTTATTAATCCATTGCAACAGAAGGGTTTAACGTTTTACTTTATGTTGATGGTTTTTTTTTAAACCATGGAATTGTCCTTAACAGAATTACCAACATTTATTTTATTTTATGAAAAATTTAAAAAGTTAAATATTTGAAGAAACCGCGCCACGGTTAGAGATCTTTTAGTACATAATGTAGTTGCAAAAGTATTACTCTTCAAAAATTTTTGGATTATATTAGTTATATAAATTTGTATCCGTCCATACAAATAAGGGTACGGGTATATTAAAATTACTCCTCCGTTTGTAACGCATCGATCTAGACGAGCTAGATATAGTGTCAAAGGAACGAATCGGATCAGCATCGAAAAGTAAATCAATCTAGCTATGTGTGTCCATCCGCTCGTCTGTAGGCACAATATCTCAAAAACTAAAAGGAGCTATAGTTTGGAAACTTACACAAAGTAATTTATAGACAATTTATAGATTCGCTATTGCGTTTAGTTTAAAACCGGACAAAGGCTTCGGGTAGCTGCAACACAAATTTTTTGAACTGATATCAATATCTTCAAAATTAATAACTAGATAGAAACTTAATAGAAAAACAAACAAAATGTAGTTAAATTATTATGTGTTTAAATTATTATAACAGTCGGACTGTTAATCAAAACGTCTCGGTTCTAAATCTGGTCGTCGGGTTATATCTTTTTTTTTTAATAAATTCATCTTTTTTTATTAATCTTTCCAATTAAATATAATTGTTTTTTATATGACAAATTCTTATTTACTTTATACATCATAGTTGGTATGCACGGGTATCTAAAAGTTGACAAGGGCAATTATAATCTTCCTAGTTTTAAATAAAAATAGCCAAACTTTTTAAGAATTTTTTTTAGTTTTTTGATATAAATTTAAAAATTAAAGCAGTTTAAGACTCCTTCTTTCGAAACTTCTTGTCAAAAAAATAGCAACCTTCTCAATTAAATTCTACCCATTAAATATACTTTTTGATTTAAAAAAAAAAAACAATTTAAAACTTACCAAAAAAAATACTTTACGTAACAAAAAAAAAAAAAATTATGCAAATATCTTTTATAATGAAAATTAAGAAAACAATTAAAAGAGAAATGAAGGTGTGATTTTTTTAATAAAATATTATTAAAAAAAAAAAGTTTTTATTTTTTTTTTTATTAAAAAACCAACAAATTATAATTTTCTTTTGAACTTTTTGTTTTTGTAAAATGCAACGTACGTAACATTATATTATTTAACGTGCAACCACAAAAATGTGGTCATTACATGCATATATACCTATAAATAATATATATTAATATGTATATTATAATGAAATGTACGTGCTTTTTCTCTTAAATGCATCTCCCAAATACACAAAAGGTTCATGACATTTAAAATATGCAAAAACATAAAAATAAAAACAAAAAAAAAAATACACAAAAAACAAAAACAACAAAAACATATAAAAAAAAAATGTCCACACAATAAAGTGATAGTAAAAAATTTTTTTGAAAGAATTTTTTATTTTTTTTTAATAAAAATATGAAAAAATACAAATTTCATAGTACCACATTTATTTTTTTTTACAAACCTACATACCATGTATTTCATATATTTTTAAATAACTTTTATATGAATTATGTATAACTATATTTATTTATATATAAATACATTCATACATACATGTTCAATTTATAATTACGGTAAAAAGTAAAAAAAAAAAACATTTTTTTTTCGAATACTGTCACTTTTCTTAATGAATTTTTCTATCCCTTTCATACACAAATATTTTAAATGTCACTTTTATAAAAAAAAATTAGAAAATAAACAAATATCCTAAAAGTATGCAAAAGTTTTCTAGAGAAAATTTTCTTTAATTAAATAATATTTTCCATAGGTACTGGATAATATATTTATATTTTAAATATAATTATGTATGTATGTATGTATAGTAATAATAAATAAAATTTATAAATTCTAAAGTTCATATGTCAAATTTTATGTGTCACAATATTAAAATATTTATGAACATATATAAATATATATTTATGTACATATCAACTGTAATAAAGGAAATTTACTTATAAAATGTGCCAAAAAGACTTTTATAATTAAAGCGGTATTGATTTGTTTTTTCTTGGTTTATTTTCTTGTTTTTTACCTTTAATTAAGAAAAACAAGAGAAAAACAATAATTAAAACAAAAAAAATAAAGGTTATAAACAAGTTAATAAAATTAAATAAATATATATACCCAATTTATTTACGTGTTGAAAAAAGGCACGACAGTTAAAATAAATTAAAAAAAAAAAAAAACAAAAACAATAAGAAAAATATAAAAAAAAAAAAATTATGAATGAACTCTAAAATTATTAAATATATATATATATATGTGTATATGTTTTTCTAAATTTATATATATATAAATATATATGTATATGTAAACAGGAACTAGCTTCTTTCCTTCAAATAAAAATAAAAAAAAAAAACGTACTATAGATACATAAAAGCGTGAATAAAATAAGGGTTTTTTTTTTTTTATTCTAAGAAAAATTCATCAAATTTATATGATATTATATGGTATAAAGCTCTCTTCCTGTTTCCTTGTTTACTTTTTTTTTTTATTTACTTGTATTTTTTTTTTTTTTTTCACAATTTATTCATTTTTAATTTTTATGTTTTTGTTTTTCCGGTGAAAATTTTTTCATTTTATATTTTTTGTCACTTTTTTTTTATACAAATCACAAAAAAAAAACAAAGCTAAAAATCAAAAAAATTGATTTTTAATTTTGTATGAATTGTTTCTTATCAAATTAAAATTAAATTTAATAATAATTTAGAATTAAAAAATTATAATAATAAAACACATTAATTTTTTGTAATTTGTAAATTTTCTTCAAATTCAATATAAACAAAGTTTTTGGATTTTTTTTGAAACAAAATATTTGTAATAAAAATCAAAATTGAAAAGCTGTCTGGTAGTTAAGGGTACCGGAAAAATGAAATTTTTTTTCGTACACAAAAACTTTATTATAAATTTAATTTCTTCAAATTAAATTCAATTATGTATTTTAAATTTTAATTATTTAGAATTTATTAATATTTAATATTTATATTAATTTTATTAACCAAGAGAAATGTGTATTTAATACCTTTTTAATAATATCTTTGAACAAATTGATGATGCGACATGCGAATGAAAAAAAATTTTTAACTGTTATCGGCGGCGTTACAAAACTCGTAATGTTTTAAATTGGTATCTTGGTAAAAAACAAAACAAAAAATAAAATGCAAAAATTTCATGAAAGAATTTTTTTTTTTTGTTTTTTATTGTATAAAAACAAAAACAAATACAAAAACCATTTAAAAACAAATATAGTACCGCTATTTGTATTATTGTAAATATCTAAAAGTTTTAATTTATATAATTATATTTGTATATATATATATGTATATAACATTTTTATAGAAAAAAATATCATAATTTTACAATATGTATATATATATATATATATATGTATATATGTATATATATGTATATACATACAAACATTCTTATGCGCAGTTACCAATAACAGTAAAATAAAAACAATTAAAATGAGTAACAGCTGTTTTTGCCATTTATATAAAGTTCTATGGGTAATGAACTCGTAAGCACAAAATGTTTAAAAAAGGATAAAATGCTTTTAGAAAAGCTTTTAGTAGGATTTAAAACCATTTACAGTGACAGTAGAGAGTATTTTTAAAAAAAAAGCTATTAAAAATTTTTAAGCTTTTAATAGTATTTGAGACCATTTTGAAATTTAATATATTACAAAAAGTAATAAACATTTTTATAGCTTTTAACAAAGTTTTAATCCTCAAACTGGAAGAGGATATTTTTAAAATAAAACTTTTAAGGGTGTAAAAGTGACTAAATTTAATGAAGCTTTAAATTCTGTGATAAAGTTTAGTCGAACGTAGTTGGTAGTAGGCATTAATTCAAATTTTAAAAATATGTTGGAATAGTGGAAATGAAAAAATATAAAAAATTAAAATAAGTTTAGACCAACACAAAAAGCTTTGAGTAGGAATTAATTGGATTTTAAGAATATGTTGAAATAGTTTAAATGAAATTATTTATAAGCTTTTAGGATTGCAACAAGGATTATGTAGAAATTATTAGTAAGTTTTAGAAATAAAATAAAGAATTCGGTTTAGCTAAGAATCTATGGAAGGTTTAACCCAAAAGAAATTCGGTTAAAGTAGTTCAAATTTTGTGCAAAGTAGGTTCAAATCTTGATAATAGCAAATAATTTTGAATTTTTTAAATTTTTGACGAAGAAAGCTTGTAACGCACTATTAATGAATAATTATTATATAAGTTTAATATTTTTAATTGTTTTTTTGTAAATGTTTATTTTGAAATTTGAAGTTCAACTATATGTGATTACAAAGAGTTTGATTTTTAAATAGAAGTTAGTATTAAAATTTTCTTTTAATATAAATTATTTGAAAATTTCGAGTTAATTGATTTAATCAGAATTTAAACCTAGGCCGGATCATATGATCATATCTAATTAAAATAATATCGGAAAATTGTATAATTATATCGTAATAGTTAATATCGTAATATAAGATAAGATTTAATACAAATATATAAATAGCTCTTGTGTAGGATATAAGATGGCGCACAAAATTAACATTTGTGCATTTCTAATCTTATACAATAGCTACAGCCGAGTAATCAACGGCTTAATGTATATAACAATTAAAGGAACTGAAGCCAAGTCTAAATAGCCCTTAGGGGCGTTTATGTTGGAGCTGCGATAAGTGATAAGAGCGTCGATAAGAGCATCGATAAGAGCATAGAAAAAGCTATGCTTTTATGTAGTGTTTATATTGGAGCTTCGATATCAGCGATGTAGAATAAAAAAATAATATTATTTATGGTTATTTTAGATTAAAAAAAAAATATTTTGCATGGTTGTTTTAAATTTATCTGGAAATATTCTTAAAATAAAAAAAAAATAATAAAAAAATTAAATTAAAAAAACATTTAAGAATTAAATATAATAAATAAAATAAAGCATAATTATAATTGTTTATTTATTGAAAGGTGAAAGTAATAATAAAAAAATATTAAATTGAAAAAAAAATTAAATTATATATTTTAAAAATTTATTTTATAATTATAAAAAATTAAAAAAAAAATTATACAAAAAAAAATTAAACAAAAAATATTTTATTAACAATAAAAAAAAAATTTTATTTTATAACATTATTAAATGTATATTTGCACCCCCTTGAGAGTTTGTATTAAAAAAAAAATAAACAAACGAAAATAACATTTATTTAAAAAATTACAATAACAAAAACGAGAGCAAAACATTTATTTAAAAATTTTGATCATCGATAAGAGCGTAGAAAACTGAATAAAGAGTTTTCTATGCTCTTATCGTTTATCGATGATCAAAGCGATGCTCCAACATAAACACCTCTATTTAAATTATGTATATAGTTTTCTTCGCTATGCTCTTATCGACGCTCTTATCACTTATCGCAGCTCCAACATAAACGCACCCTTAGGTAATTACGATCTGTCATTTAATTTGAAGCAATTTGTTCAAATTGAATTTAAATGGTTTTGCTAGACTAATAAACTGGTCAGATCTATAAGGTTGCACATGTATGAACAAATTGTAATAAACAAGAAATTTTGATTGTTTAAATTATTCTTGGTAAAATCTTTGGAACCTTTTTAATATATTTTCATATTTAAAATAGTGTTAGAACTGTAGATATTTAATGTGAATGAAATCAGCTCCTATAACAGAAGACAGGGAAGAAGACAACTATACCTTCTTTAATAAATATTTTAAAACTTCCCGAAACCTCCCTTCGTTTGCCATTCAACCATAAAAATTTAAATACGCTAATTAAACATCAACTGTAAAAATTCTTAATTAAATAATTGCAAATATAATTTAATGTTTATAAACAAAGGCAAAAAAAAAAAAATACAGTTATAATAATCAAAAATATCAATAACAACAAATAGAATAATATGATTACTAAATAAATATAATTTTTCAGCATGAAATACTTTTAATTGTTATTCAAAATATCCTCTTTGAATAATGAAATAATAACACATACACTCGTATATAAATATATTTCAATTTATTGAACGATTTTTCTATAATATATTTTTCTATATATAAACTTATGACTATAACCTTATACATATATTTATCTAATAAAAAAAATTTGCTAATCAATTTTATATTACAGTGTAGTGTTCTTCTGTTAAACAGCATACATACACATATACATTATTAACATACAAACAATGATTCTATTAAAAACGATTTAATAAGGATAATCTACTAATTTTACTTCGACTAAATTCCTTTATACATACATAGAATACATATATATATATATATATTTATTTAATGATTAGGTCATGTACATTTACTTTAAGTACATTAATGTGTATATTAAAATAAAATGTTATCATCAAAATGATACGAGTATTTGGGAATTGCATATTAGGAAGTGTTCTTCGAAAATTGACTATTGAGAAAAGGAACACATTTATAATGTGGAACATTTAATCTTAAAAATAGGAAGAATAAAATTGACTGCCGTATTGAAGAAACCGCATTGAATTTCAAAACATAACGGGAAATGCTTGAATTAAGACGAAGCCAATTAGGTTTATAGGTCCGCAATTTTATGTAATTTTTGCCCAACATCCGAAAACTGCGGCACTAATTTATTTAAAAAATTAAATTTGTTTTTATAAAATCGCATTGAACATCACCAAGAAAGAACCTTAAAGAATCTTATTTAGTAAGTGTACTCATTACAGTAAGTTTAAATAATCCAAATAAATCAAGATACTTATTATATGGTAGGAAAGATATTTTGGATTTGATAAAACAAACAAGACCAATGTTTTCTGAAAATTTTGATTATGAAAGTTTGCAAAGATATTTGTGAAAGAATTGTTTACCTTAGATAAAAGCATTCTAATTTGTTAAGATGGATTAGGTGCTATTTACCTTAAATAAAAACGTTAAAATTTGTCAAGGTGGCTCAGGGGCTCTTTGTAGAGTCCTGATCTTTAACTTATTTGATCTTAGACTCTGTTGTCTCATCTTAAAATATCTATTGTGTAAGTAAGCTCTTTGTAGAGTCCTGATCTTTAACTTATTTGATCTTAGACTCTGCTGTCTCATCTTAAAATATCTATTGTGTAAGGTAAGTATCTGAAGATTTTCTTTCTATATTGTGCGCGATTATTTTGAATTCCAGTTTAATCAAGGAGAAAGTTTTAAGTGTGAAAGCAATGTCTGGTCACTAACCCTGTTTCGATGCTTTCCATGAGAGTTGATAATAATAAAACAAAAAATAAATAAAAGTTTTGAATCCACAAAACTGAGGGTTCAAAATTAAATATGCCTCAATTCGAAGTTTTTTATTTTAAAAATTAGAATTTAAGTTTAAGATCGATTTAATGCATTCGACCAAATATTTATCTTTAGAACCGCCTTTTAGTTTCCCCCACATGAGGTTTTTATAATCTAACGTTCTGCATTCTAATTTATTCCGTTATGATGTCGCAGGGCAGCATAGCAACTTTGCATTCTTTTGGGTCGATGAATTTAATTTTGAATTAATTTCTTAGATTTAATTTGAATTTCGAAGACCTGAACAGACCACCAGACAAATCTTAAAAATTGCATTTAATCAAAATATTACTTAATGTAAAAAAAATAATTATAATAAAAATAAACTTAATCGAATTCTAGGACAAATAATTTGCTTTCATCTAATATCAAAAAATTTTTACTTAAATTTTATTCATTGTTTTGGTTTTTTGTCTCTATCTATTTACAACTTTATAATATAAGATTTTGTATTTGCTTTGTTGTTTTTCTTTGTTGTTGTTGCTTTTAATAAAAAAGGATAATCACACGTCTGAGAAACAATAACGGTATTAGATTTTTTTTTTTTTTTTTTTTTTTTTATACAAAGAATCATTAATTTTATTTTAGTTGTAAATTTTTTCTATTGATTTTAATTTTTTCGGGTTAACTGTTATAAGGTATATGAGAGGAAGTGAGAGGGAAGAGTTACAAAAAAAGTATAGAAGATAATAAGGCGGTAAAAAAAATCATTGCGTATGAAATTAAGAAAAAAGAGATAGTGATTATAATATATGTAGGAAGTGATGTAATTTTTAAATATTTTTTATTTAGTTGTAATGTTAATTTTTTTTTTTTTTTATAAAAAATTTGAATAGAATTTGAATGTGTCCTTTAAATAAACACAAATATTGTATCTATATATATATATTATAAATGTTGAATTAAGATGAAAAATAAATTAAGCCATGGTTTTTTTTCAGTTGTGTTGTGTTATGGATCATTAGTTTCTTATAGGATCAGAGTAAATGTTAAATAAAGAAAAATTTCCAAAAATTTAATAGAAAATTTATATTATTTGATAGAATTTTGTTTTTGTTTTTTTTTTGTCTATTTGGAATATTTGTTGATGATATTAATGGGTATATTTGTTTAGTTAATATAGATTATATATTATATACATTAATATGATATTATAGGTGGGATGAAAAAACTCCTGGAGTCAAAATCCCCGGAGCACTTATGCCTCGAAAAAAATCCAAAAGTCTTTGGGCAATTATGGCTCACGACGAGTGAATCAAAAATTCCTCGAGTCCCAAAAGAGAATTTTGCGTATTAAAAGTAAATTTATAAAAAACTAGGAACGACGGGCATTCTTAAGTCCGAATGTAAAAACCACATTTTTTTTCTGTTAAAATTTTATATTGAATTTTAAAACTTTCATAAAATAGATTTCATGATTTCATGATATTTGCATATAAGAATACGTGAAACTTACAAGCTAAAAACTAATTATATTTTCATATATCCTATAAGATTTTTTTTTTTCTTTTCCACCCCTTTAAGGAGTATAGGTCATTTACCAAATTTATTTAGAGGCTGTAGCTATTGTATAAGATTATGAATACACAAATGTTAATTTTGGTGCCATCTATTATCTTACACAAGAGTTATTTATATATTTTTATTAAATTTTTTTTTATATTACGATATAATTATACAATTTTACGATATTTTTTTATTAGATATGATCTGACCGGAGTTTGAACCCGAAACCCGAGATATTGAAAATTCTTTGGAAATAGAGACAACTTTGATTGTGTGTATCAAACTTAATTTAAGTCATAATATAGAATCTTCTATAGACAAATATATTTATACTTAGGTATTGTTAAAATTTTAAAAATTTTTTCAAAATAAAAATAAGCTCGAATTTTTTGCTTTCCAATCGATCCAAAAATTTCAAAAATTCCGATTTTTTTCTTTATTTTTTTCAAAATGCAGTTCAATTCTAAATCACGCAAATTATGTCTCATTTTTTAGACGATTTTTAGCTCACTCCTCATCAGCTATAATTCCTCGGGCAATTTGGGTTTTTTTTCGAGTTATAAGTGGCGCTTTTGACTTCAGGACTTTTGTCACCCCTCCAATATTATAATTTTTAATGCTTAAATAAAGTAAAAAAAAATTAATATTAGAATAAATTTTTATTATAAATTATTATGTATTATAGATATTATAGACATTAATGTATTTTTACGTATATTTAGTTAAAAAAAACATTAATTGCTTCTATATTTCGTTTTTCTTGGAAAATATTCATTATATTTTATTTACAAGTTCGACCTACATTTTTATTTAAGTTAAATATTTTTTTTTTAATGTATATAATATTTTTTCACGTATAAAGTGTTAAAGAATTCAAATTATTGAAATCAATTTGTTTTATATTGTAAATAAATAAATTTTGTATTTATTCTGGTACCCAAATGTCTAAAATTGGATTAAATTCTTGGAAATATAAAAGAAATTATTGAAAGTTATTTTTAAATTCAAGGAAATTATTCGTATTTAATTTCGATTTTAATGAGAGATCAATTTTTTTTAATGAGTCTATCTATACCATACTTACATGTTGAAGCAGTAAAAGTACTATACATGTACATGTTGGGGCTTGAGAAGACACATTAAATTCTTAAAATTAGGATTGATCTTAAAGAATTCCATACAGATAGTGCTAAACCTAATAGCAAGCATGGAGAAATTTCTTAAATTTAGAGAAACAAATGATAAGTCAGCGCAATAACCACTGAGTCATCCAGCTGACTACGTTTTTACAATATTGCTTTTTGGTTAAGATTACTCTCATTTCAGTAAAGTACGTCAAATCAGAAACTACAACAATTACCTCAGTAATAATCATAAATCAAAAACATAAAAAAGTGTTAAACGTACATCTATGGAATAAAATCTTTAATGAACCCAATAGTAATTTTGTAAAAAAAATTTAGCTATATTTAGAATTTGGAAAAGTTAAATAAAATGTTTAAGGCTTTTATTAAATTTGACAAAGAGTTATTTTAAGTTATTACAGATTACTTGTTTTCTTATTACCGTAGAGATTTGAAGACTGGATATACCGTTATTTAAAATGTAAGTTCTTTTATAAAGATACCAAAAGATTAAAGTTTAAATTAATAAAACCGTTTCTACAGATCGGTATTTTAATATAAAAATTTGCATTACCTATCCATAATATTGGGCCTCAGTGGGTTACTAGGTAAGCAATTGGCTTACTAACCGACAGGGTGCGGATTCGATTCCCGTGCAGGTCGCGAAATATTAAACTGAAAAAAGTTATGGAAAATAATTTTTCTTTATAAATCTCCATGGTGATCAGATTTATATAGTAAAATATAAAATATATGATAATAAACAATATAATATTATTAATAAAATTAATATGTAGTATAATCTGCCACGTTTGAAAAGAAAAGGAATGCTTCACCCCCTTCTCACATTCTAATAAAATATCAATAATCTACCATTATAATTAGTACAGTCCAGAATCCACCAAACTGCCAATTTTTACTAAAATGTCAATTGGAAATAAAACTTAATTTAAATTTTTTTTAAATAAATACTTAATTAAACTATTTATCCAAATTGTTTATTTAGTATATATTTTTTGTAGTTTGGATAATTTAATTTTAACTGGGAAATTCCCAATTAAATTGTTTATTTTTTAAATATATACATTAATGTAATATATATATAAATTTAAGTATCAAGTGAAATTGATCGAATTGATAAAATTTTATATTTGTTTATAAAATATTTGTAATGATAATTTTGTTTTAATTAATTAATGAAATTATAAACTTTTTAAATAAACAAAATGTGATTATTTTATACGATTTAAGTATTTTGAATATCGTGGATTAAAAGTTGATTATTCAAAATAAATCAGCAGTCAAACGCTTTTGTATTCAAAATTTTTGATAAATTTTTTGACACTGAATTTTGATCGTAAGTTATTCTTTCGGTGAAGGGTCATAATTCCCAGGGTTAAAATATTTACGTGGACTGTAACTCCCTTGACAAGAGGGTTCCTTTGGGCAGTTGTGACCCATTAAGTGAGTTACTAATATTGATTTATTCATTTAATCCTTTTTTGCGAGACTTTGGTTAATAAATCAGGAATGCCCTTTTTTGATCTAACTCCAAAATGTGTTCTAATTATTTTTGTTATTATAGATTAAGAATATCCCTTCAGCTGAGAACTGTATAAGAGAGTTATGATGTCAAAATTCCAAGGGTTACAAGTCCCCTAAGGAGTTATGGCTCATTGTTATGAGTCTTAAGTCATTAAGTCACTTAGTCATCTATGACACTTACTGCAAGTCGTAAACTACATACAAGCTGCTTTAATATTACTTTAAGTAGCCATTTATTGTAAACTGAATGAAGCTACTTTTCTAAGTAGTAAGTGGTATGAAATGTACACATCGGTTTAATTTTTAAATATTACTAACCTTTTTTTTTATTTATAAATTTAATAAAATAACACTGAAATAATTAACATAGGTATACAAATACTATTTCTAAATTAAATTAATAATATTTTTTCTATTTTAAAACTTTTGAAACAATTTTTCTATATAATAACCATAAACCCAATATTAACACTATAAATTCAAATAATGAGAATCCAATTTTTAAAATATTTTCTTTTTTTGAATGGGCTCTCTTTTCTAGTTCTGCTCCAGTTAATTGACGACGTCTTGGATGTATTATAAGTTTATTATGTTTTTCTTTTGAATTTTGAATAGAATTTAAATTGACAATTTGTAAAGGATGCTCCGATTCAAAATGTGATGAACTTTTTTTTTCATTTGTGGGAATTTCTTGAGGCTGGTTACATATGAGTAATTGGGTTGGTTTTGTTTTATGTTCATCTTCAGCAGCAACTGTTGAATTACTATTGGCATTACTAATATTTTTATTTAATTTTTCAGTAAAATGCGGTTCTGGTAATGCAACTACATTTGGTACAAATGTTGATGATGGTTGTGGTACTGGCGGCGGTGGTGGTGGTGGTGCATGTGAACAACAACAAGTGCTATCATTATCACTATAACATGTTATAAAACTGAATGAAGAACAGTCGGATATTCTATTATATAATATAATATAATATATAATAATTAAATATATATTTTTAGGTCTAGTTTTATATTTAATAAATTATATTATATTAGACTTGTTTTTTTTTTCAAAATTTTAATTCACTTACATACTATAATTATCCATTTATTAATTTTCTCGAAATTAAATTAATTTTATCTATTTCTGGAACGAGTTTTTAATATTAAAGTAAGCTGGTCAATGGACAATTTTAAACTAAATTGATTTATAAAATTTTTAAGTTAAAAATGTTGAATTAAGTTATAGTTCTGGAGGTGTTATTCAAAGTTTTGTGAACTGTTGTAATTGATTGATATAAGGTGAAGTTTAAGAATTTAGTGATGATTCTACAGGGTAATTACTTAAAAGATGTTCTATTATTATTTGCAAAGTTTTCTAATACAATTCTTAGAGCTTTTCAATATATTTTTTTGCGAAAACTGATTAGTTAGGATTGAATTTAAGAAGAATACAAAGAGAAATCTAAGATAATACTGAATTAAAATGATATCAAACGGTTCTTTTGTCTTTTTCTTATGAGGCGCACGGAAAGCAACAAAGTGGAGCTTTCGCAGGAGCTTACCTTTAGGTGACTTCAACATACCAAACCACAACTCTTTTTGAACCAAAGCTTAGGATGGGACCTGTAATATAAATGTACAATTTGAATTGAGTATAGGAATATTAGAAAAATAAGGTAAAATTTCCATAAATTGTGTTGAGCCACCTTTATAGTTCAACTGTGTAGAGATGAGCACCTGTTGCCTTCCTTGAAACTGTTGTTGCCAAAGACTTCTTTTTTATATTTATTCAAAGTTTGAGATTGTCTAAAGAAACCTTTTGGCACTTGCTTTATAATTTTGCACCTAAGGAAGATATCAACTACTAACAGTTTCGATTCAATGAAGTTTATATTGCCATGGCAACCAATGTGTGCTCCAAATGCATTACATTTAAATTAAGTGAGAAAGTGGATTGCACCAAAATTTATTTTTTAAAATATCGGAATTCTGAACGTTATATGATATTTGGATAGCACTCATTTTAGAATTGTGAGCCCAGGTGAAGATATAAGATATCTCTATAAAAACTTCCGATATTTGTAATATTAAACCAATATTTTTACGATAAAGTACCTTTCATCGACCAACGGTATCGATTGCAATAAAGTTCCAATCAAATGTATTAAAATTTCAGCATTGCACTTTCAAACTAAACCAAATATTTAATGGGAGGATTTCGTTTTTTTTATCTGTAAATAAAACGCTTTAGAAAATAAAAAAAAAGTTTTATTTGTAGATATCTACATCTACTATTTTTTATTTGATTTCTTTGAAATTACTGAATTTCAGACATATTAATTTCAATTTTGTTTATTGAATGCTTTTTTTTTTTTTTTTCATTATCAAGCACAACTTTTTTTGTATTTTTTAACTTAAATAAAAAGTTCTAATCCATTGTTATTCAATTTAAGTGGAATAATATTTTTTGAAAAGTTTTGTAGTTTTAATTAAATTGAGTTATTTTCACTTCATTTTGTTCAGATAGTAAAAATATTTGGAAAAAGTTTAAATTTAATTTTATTCAGAATCAGTTAAAACTTTTAAGAAATAATAATCAATTGATGATTATTTAAGATTTATTTAAATATTTAAATCATTTGGTTGATTATAGATTTCAATTATATTGTGCAAGTTCTGTGATTATTTTCAATTGGAGTGAATTGATAAGTGATTATGTGTTTTAGCAACAGCTGGTGCACTCGTTTTTTTTGTGGGCAGTTTAGTTTAAATATGAATGTTGATTATTATGTTAAAAGTTTTTGGAAAAAAACTTTAACCCCAAAAGAGGAAATGGGATATTTCAGATTAATTTTAATTCCCTGGTGGCAGTCCACAAATTTTTTTTAGATAAGATATTAATGAACTTAGGAGCATTGAGCAGGAGGTGATGAGGAGTGATGAAACAATCAAAAAATTCTATGAAAAGTTTGGTCCATCTTTTATCATATCAAGTTTCGGACCTCATAACTGTTTATAAGCTTAAAATGTAGAGTATAATTACAGAAATAATTTGAATTTATAAAGTGCCGTAGTTTATAGTGTAAATTTTATCTGAATCCCCGTGAAAGTGAAAAAACTTTTCTGGTTTTCGGTTCGACTCATGGTAGTCGCCATTGGGTTCAAATTAATGGCTAAATCAATAATTAATTAGTATATATCTCTAATAAAAAATAAATTAATATAACAATATAAACAAATGCAAAATATAAACAAAAAATTTTTTGATTGAATAATATAACTCACAGATATAGAATACCATATAACTCAAATACAAAATATTACAATATAAACAAAATTTTAAATTGTATGGAGTGAAAATCAAAAACGTTTCTACATGTTATAAGGCCGAATATAATAAAGGTAATTGTTGGTACAGGGGGTCAGTACCAACAATTACCTATGGCTTACGGCCTAACAGTAGAACAGTTAGCAAACAAACTAGAATTATAGTGGGCTATAAGGATAATTTAATAAGCTTTCAGTTATTTTTTTTTTATTTCCAATGTCTTAAGTAGTTCAATCCTGTAGATATAAATCCAAAATAACATATTTAAAAACGTTATTAATCTTTAAAGCTACATAACTCTTTCGGGGCTAAAGAAAGACCTCATCTTCCATAAAATTTTTTTATTCTTTTAACATCCCCCATAACATTCTGCTTTATGTAAAAGCTAACGTAAGTCACTCTGTATATTAATTCATTTTAAATATTCTCGACTAATAAAATTCTTCAATATCCAATTTTAAAAACACATTAGTCATCACTAGACCTTAGATTTAGATTATTGATCCGTAAATTAAATTCAAAATTAAAATTATCATAATCTAAACACAAGTGTTAGACTGGAAATAGAGTAGAGCAGACCAAAGAATTAAGTTGAAGAAACGGTACATATTTGAACCTCCTCAATCTTTACTAATTATAACTTTATTTAGATTTAATTATAATTATTAAAAATTATTAATTATTTATTACATTATTTAAACTTCAACAAAAAAGTTTTCATTTACCTTAATTTATATTGTCACAAATTCAAAAAATTAACCGCCTAAATGTATGCAATTTTTTACTTATAAAACAAAAATCAATATTTTTAGTTTAAATAATTTATTTTCAATTAAATTTTGTGTCTATTAAATTTAATTTTAATCATTATTATAAAATTTCAATTAAAAATAATATTTTATTTAATAAAATAAGTGGCAAATTAATTTGTTAAAAAAAAAAAATGAATAAAAATAAAAAATATATTCAATTATAAAAATATACGTAACAATTACTAAATACCAAAAGTATTAAATTATAAAAAAAAACAAAAACATTTAATATAATAACTTTAAAATAATTATAATAATTTATATTAAAGCCATTTTACAAAACCACAACCAATATAAAAAAAAAATAAAAATAATTTTTTTCATTATTTTTATTTATTTAATTAAAATTTAATAATTTAAAAAACAAAATGTGCTAATTATTATAACATTGATGAATTTGTAACCACTGGGTACAATTTAATACTCGTATACGATTACAAATTTCATAACTAACAATACAACTACTTTAATTTTAATTTATTTGTATTTTTATGTATGTTTGTAAATGTTTTACAGTTATATTGTAAATATTTTAAATACACTATTTATAAAAATTTAATTAAAGGACTTAATAAGGATCAAATAAGCTTTGTTATTTGTATGTGTCAGAATGTCATATTTTTATAATTGTACTTATTTTTATTATAAGTACTTATGTACTAAGTTACCTGTAATTTTTTAATCTTTTTCCCGTTTGTACTTAGCGTGAACACTGTGTGTGTGTGTAAAGTATGGCATGTTTCTTTTATTGTTTTAATAAATAATTTTGTAGGTAAAAATACTTTAGGCGATTTTTTTTAATTTTAATGGTAAAAAATAATAAATAAGGAATCTAGAAAATTTTTTAAAACAAAAGTTGCACGTGGAAAATAGAGTTTTTTTTGTATTAAAAATAAATTTCAATAAAAATATTTTAGAATAAATTTTAGAATTTTTTTTATATAAATATTCACCTTTTAAACATGAAATATTACATTTTAGAATATATTAAATTCTTATTGTAGAACTTGGTCGGTGGTGGCACCTACATAAATATTAATGAAATATTGTTTATTTAAGTAGATTTCTATAACTATTATGAAATATATTCAGTGGATATTGATGGACATATTAATGGACCTTTGTGGCGCAAGTTCTAAGACTTGTACAAATTTACGAAGTTTAGTATTTTAAATAATATAACTTGTCCATTTTATAGAACAATTTTTCTATATCTTGTCCGAAATTCTTGGTAAATTATAATTCCGAAAAATGATAAAATTTCTGGGATGCTCCGAAAAGTCAAACAAAATTTAATTCCAACATAATAAATGCTACCGGTTCCTCTGAACGTGACTATAAATTTCAAAAAGGAAGAAAGTTGTATTCTTTTTAAATATTAAAAGTGTTTAAAAGCGTTATATCGCTTCTTTGACATTTCAAAGCGTCACAGTATGTTGTCACCATGTTTGCATCTTAAATCTTTCATACAGGGTTTGAAATGCTATAGTTAAAGCAGCAATAACAATGAAATAAGTGCTTTTGCTGAACAGTCACAGCATTTCAATTTAATAAATTAAACTATGCTATGCTATGCTGCTAAAAAACTATAGAAGCAAATAAAAGCGATAGCTATTATTGAAAAAAAACAAAAACTTTGGCTTTTCAGCATGTTACAATAATCAAACGCTGAACTATAAATAGTGCGTTTTTTGTTACTATTTATAAGGAAAGTAAGAAAAAGCTTTTACTGAGAACTAAATTGCTGAAACGCTGAAACATACATAGTGTACAACGTGCATAAAAAATTAAAACGTCAAATTAAAAAATAAAATCAATTTTTAATTAAAAAAATTAAAAAGTCAAAAAAAAAAAAAATTGAAAAAATTGAAAAACGTCAAGAACATTACAAATTTACAAAATACAAATGAAAAAATATTTCTTTAATTACTAAAAATAATGATTACAGAATTATAAGATAAAAAAAATTTTCAAATACAACAATAGCATAGCAGTCAAAGCAACATAATATGATTTTTTATCTGCTACTCAGCAAAAATTTTTCGTTTGACAATTGCTTTTTAAAAAAAAATATATGAAAAGCTTTTAATGCCTTTTACTTTTTGAAACGATCGCAGCATAGCATAGCAGAAGCAATTCCATTACAAAAAAAAACTGTGACTGTGCTTATGCAGTGAAGATGTTTCACAGCAATAGCATAGCATAACTAAATACTACGAAAACTACGTAGTTTACAAACGATGCTTTCATATTTTGCATATGTCTTGTTTTCTAAAGTTTTGTAAACATGGTAACAAACAATGACGACATAACCTTATCTATACATGGACAGTTGGAATCGTAATTTTAATAAAAACTCCACCCTATTGTTAAAAATCTGATACATTTTTTTTCAAAAATTCTTCTAATTACAGTTAACTTATTTAGTTTATTTTACGGTACTCTATGGCAATATTATATTACGTAAATTACAGTTCTGGAGCTGTGTGTATTTTATGGAGCTCTTTTAACTTATTTGTAGTACTATATTACATACAGTAAACTCCAAAGTGCTTTAAATGACTAACTTTATATGATATTTTCGTTATTTAAGGTTGTTTCAATTAAAAAAATTATGAAATCACAAATTTGAAATGTCATTATTAATCAAAATCCATAGCCTTCATTTAGAATAGGCCATACATAAATGATACAATTTATATAATAATATTTTATTACATTTTCTTTTAATTTAATTTAAAAAAAATTTTTCTAGATTTTGTGGTAAAATTTGAGATTCCTAGAGTTTAAACAACATAAAATGTTTGTATATTATATACAGGGTGTTTCGCCCTTATTTTAAATATTTTTTAAATAAAAATAGTTTTAAATGATATTTTCTTTATAAGGTTAATAATTTTCAGAGTTTTAAGCTACGACAGATGTCGTTTTAAGAAACCTACAAATAGGTTTGATAAAGTATTAAAAAAAGAAATTAACCAATCTTATTCATAAGCTAACTTCATCTTCCATGGTTTTGAATTTTAAGACATAAAACTTAAAATTTCGTATCTCCCAAACGTATGAAAATAAGAAAAGAAATTGTTTGTTATTTTTATCTCCAAAATAACCTGTAGTTCTATGACGGGTTATTGACGTAGCCCCCTGTATAAATATCACATAACCACGTATATATCATACCTAATTTTTTTGAATTAAAACATTTTATTTTAATATTTCCCTGATAAATTTGATGTTAGAAATATTGTAGAATTAATGTAGGTTGGATAAGAGTTTGATAAAAAGAAAGTGATTTTTTATGATTAAGTGCTTTCGTTGGTAAGTGTTTAGAAAAAAACCGTTTCTCTTTTTTTGTAACCAAAGTACAGAAAAAAACCAATAAAAAAATTTTAGAATAATAGGAAAAAACATAGAAAAATTTAAATTGGGTTGGTAACTCCTATTATGCACGCCTGTGAAAATTATTTAAAATAAAAAAAGTATTCTGGTAGGCGTACAACATTTTAAGTATTTTTTTTTTTTAATATTTTTCCATTAAAAAACTTCATGTTTAAATATATATATATTTATATATATATACAAATTTTTTGTAGAATAATTTTAAAAAATATTTAAACATTTGTTTAAGATAAGAATTTTTTTTTATAAAGCAAAAAGCGTTTTTACTTTTATTCTAAATTGTTGTTTTTGTATTTTATTCCGTTTTCTGATTAGATTCCAAAGAGTTGTTTCTAACTTGTGTAGGATTGTAATAAAATATTACAATGAATTTCTAAAGTATTTTAATATTAAAGTGGAAATTATTATTGTAAATAAATCATGGAAATTAAAATCTCTTAAATCTATTTTAAAAAGTGCACGAATGCATTAAAGGAGAAGAAAACTAGGTGTCGTTTGTTTATAGTATTTCGCCTAAATTTATGCAACAGTTAAAATTTTGATTTTATGATAAATAAATTTATTTTTAAAAAGGCGTACAGTTAAAATTATTTTAATTTCAGTTATTATTAAATGGAAAAATAATGTAAAAAAAATAAAATAAAAATAATATTTAAATAAATTAAGGTCAGATTTCTATAACTAAGAATTCACAGTGTTACAAACTGAAAAATATTCCCATAGACATAAGACACGGGCAAATTAATATAAAGGTATATAATAATAAAATAAAGGGGCCTAGGTGGTGTAGTAGATAGCTATATGGCTTATTAGCTGAGGTAGTGTTAGTTCAATTCTCATAATAAACACAATTATGTTATTTTTAGTTTTGTTAGGTATTCTTTACAGAGTATAAAGATAAATGAGAATTTTTATTAATTTTTACTTTGTTCTCTGCAGTTCATAGCTGTCATATGGTTTTAGATTTTTGCTAGAATCTTAATCAATTTTGAATAGAGGTATAATAATAGTAGTTGGCTTGGGTACTTAAAAGACCTAAACCATATTACTTATTGATGAATTTAAATTAGAATTCCGTTTTTAGTTCAAAGGTGGCATATGATTAGATCTTTCCAGAAGAATAATTACAAGATTCCTCCACCAATCTAGGAGAACCATTACTTAAACAATTTATATTTGTATAAGTAATTCTTACAAGTAAATCTTAATACTTTCAGATTAAGAATTTTTTACAGATTTTAAATCAATATTGAAATCGCATAAGGTCTACATTTAATTGCATTAAATCAATTAGAAGTATATATGAGGGACTCAGAATCAAAGTGGCCTAACCCATAGTACATAATTTAAATTAAATATAATAAGAATAATATACATATATATATATAACAACCTATAGTTATAGTAATGAAAAATGAAAATTGTTATTATTTTAAATCTGTAACTTATAAATTTGAATTAAAACAATTTTCACAGAGGGTGTCATAAAAATTGAATAAAATAGGTATAATAATAACGTTTTTTTATGGAAAAATTACAGTTATTTAATAAAAAGTGAAAAATATCAACGTTTTTCCGATTTAAATCAAACTCTTCAAATATGAGAGAAAATGACAATTTTAGATATTATTATAAGATTGAATAACTTGAGAAAGCTACTTACAATAAAATGAATCTTCTATGTTGTACAGGGGCGAAGCGGTCGTTTTTTCTTACAAAAGATTTGTGAAATAACATTTAAATCCGTTGGATCGAAAATCGTTAGAAATAGACCTATCTTCCAGGACATTTATTTGTTTCTTATGAACTTCTCTATCACTTCCGCCTTTCGTGACCTTTGAGTTCCAGACACCCTATTCACTATTGAGTATTTCAAATTAAGATCTAATATGATTGAGCCACCATAATCTAATGATCAGTAGCCTAACCTAACTTTGAGTAAGCGTATAAAAACTTTTATATACTTAAGTGCATTATCCTGAGAAGGTATAAGTAAACTCCATTTTAAGAAACTGAATACTATTAAAATACAATGAAACCATCGATTCATTATACGCTAACATATGTTTTCATAAAATTACTCTTCATGGATTCTATACATAACTTCTAAAAATTTAAAGTTGTTAAGATTGTACTTTCATTATTTTGATTATAATTCTAAAATTATATTATACATTGTTATAATCTTGAACTTATATGCTTCCATAGTTTTTAAATAAAATATATATTATAAATAGTATATTGGGGTTGAGGACCAAAAACTCAAAAAAAACAGCTTTATTATCCATGAAATATTTGTGTTAGCATATGCTATCAACAAGATGAAGGCAAAATATAAAATATAATTTTATGCACATTAGTTTTCATTGTAAATTGTGGCAGTATATGAACAAAAAAAAAATAATTTTATATTATATATACATTAAAATAAATAATATAAATTTATAAATTAGAATATTTTGATTATATAATGTATAGTTATATATAAATTAAAAAAAAATAGGTTTTTTTGAAGAAAATATGCCGTGCATTGTGAAAACTTATCTGAAAATAAAACCAAGATGCCTGTCATATTTTTGAAAAGATAATAAATTCTGAATTTTCTCATGAAAACTAATACATATGTATATTTTAAGGGTATTTTTTTAAAAATTTATTATGTAAAAATATTATAATTTATTTAAAAAAAAAAAAACAAAACTTGAATTCCATATGAATTCATTAGTATAATAATAAAAAATGGGTTTTATATAGAATAAAGTAATTCAAATTTAATTATATATTTACAAAATAATTTTAAGGGTGATTTTTTTTTTTTTTTTTTTTTTTTTAATAAATTTAACCCTTAAAAAAAAACTTGACTTGACATTAATAATAATTAATGAATGGGTTTCAAAATACGGAAAAAAATGAATGAAGATTGAAAAGGAATGTAATTTAAATTTTTTGGTTTTATTTCATATATATGTAAAGTATATTGGATGTGGTTAGCAAGTTGGATTCTATAATAAGCAGTTGTTTAGGTTTAAAGGGCATATTTTTCCGAATTAATTCAATTGACTCCCAATGATTTCCTTTACTTAACCTCATTCCATTATTGACTAACGGCTTTTAGTTGGAAAAAGTGAAACTCATATCAAATGTTTAGATATCTTATAACATGGAAAGTGAATTTTAAATTGAAGTTTTAACTAAGCTAGAGCCTTGGTGGTAGATTGATTAAACGTACGATTTGTTTATCGAGGAAGTACATTTCTGAACAGGTCAAAGGTAGTTGGAACAAATTTACTAAAAAGTATTTTTTATTTATAAATACCCTGATGATGACTAAATATAAAATGTAAGTAAGAAATATTACTACTAATTAATTAATTAATAGTATTCCTATAGCCCGCCACGAAACTTTAGTCCTTTAATCGTAAAAGTGATTAGGAGATAATAAGCTCCCCATATTACGTCTTGCCCTAGTTTTATGCTTCCTCACATCCATTTAATAAGTACTTTATTCATTATTGTACCAATTTGTTTTAGATGAAAACCTGAGTAATCGCTTCAGCTAAAACTGCTATACCCAATTTTGAATAGAATATGTCAGTGTAAGTTAGCTACTTTTTTAGGAACTCCATCCGATCTTCTAATAGCCATTACTATTGGAATTATACTATTTCTAATGTTTTATGTGTACTTATGCCCATTTCAAAATTTTCATCAACAGTCTCACTACCAAATATTTTACGTCGTTTGCTCGGATTAGTGTCTGATTATTAATTTTTAAATTAATTTAATCACAGCTTCCCAGATCAGACCAAAAAAGATTAAATTAATTTTTTCTTAATAATAAGTTCATTCACTTTCAGTCAATTACAAAATTTTCCCAAGTCCTCATTTAATACAGTTTCTAATTCACAAAGAGTGCTTGCTTTAGAAACAACATTGCCTTAGTAACAACATTTAGGCATATTTTAATCATAATGTTTAGTAATAGTAACTAAGATGCAAGATATTTTCAATTAAAAGTTTAAAGATTTAACCGTATGCAGTTGCTGTGTTACTTTCAACAGATAATTAGCGAATTTGACCGCTTTTGACAATTATGTGTCAAATAAAACTAATAAATTGTTAATTGTTTGAATCATTTATTAAGAATAAATATTATAATATTAAATAATTAAAATAAATGATAAGCCTAATTATAATTAACTTTAGAAATAATATTGTTTATTCATTTACATTAAAACATTCAAAATTAAGTCATCCATTACAATTATATAATATTTATTCAATTGATTTTATTAAAAAAACCATTATAAATAATAAAATATTTATTTTTGAATATTTAATTAAAAAGGTTTTTTTAACGCGTACATTTATACAGATCAGTACAAAATTGAAATCGTAAATAAATTTTAAAAACAGCATTGCGTTTAATTTTGACAATCAAATTTTTGTAATGTCAAACTGTCAAAATGAAAAATATTCATATATTGATAAAATAAATTTAATTGAAATTTATGAAAATAAATGCATGTATTTTATTTATTATATTATATACATCTTAAGATAAGTAATTAATGATAAAATCTTTTAAATAAAATAATTAAATTGAAAAAGACAACTAAAGTTAAATTTAGAAGTCGCATGAGCTGTTTGAAGCCTAATCAAGTTGTAAAATTTCAAAGTTTGAATTTATTATAGAACTAGTTTATATAATATATTATCAAATATAAGTATAAGTTTCTTCTGACTCAAGTTTACATTTGTGTGTCAGAAAAAGTCAAAGGGACAATATCCTAATTCTAATTTTTTTAAATTTGTAATAATTTGTATTATAAAAGCAAACTGTGTCTATGTTTGTTCATTATTATAATTAAAATTTTAGAAGAAATTGTAAATATAATAAAATAATATTTTTTTTTAAAATTTATTTTAAAATTAAATTATTTAATATATTTATTTGTAATAATAGATAAATAATTTTGAAATTAAATATTATTAAATTAATTGGAAAAGTATTTAAAAAAAATAGAAATATTAATTTAATTTTAAAACTGAAGTAAGACTTCTCAAGAATTTATTTATTTATTTGTAGTACTAGACAATAGTAAATATTGCCTGACAATAATATTGCCTTTGCCTATTTGACATTTGGACTTCTTATTGAATTATTTTAATATACACTATATTTATACCCGTGCATATATATATGAACATCGGGTATATTAGATTTGCTCCTCCGTTTGTAACGCATCGATCTAGACGAGCTAGATATAGTGTCAAGGGTACGTATCGGCTCAGAATCGAAAAATTAGTCGATCTAGCTATGTGTGTCTGTCCGTCCGTCCTTCCGTGTGTCATCACGATAACTCAAAAACTAAAAGGGCTAGAGTCTTGAAATTCACACAAAGTCATTTTTAGACAATTTCTAGGTTCCCTATTGTTTTTGGTTAAAATCGGACCAAGGCTTCGGGGAGCTGCCATACAACTTTTTTGCACCAATATGAATTTCTTCAAAACTATTTATACTACGGGGATGAAAATTACACACGGTTAGTTTTATATTGACTCCGGCACTTATATGAAGTTTCAAAATGTTAGGGCCCCATTTTCGGGGGGCTGCCATACAACTTCCTTGCACCAATATGAATTTCTTCAAAACTAATTATACTACGCGGATGAAAATTACACACGGTTAGTTATATAATGAATCGAGCACTTATATGAAGTTTCAAAATGTTAGGGCCCCATTTATGGGGGGCTGCCATACAACTTCTTTGCACCAATATGAATTTCTTTAAAACTAATTATACTACGAGGCTGAAAACTACACACGGTTAGTTATATAATGAATCGAGCACTTATATGAAGTTTCAAAATGTTAGGGCCCCATTTTCGGAGGGCTGCCATACAAAGTTTTCGATTCAATAACTGTGAATCTAATAAAGCTACAAGGTTAAAATTAAAATTGGGCAGGTAAATTAACAGGGCAAGTTACTTGGCAAAGTTGGACATCACTCGGACCATCGGACTTTTAGGGTGGGCCAATTTTTTTTTTTTGTTTTTTTTTTCTTTGTTGTTTTTTTTTTTTTTTATTTTTTTTTTTTTTTTTTTAAGCTTAAGTTATGGGACAATGAATGAAAACTTTTTTTTTTTTTTTTGTGATTTTTTTTTTTTTTTTGTTAATTTTTTTTTTTTTTTTTTAAGCTAAAGTTATGGGACAATGAATGAAAATTTTGTTTTTTGTTTTGTGACTTTTTTTTTTTTTTTGTTAATTTTTTTTTTTTTTTTTTACGTCAAAATTATGGGGTAATGAGTTAAATGTATAAGAGAAGTAAATTACGGTTTATTTTATACACCATAGTGGGTATGCACGGGTATCTAAAAATTGACAAGGGCAACTATAATCTTCCACGTTTTTTATTAGATATGATGGTCAGATACTTTTCAAGATTTTAATATATGTTTGATCAGATTGGTTTTGCTATTGTTTTGGAAATTTGAAATTGTTAAATTCGACTTTTCGGTTTTTTGACCTTTGCATCATTGACTAATTCATTCATTAAAATTTTCTTCTCCAAACCTACCCCAAGATGAAAAGGGTTGGTATTGCTAGGATAGCAAGCCTTGTTGTACTATTTGTAGTATTAGAATGAACCAGGACACAAGATATTGTAAAAATATATGGATTTTATTATTTTAATTAATCTTAACGATTTCAACATAATCAGGTCCCACTCTAACCGTTGCATCATACAGATGGCCACTCACTCAGATGGAAGCATTTTAAGGATTTTCTAAAATCCAAATCGAAGACATTGAAATGTCCATATTGAAAAAACCTTGCCCAAACATTTTTTTTACACCTTATTTAATTTAAATATTATACATATTAAAATTAATTTAAATGTAAATATATGTATATATAATAAAAAAAAATATTTAAATAATTTTTACAAATTTTAAATGTCCACAAAATTTTTATTTAAGCTTCTCAATTTATTTCAGTTGAATTTGTTGATTTTAGTGTTAATTTAAGCATAAAATTTTTTGAAAAAAAAAACTTATACAACTTAAATATTTATTTATTCATTTATTCAAATCAATTTTAAAAAGTTAAAAATTTAACCACATTTATTTATAGAATATTTTGATTTCATTAACATGTCCAAAAAGAAAAATAAAAAAACAAGTTTAAAAATCATCAACCATTAAAGGTTTGGTTTATTCTATTGGGAAGATATAAAATTTATTTTGAAAATTTTAGGGTAGTGACAGTATATAAATAATTAAATAAATTTTTACTGGTTAATTGGTAAAAAGTAATACCAAAAACAAATATGCCACACATATAAAATCAATTTAAACTCTTTAAATATAATGAACTGATTGTGGTCAAAAAGTAAAAAGAGTACTAAAATAAATATAAGTGTTTAATATGATATTTAAAAAAAAAAGGGAAATTATTTTTTAAAAATTTATTTAGTACAATTTTATATTTTAATTTACAATATTTACGTTTAAAATAAATACTATTAAATATTGATTTAATTATATACTTATGCTTGAGTTTTTACAGTAAAACTATTTTAGTTGGAACACTCTTGGGACTACAAGTAATTTCAATTGAAAGTTGTTTAAGTGCAGTTGTTTCTCGAATTATAGTAGTTTGAATAGAAACTTTCTTTAAATAGTTTAACTAGATTTTCATGACAACTTTTATGCTAGAGTCCAAGTTGAAAAATGTAAATAAAATCATGATGGTTAACCGTACTTTCATTAGTTGTAACTCCTATCAACAAACTTATATTTGAACGTTTTTATATTATTTACTGGCTTATTGTCAAGCTTTGGCTTAGAAGATTTTTTAAGATATAATAATAATAATAGAATTTACTAATTATTATGAAAAATTGCAATATACTTATAGAATTGATGTTTCATAACTAAAATAAAAACTGAGCATTGAAAATTTAAAAGTCTAGCTGTCAAGAATTAACTGTAAGAAGAAAAGTCAATGAAATCTTGACAATCAAATTTTACCCATCACGCTCAGCAGAGAAACCTACTGTTATTACGTCAAAACTGTACTTCAATACTACAGCTTTATTTTCTACATAAATATGATTTTTAAACTAATGACCAACATCTCACATACTTTTGATGACTTTTAATGAAAGCATTTTATTTTGAGGTTGAGATTGCTCCACATTTTTTTTTTTTTTTGAAAATAAAATGAGTTCCATTAAATGTAATAATTTCAACACTTAATTTGGCTATTATGTAAAGTACATATAATTTTAATTCTACATATGAATATTACAATGTTCATTCGAATTCTAAATTTTTGGTACAAATAAATTTTGCAATTATAAAACAGTTTGAGAAGATTTGATTAAAATTATTAATTTGTCATTTTGACATTTAACTTTTACAATTCAAAATCAAATCATTAATAAATTATCTTTAAAAGTCAAAACAAAAAGGATGATAAGTTATTTTCAATAATTTTAAATTGCAATTTATTTTTGTTTCGGATTAATGAATACAAAAAAGAATGATTGAAAAATGGCAATCGATTATATTCCAGTTTATTGGAGGTTATAAATTTTTTATTTTTAAGTGCTAACTGTTTAACAGTTAAGCTAATAAGTCAATACCATTGGTACATGTTGAAACAGGACGTAATATTGTATTCATGTTATTAGAATTTATCCTAATGAGTTTATCATACAATTTAAACATGAGATTGTACCAAGACTTATACTATTTTATAGATTTTCAATAGAAAAAATTCTATTTTGTTTATATTGTAATAATTTTGTATTTGAGTTATATGGTGCTATAATTTTGTATGTGAGTTATATTATTCAATTAAATAATTTTTTGATATTTTGTATTTCTTTATATTTTAGTATTAATGTATTTCTTATTAAAAATATATAATTAATAATTATGATGATAATGATTAATCCATTAATTTGAACGCAATGACGAATGGTAGCTGAGTCGAGTCGAAAACCATGATAAAAGCTTTTTTCGCTTGCAATGGGATTTGAATCCGGAACTTTCAAATGAAAAGTCGCCACTTTAATCACTATGCCACCCAGTCATTATAGAAGATGTCAAGAAGGTGTCTATTCTAAAGTTAATGATTAAATTAACTACCAGGTCTATAAGATAAATATAAAAAATTATACAAAACTGAACACCTCAAGAGTTATGGTTTAACTGTATTACAATTTCAGTAGCTATCGAGATGCTAATATACAAAACTATAATTGAATGACTATAACTAAATTTTTATTTTTTAAATTACCACATTCATAAGTAATTTTTGACTATTAGCGAGTTCAGTCAGACATCCAGAAATTTCATTACATTTATTTGTTGTCACTCTTGTGCTTTTTGAGTTTTAAAATTTATTTCAGTCGACCTTACTTTTAATAGTCTAGAAAAATTTAAAATTAAACAAAATTTTTAATACGTAATACATTTTGAAATTAAATTTCACTTAAATTAGGTAACTCCACTTTTGGATTAAATATAAATAAAAAATAATTCTATCTTTTTATTTTTTATTATAAATTATTTTCATAAAATGAAATTATTTTTTAAAAATAATTGTATTTATTATTCACATCATTAATTTTTATAATAATCAACATTCTTGTTAAAGATAAGTTCTAAGAATTAAAATATCCGAAAAAATTTACACAGATCCAAAATAATTTGTTAATCCTGCAAGAATTGGTTTTTTTTTGTGTCTTTTTTTCTTTCAAAGGTCAGATTTTTTTTTTTGTACAAAAATGTCCTTGAAATTGAATGTTACATAATAATAATAAAAACATCTTCTATAACTTCAATTAAAAATTAAATTTTTAATAAAAAACTGAAGAAAGAGAAAGAGAGAGAAATAGAAGCCAAAAAGCGCTTTCATTTTTTGTTCGTGGGATTTCCAGATTATGCATACCATTTGCTTGGTTTTGTATATTTAAAAGTAAAATTGATTGTCATAAAGGATCAGAATTTTATTTTTCACTTCTCACGCTAATTCTTTTTGTTTTGTTAAAAATTTTCCCTATTCATTGTCCAGACACTGAATTGTAGTTTTTTTCTTTTTTAGATTTTTTGTTATTTACGCGTCTCTTCGGCGAAAAAACACAGCAATTTAATGTCATTTTTAATGATGCAAATCTTTTATCCAGTCTCATTCTTGCTATCGGGTTGGGTATGTAATCCCAAATCAAAAAATTCCAATTTACAAAATCTCAAAATGCAAAATTTTATTGGAATTGGCTGCTCTACCACCAAGGTCCATAGCAGAGTCTAAAGATTTGTAAATATCTGTAAATTTCAAATATGTTGCATATTTTTAGGAGTTTTCACTTAATGATGCAAATCTTTTAATCCAGTCTCATTCTTACTATCGGGTTGGGTATGAATCCCAAATCAAAAAATTCTAAATTACACAATCCCAAAACGCGAAATGCGTAATTAGGGCCTGGCTACTCTGCCACCAAGGTCTAAAACAGAGTCTAAAAATTTGTACATATCTGAAAATTTTAAATTTGTTGCATATTTTTAGGCGTTTTCATTTAAAAAAAATTCAAAATTCTAATGGCAAAGTAAGTTTTGAATTTTTTAAGTGTAATTTTTGGAGTTTGCTGCTGTCGGGGGTTTGCTAATTATATTTTTGAAACTAGATGTCGCACCTTACACTTAAATCAAAAGAAAGGTATATTAATTGGGCATACCTTTATTTTATACCTATTTCAAGTTTGGAATTTTGTGTTTGGGGTTTTATAAATTTGGGATTTTGTTACTTTAGGATTTTGTAGTTTGGAATTTTGAGAAGTTCCCCTTAATATCATCACTTTTTTTGTGTTCTTCAGTAGCTATAGATAAATATACAAAAAATCTAAATTGTTCTTCAAATCCTATTATATTCCTTATTCAACATTATTTTATAATATTGTAATAGGCAATGTAATAGTATTAAAGAATCTTTAAAAGAAAAGTGAGGCAAATGGAAAACATAACAAAAAAACAAGAAAAGATAGACAAGGACAGAATATATAAAAGAAACAAAAAGACAAAGATTTGTGTTGGTTTTTTTTTATGAATGAATTTTTGGTTCGGTTTCTTAATAAATTTGAAAGATTTTTAAGTACTTTAAATACTGAAAAATTGCTTTACGTGATTTTTTCATGATTTATTTTATGTATTAAATTTGTTATTGTTTGTGAAATAATTTTTTTTCGGAATTTATGTAAAAGTTTATGTAAAAATAACATAAGATGTTATGTTAAAGTTTTAAGTACGTCTACAAAATTGAAAAGCATTCGAAAAATTCGATTTTAAAAATTTATCAATATTTAAGATGTTTCGAAGAACTTTGTTCTGGTATTTAAATTTGATTCCATTGAAAAATATGCAAGAGTCGAAGCACAGTAGTAAATTTTTAATCTTTCTTATATTAAATTTTATTAATTATTCCTTCATATATCTTCAATTCATTCGAAGGTTCAAATATTCTAAGCGTTTCTGCATTTTTACTCTGATTTATTTGGAAATACCTATTTTAATTTAAACATTTGGGAACTTCATTAAATTGTCATTGCTTTATCAGTTGCGCCACAGACTGATGGACGGAATAATACGTTGAGCTTATAGTTATTGAAAATTTTTTATTTTTGGAAAATGTGCTTAGGAACTAAATATTTATTTTGCGAGTCTAATTTCAACCTAGACTCCTTCTCAAAATTTTAACTTTTTTTAAATAGGTAATTGTCATGCAACTGTCAAAAAAAATTCAACTGTCAATTGTAATGCAAAGCTAACGCTTGGGTTCATATGTTTAAATTAAAGCTGGCTTATATGTATCATACCAAAATTTGTGGATTATGATATGCATTCGTAAAAATAGTCAACCTAAGGCTCCAAATGAACTCTGAGACGTCGAATTCGTAGATAATCTGCTTTCGTTATTTTTCGAAAAAAAAACAAATTTCCCAAATATGTCGCTCTTCCATCTGACAACTTATATAAAAACAATATATTTGAAATTTTTTCTGAAAAATTACTCCCTTGCTGTCTGCTTGCCCCGACTCTTAATGTTTCAAATTATTACTTTCATTCAACATTTAAAAATAAGAAATATATTCGTAATATGATCATCCCCTTATATTTGGTATTAAATTAAAATCAAATGAATTTATTACCTAGTTTTTCAAAATTCTCATTTATGTGTTTTTTGAATTCGGAACGTATGTATTAATCTCCAAAAAAACTAATCCGAGTCCTATTCATATAAGATTTAGAGTATTGCCAGCATGGTCTTGGATTCTTGGTAGTTGTGTTGTTTTATACAGCGATCGAAGTTTTAACCTTTTTTGACTCAAAAATAGGAATTGTCAAAATTAAATAAATTTTACCTTAAGTTTAACTTTCAAATTATCATATGATAAATGTCAGCAAAAAAATAGGTGTTAAAAATTGTTATTGTCTTGTCTTTTCAAATTTATTTCGATTTTTTTTATAATTCAAATGTTCGTTTTTTTAGGGGCTTTAAATATTAGCAACCTTTTCTTTTAAAATTTTTGGAATATTAATGTAAATCTGTATAGATATTCATGATTAGATTTTTTTATTTAAACTTTTATTATTAAAGTGTTAAAAACCTAGACGATTTAATACTTTAATAAAATATTGGGAGTTTGCATTTTTTAAAAAGATTGATATATTCTTTTTTGCAATTTAATGATTGCTTATTTGTAAAATAAGTTAAAGAACAATATTCCAATTATTTTAAAATATCTTTTGATTTTATTAATAGTAATGCAATATTAATATGTCTGGTATAAAATATTAATTATTCATAAATTTCTAAAGAAGCCTTTTAAGAAATTAAGAACCAAAGTTGTTCGTTACATCTACGGCAATTTGATTACTCAATCTCTCATAAATAGTACTTAATATATTCAACTACAACCAAACGATTACTATAATAACTAGGAATTATGAATAATTTTTGTATAAAGTACTATTTAATGATTTCTAAACCAATTATATTATAATTACCCAAATGAATACAAAATTTTTGTTCAATTTTAATAATAATTTAAAAATAAATTTAATTTCCCTTAAAAACGTACAAAAATATTTGAATAAATAAAATTAACATTAACAGAGTTTTATAAAATTTGGTAAAAGTTCTTTGAGAAAATTACTCTAATAAATAATAATTAAAATAAAATGTAATTGAGTTTTTGTTATATATTTTTTATTTTATAATTAAAATTCTTATCTGTTCGTTTGTTTGTTACTTTAGAGATGTTTCAAATAGTTCTTCGAAAGTGTTTGGTAGTTTCAGAGTTTAAGCTTCGCAGAATATTGTGACACTTAACTTCTTTTTACCACTTTTTTTTAATTATTATTACAAATCATGGAGGCTTCTAATTTCATTTGATGTTTGGACAAAAGCGTTGGGAAGTTTTGAATTACCCTGAAAACCTACAATTTATACGGGGGATCGAATTTACACTGCTTCAGTTGATACGCCAAGTACTTAACTATTACGCCATTAAGTCACTAAAAGTTAAGTTTGAAATAGTGTAAATACCTTTATGTTTTTTGCATATTTTTAGGCGATGGTTTTTTTTTTTGTTTATTTTTATTATGAACCTACTGTTATTATTTGTCTGGAATTAATATCGAATGGCTTATTTAATTTTTTTTGTTTATGAGTACCTTTTTCTGTTAATATTTAAATTCATTACTGATAAGGGACCATAGACTTATGGTTATGGTATTAAGACTAAAGTTAAAGGGACTGAAATAGAGGAAAAATGTTTATATTATTATTTAGTGATAAACAAAAACAAACATTTTTTCTATACTATGGAGAGAAATAATTTCAATTTTATGATAATACTAATAAAAGTTATTTTTTGATTTTTAAATACTTGTTTAAATGTTCATAAAATAACACTCATAAATGAATACTTTAGTTTTAATATTATGATAAAGCAAATATTTAAAAAACATAAAAGATATATTTAATAAAATTATGAAACATATAGTTAAGATGTGATGTTAATAGTTGGTAATATTTTAATTATACTTAAATTAAAATTATTATTAAAACTTTGAGATGATTATTAAAAATGAAAATCGAATTTAAATTTTTATTTATGAGGGTGTTGTTTTAATATTTTATTAGTATTTATTAAAGTATTTTGTTCTTGTTTTTAGTTTCAATTTTATAAATTTTGTTATTGCAATGTAGTTTAGTGGATTTTATGTATTTTTATTATACAAATCAGAGTTTCGTTGGAACTTATCGAAGTAAGTGTAATTAAAAATATCTAAAATGTATTAATGGAGCTCTTTAATTGTTTTTAAATTCCTCTTGCTATTTTATTGATCAGTATGCTAAGTATAAATGCTTTAAATTTAATCAAATTCTGTCAATCACTCTATAAATATAAATTAATGTACAATACCAACTACAAATGCCAGCAAAGACGGTTTGAAAGTACATAGAAGAAGTAAAAATAATTATATAAGAAATTGCATATTTTTAGGAGGATCAATTAATTTTATTTGAACTTCCATGTTATAACTTCCATATGTAGTTGAATGTAGTAGAATGTACCAAGTATGAAGTGTGAAGAATCATGCATAGACATATGTATATTATGTGCATTATATTTGAGCTTGACCAGGTTTATATTAAACGATGTTATAAAAGTCGACAAACATAAATTATTTAATATGTCACCATTAGCCATTTCCAAACTAAAATGGATAATTTAGTTATACTAAATATAATAAAGTCATGATTTCTTTACAAAATTAAAGAATTTTATTGTTTTTAACAAATTAAAGTTCAAGGTTAGGTAGATTTGTTTAAAAAAAAAAAATTTTTTTGAAATCAAATTAAAAAAGGTTGTTAGTGTATGTTTAATGTCTTAAACGATTCTTTTGTTTTGTTTGTACCATTTTTTTTTATTTCCTTTGTTATTTTTTTTTATTTATTTTTAAAAGACTGACAAAATGTCCGCTAATGATGACTATATTGATGCTTATATTTTTTGTGATAATGATATTGATTATAATAATCATTTCATTCATTTTTTATTTTTATAATAAAATCCTTTCCCTTTAACAAAATATATAGTAGAATTTGGATTAAAGGAACTTGTCTTGTAAAAAGTAAAGTTGGTAGGGAAATTTGTATTTGTTTCAATTACTTAAGAGTCATTTTTGATTTGAAAAGTTGTTACATAATATGCTGCTTTGAAGTTCTTCCTTTGTAGATGAATTCGGGAATTGAAATACTTTATTAAAATGATATTTATGAGATAAGTTTCGAAAACCACCTATTGCAACAGTACAAAGTCTCTTTTAGGTGTCAATGCAAAGTTTTTAAACCAAACTTTTGGGAGGTGCCCGAAAAACTTATGGTAACTTTTGGTATAGGTTTGATAAAAATGTAAAGTTTAATGTTAAGGATGTGGATGAGGTAGGATTTTGAGAACTTGGTATTGAAGCTTCCTTCTTGATTACTAACTTTAGCGGATCTGAATCATTACTTGTTTACATAATCTAATGTTTTAAACGAACTGGATAGGTTCTTAGGGTTCGCATAACCTATAAGAATCCATAGTTTAAGTGATACTCAATTCAAAGATCCAATAATATACCAGTCTTCCTTTCAGTTTTATAAAATCATAGTCGATTGTATTTAACCCTATGAATGTTTCTGGAAGTTTTTTTTATATGAAAACGGCGTGCCAACTGACCCTGAAATATAAAAAAAGAATAAATTTAATTCACTGAAAATCCCTAATTTAGGGTTTATATTGTTTTCCTTTTTTCTTTTTTTTTTGTATGCACACATTGTTCTTTTGTTTTTATTTGTTTGTTGTTTGTTTGGCATTAGTATATATATATGTATATTTTTGTTTGGTATCACTGTGTTTTATTGCCTTAAATTTAGGGGAACCCCCTCATTAAATATAGTGTATATATTTTATATGAGTTTTTATTTAAACGATTTATAGACCTTTTGATTTTCTTTCCTGTTTTGTATTCAAATAACGGTAAGAATAAAGGATTTTTATTTTTTTGTTTTTAGCTTTTAGAACACATAATTTGGTGTGTGGGTAGGCGTAAGTTAATTATAATTTATTATAAATATATACATATATTTATGTTTAAATAAATTAACTTATAATTAATGTATAAATAAGATTTTTTTTTTATTGTATGTGTGATTGTATGTATGTATGTATAATGTATGTGCATATATAAATTATTGCGTGGAAATCATTAATTTATTGTTTAGTCGACCTTAATTTAAAGAGAAAATTGAAGCCAAAAGAAATAAATATCATTTTATTTGTATTTTTTTTTTCTTAGAGTAGAAATGAAGGGTGTTGACTTTCATTTAGACAAATTACTTATTATATTGGAGGGAAACTTGAAAAATTATTGGCAGAGATTCAAAAAAGAAAAAAAAATTAGGAAAGATTGATGTCCGGTTGGATAGAAATAAAAAAACAATAGGATATTATGTAGATTTTTTCTAAAAAAATTATACATATTAACAAAGGTTAGGTTTTTTATTGTATCTAAATAAAAATCAAAGCTGACTTATCGATTTTTGTATCATAAATCTTTGTTTACTTTTAGTAGATAAAACTAATAAAAAAATGATGAAATATGCAAATAAAGACAAAATAAACTTATAGATAGTAATGTTGATATTAAAATCAATTTTTATAATGGAAGTTTAGGTTATTTTAAATGAAAAACTATCAGAAATATAATAGGAGATCTAGTTTAAAGTTTCTAACAGTTTATACAACTAAGATTGTTACATATAACTCTTGGAGTACAATATAACTCTTGGAATTTATATAATCTAAAATTGTTTCTTTTTAGTACCTAATATTAATTTAAATAAAAGTTGAAGTACTTGTAATGTCCTGTTACTACCTTTAAGTTTTCGTTAAGCTAAGGCTTAAACAACTCCTGTCTAAAAAACTGATTGATCCCTATAACATTTAGGTAAATTCAACAAAAGCTCTATTGTGAGTTATAAAAGATCACCTTAAAATCAAAAAAAAAAAACTCTTTTGTGAGTTTTAAAAATTAATTAAAATTTAAAAAAAAACTCTTTTGTGAGTTATAAAAATCAATTTAAAATTAAAAAGAAGCTCTTTTTTGAGTTATAAAAATCAATTAAAATTAAAAAAAAGCTCTTTTGTGAGTTATAAAAATCAATTTAAAATTACAAAAAAGCACTTTTGTGAGTTATAAAAATCAATTGAAATTAAAAAAAGCTCTTTTTTGAGTTATAAAAATCAATTTAAATTTAAAAAAGAAACTCTTTTGTGAGTTATAAAAATCAATTTAAAATTACAAAAAAGCACTTTTGTGAGTTATAAAAATCAATTGAAATTAAAAAAAGCTCTTTTTTGAGTTATAAAAATCAATTTAAATTTAAAAAAGAAACTCTTTTGTGAGTTATAAAAATCAATTAAAATTGAAAAGAAGCTCCCATGTGTGTTACAAAATCAATTAAAATAAAAAACAGCTCTTTTGTGAGTTATAAAAATCAATTTAAAATTAAAAAGAAGCTCCCATGTGTGTTACAAAATCAATTAAAATAAAAAACAGCTCTTTTGTGAGTTATAAAAATCAATTTAAAATTAAAAAGAAGCTCCCATGTGTGTTACAAAATCAATTAAAATAAAAAACAGCTCTTATGTGAGTTATAAAAATCAATTTAAAATTTAAAAAAACTTTTTTGTGAGTTATAAAAATGAATTCAAATTTTAGCCCCGCCAAGATATGTGATTATATGCAAAAAGTAAAAAGCCGAGATCAAAGTGTAGTAATTAAATAAAATTAGTTCGAAGAGTTTTCACAGTCAATTCACTTATAATTTCCTAAAACTGTGTGGCTTTTAGAATATTTTAAAAATATCAAACAAAATTCCCAAACTTTCAACTAATATTACAGCAACTAATATTAATATCTTAAAATAAACATAGGATTTTTTTAATCATATTTAATAAATGCTTAAAATGAATTTTAAAATTGTATTCATGTTACCTTTGCTAAAATTTAATAAAAAAACTTTAAAAAATTCGTATAAAAAATCGTATATATTAAATGAATAAAATTTCTTTTAGAAACTAAATTAAATAGGTACCTTTGAAATGAAAAAAAAAACTAACGTAAATACTTTCCAGTTTATCAAAATTGATAAAATTCGAAACTATATTGTTTATTTAGTTTAGAGAATATATAAAGCAACAGTAAAGTTGATATTAATCAAAGAGCTGGAATGTTCTTTTTGATTCATTATTGTAAAATGGATGAAGATGGATTTGATTATAGTTTCAGACTGCATTGGCGATCTTAGAGCTACAGTTTGAATTAAATAAAGAGATTTGATGACATATAATCTCTCTTTCATCCAATACCTTTAGACAAAGCAGTAGAAAGTAGAGTGCAGGCATCTTCATATTGTGTATCACTTGGAAACTTAGTTGACAACTATGGCATTGAATGTTTATGTAGTTAAATTTAATTCAAAAGAACTCATTCTAAAATAACGGAGCATTTGGAACCATATTCCGTACAATGTTTTTCCTAAAATTGGTAATTTGTATGTGTATAACTTAATTAAATTTAAGAAGAATATTAACATCTTTCTCCTCAATATCTCTTTAAATTTTCCCCATCCCCCATATAATTCTAAATTCCCAAATAACTTAACCACAATCCCAAAATCGTTCCATATTATTATCCCTGCAACTAAACTGTCCATTTATATCACAGGGTCCTTCCTAAAGTTTGGTTTAAAAAGGGTGTAGTTTTTTAAATAGGTGCATCAAAGTCGTATACTATACCCAAAGACACACCGCGCAGTTTCAATGGGTGCTTTTCGAATGTTCCATAGTCTGCCGATGCTTAACGGTGCTGAAGAAAAATTCGATCCTCAAGTAAAAGGAATTCACAACACCAATGAAGTCGTAAATATGGCTCTCGAAAGAGTCCAAAGATTTAATAAAGCCAGTAAAATTCTAAATAAAATTAATTCTGAGTCCTCAGGTTTATTTTTAGGACAATTTTAATAGCTTTATAAAAGCTTATGTCTGCCAATACATGTATTAAAATCTTTTAAAACTGTTAAACATGAAAGGCTTTTTAGCTCCAAAACTACAAATTTATATTTTAAACAATAACACATTTTAAACAGTTTTTAGACCTTAATTTTACACAAACCATTTCAGTATTAATACAAAAGTAAAGAGTTGTGGTTTTAAAACTCTAAAACTCTCGAATTGAACTAAAAAAAATTGAATTCATAAGTGAAATTCCTTTTGACATTTCCATTATTTCCATCACAAAATAATTATTTAGAATAAACTTTAAATTGTTTAACAAAAAACAAAAAAAAACCTCAAAAACTTATTATACAGTAATAATGTTAAAAAACATGGAACTACAAACTGCAAATCCACAAAAAATTAAATTAAACGAGTACTCAACAAAACAATTACCACAAAATGCAGAAAAAGTTGAAGATAAGTTTAGTAAAGTTTCAAAATTATCATTATCAAAATCATCAACAACATCATCATCATTATCATCAATTGATATGAATATAAAAGGAAATTCAACCAATGTTGCTACTGTTGTAACTACTGATGAAAAAAATTATAATAAAAATATGAAAAAAATTGCTGCAACAAAATCTAATAATATTTCTAGAGATAATAAACAGTTATCAGTTTCAATGTTAGTATTACCAAAAACAGATACTATCTTACATCAATATGGTTGTGATGGTGATGGTGGTGGTGGTGTTTGTAATTCTAATGGAGATTTAGAAAATTTTCATAACATTAATTTTGATACAATTTCAACACATAATAACATGAAATCACAAGTTATTGAAATGAATAAAAAACATAATGAAATTTTATATCAACGTTTTGGTTTAATTTTTAGATTAATTTTTGGTTTTATACAAATTTCAATTGTTATTTTGGGTTATGGTATATTGGTACATCAGTTTATTAAAATTTCAAAAAGGTATTCATAATTTATGTGGAGAGAGAAAATGTAAAATAAAAATTAGTAGATGGTTGAAATGTTGTATATTGTATTACAGATTTATAATTAAGGAAGAGTTAATTTAATTGTACCAATTGTTTTAAGGAATCTGTGTGAATTTTATGAAATATTGTTAATTATAGTAAAATAAAATAGTTTAATAAATGTCTGAGTAAAACATTGTTTTTAATATAAAGCTTGTGAAGTTGCGGATTCGATTGGGATTAAATTTTTATAAATTTTTTAATTTTAAAAACAAAATTAAAGTATGAATTTATACGTAATTCTATTAGTGATTATTTTGAAACTATAATTGATTTTTAATTAAATGAGGAAGAGTGTAGTAGATTAGACTGTGTCAACTCTGAGATACTTGTATGACCGTAATTTAAACATTATAACTTCCGATTAATTACTTTTGACCAAATTTTAAATACACAACTTATTATGCTTTCAGTTATGAAAAAAAAAAATATGAGTTCGAAGGCAGGTCTTCGAACCTCTTCCACTACACCGACTATATTTTATTCAAAGGTTGACCTTTAAAGTTAACTACTATTGACAAAATTCCACGCATCAAGCTTTATTGTGTATGATGCAATGCACATGCGAAATATGAAGTTGTATGGCAACTTCTCGAACTCACTGCAGTAGACACAAAAGTAAAGGCAAATTTAGTATACCCTTTTGATCCATAGTCATACCACTATAATGACCTACAGCCAAACTGGTATAAAAATAATTTTAATTTCCTTAAGTGTTAATTACATTCATTCTCAAACCACAGAAGATATAATTAATACGAGTACAAAAATTCGTATATTTTAAAATGCGTAATTGAATTGGAGTACTTTCATTATGATTTCCTCAAAGTTAAATTAAAAAAATTGTGATTATAATGGGAATTAAATAAAACATGTTCCTAAATTGAATTCCAAAAATTAGCTGAAAAATGGATCATATTCTTAATAAAATATGTTTAATTGATTAACAAAATAGCTTAAATGACTATGCCGAGCATTGACGAATTTGTATTATTTTTAAAAAGATCAATAAAATACTAAAATATAATTTCGCCTAAAACTATGCAATTTTTGTATTATAAAAACTTTGTGATTGTATTGCTTTTTGCAATTTTATGTAAACTCTGACATATGATATTCTGATTTGTATAGTGTAAGTGTCAGCCTTATTGCCTCGAAAATTTGATAAGTGTATAAAAGTTTATTAAGCAAGCCACGTAAGCTGAATCTGAGTACAAGCATTTCTTTTCTAACAAATATTTGAATAAAAATAGAACTTTAACTGTTATGTCACGGTTAAATTCAATTTCAAATATTTAAAATCTATAAAAAATGTTATTAAATAAAAAATGTTAATTAAACATAATAAGTAAGTTAATAGTATGAATTTAAATGATGAAATTATGTAATTGTAAATAAAAATTTTAAATAAAAATATGATATGTAAATATTAAGTGTAAATTAAAATAGTAATATATAGTAGACATTAGTTATTTCTATAATGGCCTATGTAGCCGAGGGAAACACTAATATTGCTGAAGAACCTTTTTTGTAATATTAGAATTTAAATAAATTAATAAATTGAATAAAGAATCAAACATAAACAGAATTGATTGTTTTATAATAAAACTAATTCAAAATCATTATAATAAATTAGTACACATTTCAGAAAATGGTTTAATATCAAATATATATGTTCCGTCATTGTGAGTACTTTAAAAAAATTATTGCTCACAGGTTTTATAACTCCTGACGATTTCTTATTTTAAGAATCATGTCCCTCTACTATGTCTACTACTATGACGATAACATATTACGCCTAAAAGTAGGTAAAGATCCTTAAGTTAGAATAAGTAGGTTAGGGAAGCTTAAGCCGCTAGAATAGTGGGATTAAAAATGCGGATTAAAAATGTCTACATTTTCATACAAATTATAATTTTTTTAGACACTATTTTAAGAGGTTCTTCTATTTAAGTAAAACTTATAAAAAACTTTTAATTTAATTTATTTATTTGGCATTTTGTAATCTCTTTAGATGTATAGCCATTTTAGATTATAATATTTTAAATATTTATATATTTAATTAATTATCAAAATGTTCAAAAATATTTTTATCTACAAATAAAATTTCATTTTATTTTTTTTTAAACAAAATTAATTTATTTAAACTTCAATGCATAGTTAGTTCTTTAAAAAAATTTCTTTAAAATTCAATATAAGGAATAAAATTCTTTAAATTTTTACAGTTGACTAAAAATTAAGTAGAATAATTTATAAAGTGTTTCAATTTTTTTTTGTTTTTCTTATCTTATCACATAATCCATAGTTCGTAACGTCATTCCATTTTTTAAAGGAAGTACCGTTATAATGTGATAGAGATAATGTGGAAGAGAAACTATAAGATATTTCAGAAATAAATGATGTATTGTGAGTTGGGAGGTGTAAAGATACAACAGTTCGGATTCATTACAGATTGAAAACTTGCTAAGGTCTGGCAAATTCTATATTCTATCCAAACTCTAGTGAGTATACGATGTTTGAGGGCTGTTATAGAGGAAACATTAAATATCATGCAAGCATATTTCACACTTGAGCGCTTCCTACAATGAAGAAGTCGTCAAGACTGAACTTAAATACAACGAGGGGTTTCCAATTTTGTAGTAATGACCATTTGAAGCCCTTCTTGTGTAGGGTAGAATTTCGAAAGTATAGGTGTTGTGGATTATAAAGGTATAGAACAAAGTGTCGTTCGAAGTAATGGTCCAAAATTCCGAGAAGATTTTTAATTTATTATTTAAAATAATAAAATTAAAATTTGAAAACAAACTACTTTAGAGTACAAACTTTAAAAGTCTTCGGATCCAACTGTGAAAACTCTTATACATCTATGGAAGATAATAAAAAAGATTTTGTGTCTCATTTTCTGAAATACAAAAAAAAAAACCCAAAAACAAAAGAAAATAAAATTCCGCAACAATTTATTATTCAAAGTCTTATCATCATCAGATAAATTATGCGAAATATTTCAATTGACAAACTAAGTACATATACTTGCAGTATAAAAATTCTTTTCATATTTGAAGTAAAATAGAAAGAGAAAGAATGTTGTATATGGATAAGTTGAGTTAGTTTTACTGTTAAAAATTAACAAAAAAAATGTGAAATAAAATTTATATTGTGTGTTATTTTGTTTTATTTTATTCATATAAGAATTTCACTTGCATATGACGCACCGAATCATATACACACATACCTTAAATATAAGTATAATAATATATTTTATATAATTTTTATAAGATAGAAAGATAGTAGGAAAAAACGAATAAGTTTAATCTATTAAAATAGATGATCTGACATTTAAAAATGAAACCAACAATGACACCACCATTTAACTTAAAGTGTTATAAAATTTGAAACCACTAAAAGACGATCAAATTAATGTTTAAAAATTAAATAAAAAAAAAAAAAATTTATAACTTGAACTTGAGTGATGCAATTTTAAATGGGTATATAGAATATACAAGTATATATATACTAGCTGTTGGCCCGTCACAGAATGACGGAAGGTCACTTGAAAGAAGAACTTTTTCTAATTAAGAACTATTTCTAATTTAATTACATATATTACATATACATATATTATATATCAATACCATTTTCTTAAATAAAATGGTAACCGTTGCATTCTACGTAATACAGACTATGCTTCAATTCTATAGTTATGTACAAAAAAAACAAAAACTTATATGTTGTTGTATCTTAAAAATTTGAAGATGAATAATTTATTTAGTCTACCTTTTTTATGTTTTGAATTTGATAAAATTTTGGGGCTGTTAGTTCAAATCCCTTCTTGGTGAAATGTTTTTTTAATTTCAATTAATATTTTTTTTTTATTTAATTACGTACTTTTTAAAATTAAGTTCGATAAATTTGTGTTAATAAGAGATGTGAAATAGATTTATTTTGTTTCAATAATGATTTATTTCTCCAACTATTAATGTTTTGTATATACATTTTTAAAAAATGTTGTTATACATTCTATATTGTTTCCTTTGTTTAGATTCAAATCAAAATACTTGTTTGAAGGCTGACCGTTCTATAATGTACCTATTTAACATGCTAAATAATGTATCTATTTATATGTACGTGAAATTGTATTAAATAAATGTAGATTTTTGAATTGAGTTTTGCATTATCAAATGCAAATTATAAATTTTATTTGAAATTTTTTTAATATACCTAACCCTAACTAAGTTTAAAATCTATTTTGTCTGGTTTTTGTGGTGCATTGAACTCAGAGGTATTGTATACCTGAACCCACTTTCCCAACCTTCAGTTGTTACATAATTTTTTTCCATTTTAACTTTTAAATAGATAAATAATTAAAAAGTTATGAAGGAAGGGATGAGAGATACATGAGGTAGAGTTCAGAGCGAGATGAGGGGAAACTTTGAAATTACTTTAATACATTTCTTGGTTTATTTGCTTAAGCAAACCAAGCAATGCATCAAAGCATACATTGGGCTTTCGCCCTTATTTCAGATTTTTACTGAAAATTATTAAGACTTACTACACAAATGTTCCTGTGAAGCATTGTCTTCTTAGTTTTTATTTACAAAATGTCTTACTATATATTTAAAATTTCCAGAAAATCTTCTGTGATTTTTAAAACTGAAATGAAATTTTTCATAAACTAATAAGTAAATTTTATTTCAAAAAAAATTTTTTTTTTTTTATTAAAAATAAATAAAATATTTTTTGGCCTGCTTATGATAATTTATGATATTTTATTTTCTAAAATAAAACACATCCAACAAAACGTTAATATTTTATTTTTTTATAATTGAACACATCCAACAAAACACATTTAATTGAATGCGTTTGTTACACCTCATTCTAGACAAATATATTAATAAAATAATAATAATAATAATTGATACACTGGATATTAACCAACTAATTTACTTTGCAAAATGTAAATACATGTATAATATCCTGAACAATAATATTAAGTCAAAACTAAAACTTCAAAATAGGGAGAATATTCATAATTATCTAACCAGAAACAGGAAAAATATCGAAATTCCTAATGTAGTTTTAGTATTTCTTTTCACATATAGATGGCACACAAATCAGTAAAAGAAAATTAAACACTGTGGGACGTCTATTACAAAGTAAGACAAAAGTTCCACTATTATCCACTATTACTCAAAATATATTAAATAAATTTATTTATAATTGAACACATCCAACAAAACACATTTAATTGAATGCGTTTGTTACACCTCATCTTTGACAAATATATTAATAATAATAATAATAATAATTGTATATATGTTGCATATATGTTCATTATTTGTAGTGTATTATAAATGGTTGTTATTGTAAAGTGTTATAATTCTTCTGCGAGTTTAATCTTGTGAGTTTTTGGCATATCCAATAATTATAAGATCCTAGTATTAAATTTACAGCCTAATTCTGTATCTGACTCACTTTCACGTAAAATCTTTTACTCAATTTTGCAAGTATTTAGGAGATAGTGACTGGAAATTACAATATATATAGAAATAAAATTTTAAATAAACAGACCTAAGCCCTATATAAAGACCTATTTTTTGAATGTGACGAAGATGATGGAGAAATGGAGAAACCTTAAGAACAACGCAAATATCTTTGAAATCCTACTCTTTTGTGGTTCGAATAGGTGGATCAAGAATGTACAAAGATGTGGGCAAGACATCGCAGAATACATCCACTTGAGCTCTGGAGAATCCAAATTTAAAAACTCCTCTTGCCGTGTCTTGCTGAGTTTCCATTTCATTTACCATAGCATTAAACTGCTTCTTGTTGGCTCTTTTCATCAATGTTAAAAACTTATTTTAAATGGTGTTGAAGTTTTGTCAACACACAGACCGACAGAGTGAAACTATATTATGCAAATTTTCAAAATTGTTTAAAAATGTGCTAATAATTGAAAAAAATTGTTTACTTCTAATTAAATGAGTTTTACGGAAGAAAATTTTTAATTGACTTTTATAACTCACAAGAGATTTTCGTAAAATTTTTTATAAGTTAAAAGAATAAATCAAAGTTAATCCAAGAGTTTCTCTAGAGTCTAGACAATATAATACAACAAGCCTACTGAAGAATCCATGAGTGTTATATAACAAAACACTCCCAAAACTATTAGTTTTAATTTTAGGAACTAAGTTTTAGCCAGTGTATCATAGCGTTGTCGATTGGTATTGCATGACATATATTTAAAAACTAGGGTAAACTGCTCAGTTGTCGTCAAAAAACTACTTTTATATATTAATTATAAAAAAAACTACTTTTCAAAAAAAAGCTCTCACTCCAATCTACTTTTTAGCTTTTAATTTTTTTTTTAGCTCTACTATAATTGTTCAAATTTAAGTTTTTTTTTAGTATCTATAGTATATTTTCCTCCTAATAAACATTTTAAAACAATAGGATACCTTTGAAAGAAAATACTGAAAAGTTTATATAAAATGTTTACCGTTATGTTAAAAAAAAAAAGAAAAAAAAAATTAAAAACAAACGGAAACTTTGTTGAAAACAAGAAAAAGCAATACAATACAATTGTTTTTACGATTTATAAAAAAGTTTTTTTCGTTATTTTTTCGCTGTTATTCTTTATTTATAATAAACTGTTAAATCAGTGTTACCGTGTTTTGTGTTTTTTTTTGTTTTTAATGTTTTTCAGGCTTTTTACTTTTTGTTTTTTTTTTGTTGTTGTTGTTTTTTTTGGTCCTTTAAAAGAAAAAGTTTTTCCTTTTGTTTTATTATCACCACTGGAACAATTTGAAGAAAATATTTATGCCCCATGATGTCCCATTTATTACAGATAAATGTTTATATAAGTTAAATAAGTGCTGAAAGTATTTTTTTGCTTTTGTATTGTTTTTATTTCTGTATTCATTTCTTTTTTTTTAAACAGTTTTTAATAACGCGTATAATAATAGTAAGTATATAATAATATTAGTATATAATGTTATGTAATATATATATATATATATATATATATATATATATATATATATATATATTATTAATAATTCTGGGTGAATTAAAAAATTTAATTTAAAAATTTGGTATATTGACTAATTGCTTGTTTGGCATTTTTAAAGTTTAAATTTTCTGATATTTTTTTATAAATATTGAATTTTGAAAGCAAGCTGTGATTCTAATGGAAAAACTTAAGTTTAAAGAATACTTAATATTAATTTAATATTGTAAATAATGTTAAACATTTTATCATCTTTAATATATTGATTAAATTTTCAAAATTGTCAATTCGAATATTAATAACGAATATTTCAGCTGAAAATAATTTTACCGTTAATAATAAGTTCTAGATCTTCAATTATCAGATAAATGCGCAGTTTTTCTGTAAGTCCTTAATTATTTAGTTTATAAATAATCAAAATAGATGCGTCGCTTGACTAAAAAAATATGCTGGACCGAGATGTATGGTTCTTGAGATATAAAAAAAAGCTACAGATGACGATCTTTGATAAAACATCTAACATTGGTCACGGGAAGATCCCTTAGGCCTTTATAGAATTCTTTTTTGTTGATATCTTGATAGTTTATATATTTTAAGTTGTATAGAGACCTACTTGTTTATATGCCCAATATATTCAAGTCAGTTATTATTAAAAAAAAGTACATAATTCGGGAAACCCTTTCTGGAGTATTGAGAGAGTTTTTAGTTTGTATAGTTCTTGTAAAAATTATGTGTCGATCTATCTGTATTAGGCTCAAATCTTTAATATTAAGTCCTAAAATTATATGCGTCTTGATTTGCGAATAAGTCTATTAGTATCTCTTGACTAAGTCAGTATTCACTTAGTGCTTAGTTTCAAGCAACTGCTTTATAACTTGATGTTGAAGTTACTGTAACAGCACAATTGTGATTTTCTTGATGGCAAAGTAAAAATTGTGAGTTGCATAACTGACTTACTACGAATCCAGAAATATAAAAAAATATTTTTCTATAGGTTAGGTAGCCCATTGGTAAGAGTGCCGACATTCCATGTACCGGGTTTGAAATCCAGTGGAAGTGAAAAAAACTTTTTTCTGGGTTTCGACTTAACTCAGCTACCATTCGCCATTGGGTTCAAATTAATGACTTAATCAATAATCAATAATTAATAAAAAAAGTACATTAATATAACAATAGGGGGCCTCGGTGGTGCAGTGGGTAAGCATTTGGCTTATTAACCGAGGGGGTCCGGGTTCGATTCCCGGTCAGGTCATACAATGTTTAATTAAAAAAAAATTATTGAAAAATAATTTTTCTTTACGAATCCCCATGGTGACCAAATATAATATAAATATACAAATATATAATATAAACAAAATAAATAATATAGTAGTTATAAATAAATAGAAAGTATTTAATGAGGGGTGCACAACGGGCCGCAAGGCCTAGGTGTAAGGGAGACTTGCTTTCCCCCCCGTCTAAACAACAACAACAACAATATAACAATATAAACAAATACAAAATATAAACAAATAATTTAATTAATAGAATACCATACAACTCAAATACATAGTATTACAATATAAACAAAAGTAGATTTGTATCTATTGAAAATCTAAGACGTTTCTAAATGTTTTAAGGTTTAGCACTATCTCATTTTTAAATTGTATGTGGAATTCATTAAGATCAATTCTAATACCAAGAATATAATATGACCCTCGGTTCCAACATGTACCTATGGTAGGTTTACTAGCATATCGTTTAAACAGTTAAAAAATTATATTAAAATTTAATAGTTCGAAAATAGTTAGATTTTTTTTAAAGAATATTCGTAGACCTTATAGTGTTTTCATGAAACTGTAAAAAATTTATACGAATCTCATAATTTATAAGTTTTTCTTATCTTTCATTTAATAGAAAACAATATTTACATACAATTATTATGGTTATTAAAAATAATAATTTGAACGATTAAGCTTTAAACGATTTAACTTTAAAAATAAAAAAATAAAATTTAAATATTTCATAAATCGATTCGTTTCACTTGTTAATTACTAATAAATTTTTACATGCTTACAACTTTTTTTCATTAACTTTTATACACCAGAAAAGTTTAGGTCAGGAGCCTAAGATCATTAAAATTTACAAGTCAAGAATTATAGATATTTTTTAAAATATGCTGAAAACTTTTAACTCATACTTGTAATTTGCAATTAAATTGGTTATGACATTTTACAATTGTAAATATTAAAAATTTTCTCCTTGTCTAAAAATTTAAATAGAGTTGCTTACAGGTTTTTTTCTTAATCAAATAAAATTTTGTGAAAAAGAATTGTAATTTTATTTTATTTTAGTAAAATTTTAAAAATTACAAGTTTATAATAATAAAGTGTAGAAAAGATTCAGTTATTAATAATGAAATAAAATATTTTTACAATTGTTGTAATAAGCGCATTTTAAATGTACTTACAAATAGTAGAATTGTAAAAATCTTACGAAAAATAGTTAAAATTAATAACCATAAATTATTTGGAACAAATTTAACAATTTTATATTAATACTATTTATTTTCGTAAAATTAAAAGCAAAATTGATTTCGCCATATCACTTTTTGAAAAAGATTATAAAATTATAAAAAATTTGTCTATATTTCATCTGAATGTATTAAATTTTTATTTCAGATAACCTTTGTATAGTTGGTCAAATTTTGGAACATTCGATGTATGTTTTAATTTCTAGTAAATATTGCTAATCTTTTGCTTTTATTATAAAATTTGGGAATTGATTTTTTTTTGTACTCGTGTAGGTTTATTATTATTATTATCATTATTATTATTATTTTTTTAATTTAATTTAAATTAAATCATATACAATGTATGTAAAAGCACCAGCTATCAGGACTCAATCAAATTCAATAAATCTTAAATTAATCAACTAGAAATATGTTCCTATTATTACTTTTTAACTACAAAGTAGAGAATTACAAATTCAAATAAAAATTAAAATATCTATCTGTTATATATCATATAAATATTATATTATATGAATCTATTATATATTAGTACTAATTTGCTTATTTGCAAAATTTTTTGAACTTAATTTGTTTTTAATATTAAATTTTCCGAGAATTTATACCGGATTATAATACCTATAGGGGAAAAACTTTATATTATTTACACTTAAACTTAAACTAAAATTTAAAATTTTTATAAATAAACAAAAAATACAATTTTCTTTTGAATTTAATATAATGTATAGCATTATTATTAATTATAGGGTTTTGTAAAAAGTATGTTACAATTTTCTGTTATTATTAAAAAATATTTTAAAATTTTAATTCAATTTCTTATTATCTCTATATCTTTCTTCTTGTTTTTCTGCTACTCCACTAGGGAGCAAAGGGCTTCCATTTGAAGTCTCCAATCTGTTTCAATTTGACGCTTTCTTTTGGATAACACTCTAGGATGGATCGCATATACTTATTTCTCTTAGGACAGTGCGCTTCAATGTTATTTTATCTTCTTTTGGTTTCCAATATTCCCAATGTGCTATCAAGTTCCACCTTCTTCTGGTTATTCACTTTACGAGGGATTATACGTTCGCTAAGTTGCATAGGGGCAGGGTCTGAAATCTCGGTTTAGTAAATCGCGTTTTAGAAAATCCTTTTTTTAAATTCTTTTTTTTTAAAGCTGATAGTTCTGGTTTTGTATCCAACTCAAAAATCCTTAAAAATCAGATTTTTTATTTAAAAAAGAGATTTTCTTAAAAAGTGAGATTTTTCAATAAAAAACGAGATTTTCTAAAATGAAATATTCTAAAAACGAGATTTTCTAAAAACAAAATTTAAAAAAGAGATTTACTAAACCGAGATTTTGAAACGCTCCCAGTACACTATAAAATATAGTTCTGACGTTCTTATTGAAATTCCCACACAATCTTGTTATCAAATATAATATGATTACCTAAATGGAATAAAACAACTTCAAAAATTAATCTGACGTTATTTTAAATATTTTTTTAGCATAAAAGTGTTACATTTTGAGCTTTTTTCTCACTGTATGTTTAATGAAGCACTTCAGCTGCTCTTAAAATAAGCTATACAAATTACAAGATAATAAAATTGCTCTCTAATCTTTAGGTTTACTATTAGATTAAAAACAAAGACCAAAAGGTTATTAAAATATTTTAAATTATTTTATATTATTTGATTTTTAATTGAATAATCAAAATATCATATTTGTTAGACGTCTGTGAATTAATAATTGTTTGGCAATGACTTAGATTAAAAAAATATATAAACAAGTATATATACTTTTTTGATTCAAATAATTTTATTTCAAATTAAAATATTTTTCTATTTTTCTACTAATGTAAAATAGTTTAATTTTAATGAAAACAATATATGCATATATATATATATATATATATATATGTTACATATTAAATTAAACATGTGTATTATTCAAATCATATTTTGTAACTGACCTTGTAACATTAATAATTTTACAGTAAAACATTTTGAAATTTTAATATTAATTGTGAAATAACGGTTATTTTGACAAACTGTGCTCGAATTAAAACAACAAAATGTCAAAATTTGTAGTCTTGAAGTATTCAAAATAAAAAAACAATTTTTTTAATTTACTTTTGTTCGATATAAGGTAGACATACGTCTTTTTGGCACAAAAACTTTTTGGATTTTCAGTTTTCTATTCAAATGACCCAACAATTGATTTCAAAATTTATGTACATGAGGCTCTACGCATAAAAAACTCACAGTGGTAACAAAGTTATTATAGATTCTTTAATCTAACACCCATTCCGACACAATAGATTTTTTAAGCAACTTTTATCTTTTCTCTATCACTTAAAATCGTTTGACTGATTGACTATAAATATTGAATATGTGTTACCTCTTTGACAGTTGAGTAGACTTTCAACACATTTAGGTTTTAGATTTGCAAAGAGCGAGTAAAAGCGATTCAAAGGCCATATAATTATGGGTACGCGCTACTATAATGCCAGCCATTTGTATTAAAAATTTGTATGTAAAAATGTTTGAAATTTTTTCTGAAATATCGGTTCCTTGGTCAGTGTCTTCGTGTCCAAAGCTATTAAACGTCTTAGTTTTACAAATTTCATAATCTATGAACAAGATATAAAAAAGTAGCTGTCCGGGTTATTAATGATTAAAATGTCACAAAAGTCTTAACTTCTACTTGGAGCAATATAACTACTACTTGGACCTCTACAATAAACTTACTATTAGTCTTTTAAATATTAGAATATTTATATATAATGAAGGTTCAAACTTTATAATGTATGCTTACGTAAAAAAAAACTAATTTTGCTTTTTTAGTAAATAATCTTAAATATTTTGTAAAAAATAAATAAATAATAATAAAATATAAAAAAAAAATTTACTCATTATTATACATACCTTACATTAATATACAACATTTTCTTTTGGTTGCAACTTAAACATAATTCAGTTTAAATTAGAAAATCATGTTAAGCTCTGATAGTGAGAGTGATTACGAAATTATTTTATAATAAGGAAAAGTACTGAATTTAATATAAACTAAATAATTGAACACTCAAATAATAATTATTAGTGACGATTCTACACTAATAATTTATGCATTGCAGTAATAATTTAATACTAAAATTTTATTAGTTGCAGAAAAGTTTTATGAAACAAAAAATTATTACTCCATATTTATTAGTTCTAATAATTATTAGTTTATTAATATTAGACTAATAGTTTTATGAAATAGGGCCCTGATGGCTTAATATTTCGGGTGCCTTTTTGAGACATCTTCCTACCTTAGAAAAAAAAATTACAAAATTTGTTGTGGTTTTTAAAAATATTCTGACATTTAATCGTAGGCATGATAATACTTTCCCAATCAACATCTAGTTCTATATTTTGTAAAATAATAATACATATACCTACTAATATACCGACTAAAATTCTATTAAAAAATAAAAATAAGTTTAATTATTATATTTAAGAAATAATACGATAAGAAATAAAAATTTAATTAAAACTTAAAGTACACGATCAATGAAATAATACATTTCAATAATTAAATCTATTGTAATTTTACCAAAAACAATGAAGTGTATCGAATTGTTGCTGAAACTATGCATGAGTTTTCTAATTAAAATTTTATAATTATAAATTATTAAAATTCGAGTATATTATTGTTAATGTTTCGGTACTAAATGAAATTTTGCAATAAAATGTTCTCTTTAAATTAAGATCAAATTTTCAGAGATCCTGTATTTCAGGTCTGAAAATTGAAATGATTAGACGTTCAAGTAAAATATAAAATAATTTATTAAATAAAATCAATATGCAGTTTATAATAATTTTATTTATAGGTATTAAAATGTTAACAAATATGGCATTCGGAAAATTCGAAAAATACAAAGATTGTACAATTTGTGCAAGGAATGGCAAAACATACCGCAATAAATTGGAATTTTTTTGTGACTTAAAACATGGCAATGACACAACTATTGTAAAAAGAAAATTCTGTTAAATACAATATACATATATATACATACATATATATATATATATATATCTATAATTTGCAAACACATTGAATTCAGATTTTGTCTATTATATTAATTAATTTCTTTTATTAAAATAATAATTTTTAATAATTACAATAATATATGCAATTATTATTAGGATTATATGTATATAATTTGTTGAATATACATACATACATATTATTATTTGATTTCAATAAAAATGTTTTAAAAGTTTCTAAAGGGTAAAGAAACAGTTAAACATTTCTAATATAATTTTAATTTTTGATTAGTGGTTGTGAATATAATTTTGTTCTAAATTAAATATATGTTATAAAGTTTTAAGATTTTTTGTTTGTTCGAAATATTAAGAAACATCTTACATTCAATTTTTTTGTAGTTTTAATTTTGGGGGTCAAATATATTTATAAAAATATAATAATTGCTATTTTATTTATATTCTAATATTTGGGAATTTTTCCAATCAATTAAGTTTTCAGATATTGGAGGATGACTTAACTTCCACGGAACACCTAGTAATATGGAAGTTTAAACGAACTTAATACAAGTAAGGCTTAAGTTCCATTAAAATATAGACAAAACTTCCATTGAACACATTTGGTTTTAGAAATAAGGACCATGGAACTTATGGCTCAAAAAATAGTATTAAAACTAAAAAAAATTATATATGTGAGATTGGTAAAAATCTGTAAACGCTCAACGGTCGCGTATGGGAATCGCTTCAGCGTGCACGGTGAAAATATGTACATATAGAAAATCTGATCACCATTTCTAAAATCTCTCCGTATTATTTTCGTCAATACATATTTCAACAATAAGGCATTTGAAATATAATTGGAAGGGATATTATAATCGGCTGCGAAATCAGGATATTCCAGAATATTTATATATATGTAAATATGTTTCGGCTTCCGCTACCGAAGATCTTCCACATCTAAAGCATTTATAAAACCAACACACTGATTATATATGTATGGTAATACATATTCTAATTTTCTAAATTGGTTTCCAACGATACTTTAAAACCAGAGAGCATTGTAAAATTCTGAATTAGAAGGTAGTTTAGAGTTAAATTGAAAATCATGGTATTCCTTTTTTTCCAGAATTATGAATAGAACTCTAACTTTACTTTACTTTATCGACATAACAAATTATTATTTTTGAGCCGAGTCTAAAGCCTTTCATTGGCTTCTGTCTTGCACAGTTTCTCTCCAACTTCCAACAATATTCAGCATTCTTACGTCTGACTAAACACCGTCTTTCCATCGAAGATGTAGTCGACCTCTTCTACGTCTACCCACCGAATTGGAATCAAAACCGCTCTTGCTGGAGCATAATCGTTCATCCTTACTACGTGACCTAACCAGCGTAATCGTTGGATTTTAATCCAAGTTACGAGACCAGTATCGTCTTACAGTTCATACAGTATATTGCAAACAAGTGTATATAAATATTGTAATGGTTGATATATTAATATAAAAATATTACTAATAGGATTTCTGATTTAGCAAAATGGATCAAAAGTTCCATGGGAGTTTATTTTCATTTTAACGCTTTTAAGGAGTATTGGGTATTTACCAAGTCTATTTAGACTAGGATTCAGTTTCTTTAATTATTATACATATTCACTAAGCTGATGATTACTCGGTTATTCTTATTGTATATAAAATTATAAATTCATAAATGTGCGCCATCTATTATCTTACACAAGAGTTATTATTATATTTTAATTAAATCTTATTTTATATTACGATATAATTTTACAATTTTACGATATTATTATATATTACGATATTATTATATACGTCTTAACTACTATGCCATTAGTCAGAAAAGTTTAACATAAAAGATTTTTAATATATATATTGTAGATTCAGAAATTCCAAGATCTTAATTTTAGAATTATATATTTGATAAGAGATTGTTTATTTCTTATTTTGAATGCATCCAAAATGTCAACAGATAATACTAGATACCATCGCAGATTGTTAATTTAGAAAATTTCTAGGACTACCAAATCCATTACAAACCTCACATTCGATTAAATCGTTTCGATTCGATATGTGTTGTCATTTTTGACAGTATCAGTAGTATTGTGAGTTTAAAGATTGAAGTTTCAGAAATAAATAATAATTAGTGTATTTTTGTTATGAGTACATAACTAGAACTTGAAACTTGTAAAAACTGATAAAATTATTTCCTGTTTCCTAAACAAGTTAAACATTTTAACATAAAGAAAATTGTTAGTTATAATAGTAATACCGGAGGTAGCAATATTTAAAATTTTTGTAAACAACTTCGTCTGTTTACAAAAACACAAGATTAATTTAGATAAGAAAAATCGAATAACAATAAACAATAAGTTTTTACATCAATATTTTGGTTATTATGATGTAAATTATAAAGAATGATAAGATATATATTAAAAATAATAAAGGTAAAAATTGGAGTCATGAACTTGAGAGCTGATAACTTATGAACTTCAAAATTTAATAAATTGAATAAAACTAAAATCTTAATAGTGCATTAAATAGCTTAAGGCGCCAATAGTTCAAAATTATGCAAATTGTAGAAGGTTGAGAAAACCCCTTACATTTTAACATCTAGAATGTGAAAAGGTGAAACAATTCCAATAAAAAGAAAAACAACAACGAGAGCATATCTTGAAATCGTCTATCTAACAATTCTAAAAATACGTAAATTATTTACACAATATTGTTTTGTTATTATTTTTGTAAATTTTCTAGATTTTCCTAAATTGTCGGTGTATTTGAAACTTGCAAAAAAATTTATTTATTTTTATTATTTGTTTTTGTATGAAGTCAAAGTATCTATCAGATATTATTTGTACTTGTTTTAAATGTGCTAAATATGATCTCATCATTGGGTAAATTTATCTATAAGTTTACAGCAAATTTGTTATTTTTTTGCAAATTCTTAAAAAAATGTTGAAAAAATTATGCCCACATAATTTAGATTTGTCCGTTGGGTGTCTTCCCTTTCGGATTATACTAGGAGGATGAAAATTACACACGGTTAGTTATATAATAGAACAAGCACCTATAAGAAGTTTCAAAATGTTACGCTTTAATTTTTGGGAAGCTGCCATACATATTTGTCAATTCGATAACTGTGAATCTAATGAAGCTACGAGGTTAAAATTAAAACTGGGCAAGTAATGTAATATGGAAAGTTATTTGGCAAAGTTGGACATTACTCGAACCATTTTGTTTTTTATTTTTATCGTTTTGTTTTTATGGTTTTTTTAAACATAAGTTATAGGGTAGGGTGGGTCAAATTTCTTTTTATTATTTTATTTTTTTTTAATATAACAGCATAAAAGGGAATTAATAAATGGTTTATTTTATTTAAAACGTCATAGTGGCTATGCACTGGTATCTAAAAGTTAACAATGGCAAATATAATCTTTGACGAATTTTTGTCTTGGATTAGGACTTTTGTTTTTAGAACGACTATTTATTATATACTTTTATATTAACTTGCTTGTGTCTCTGGGTTTATTTTTCATTCTGTAAGTTAGTGATACATTAATATTAAAAGTGTTTTAATATAAAAGTAAATTGGCTGGATCAAGATTAACTAAAAGAAGAACTGCTACTAATTTCAGCAATTTACTTTTATATTAAAACACTTTTAAATACAAAAAATCTACCATAAATTTTTGGTTAATGAAAATTTTCAATATTTTAAGTTTTCAAACAATTAAAAGAACTGTTTCTTATACCAGCAATTTACTGTTATATTAAAACGCTAACAAATTCCCAAGATACCTTCAATTTTTTATTATCTACATTTTAGGTGGCTAGTACTTTAATAAAAGTATATATTAAAAAAAATTTTTTATATTTTATTTTATTTTTTTATATACTTAATTTTGAAAATGTGCTTTTTTAAAAACCCTTGGGTTTTTATTCATAACCTACTTGTAAAATTATATTTAATTATATTTATTATTATAATTTATTTTCACATGAGTTAAGTTTTTCAATAAAAAACAAAATTTGAAATGAAACTTTAAACTGATTACAGTGCAGTACATAAATATGAATCCATCAAAATTCTTATCTAAATTAATGGAAAAAAAAAAATGTTTTGTTTTACCCTGATTTATAACCCATCTTTTTGTTTTTATTTTTATTTTTTTTTATTTATGAATTCTTTATAAATTTTTAATGTATATGTATTTATGTCAGTATGAAATCTAATTCAATTTCATAGAATTTTGTTATTTATTTACAAAATTTAAAAATATCTACGCTAAATTTTAACATGATAATGTTATTTACTTACATTATTAATAAATGATAATACATATACTATTATTATACATGTTTTGTTTGTTTGTTGTTTTTTTTCTACCCTAAAAACCATTAAAAAGCTTTTTTTGCAAAATAAATATAATGTTAGTTTTTTTGGTTTAAATTGTGATCAAATTTACATAGAATTCATAGAATAATTTTGAAAATTGAATCGTTTAGACGTTTGAAAAATTTGAAATAATATTTAAAAAAAATTTAATTAAAACTTAAAAAAAAAAAAAAATCAAATCAATCAATATGAAATTCATTACAATTTTATTTGCTATTATTGCTTTGTTTGCAATTACATTAACAACACCAGTTGAATCTGCAGCATTATGTCCAATTCCAATGATTTATGCACCAGTATGTGCAAGTGATGGCAAAACATACAGTAATAAATATGAAGTTGAATGTGAAGCTCAAAATGGCAAAGAACTAAGTGTAATTAAAGAAGGTAGCTGTTAAAGTTGTAAGAACATATTTTTACCACATTAAAGATGGCATATTTTGAAATTGGTATAATTTCATGTGTTGGATAATTTATATGAATGTTTAATATTTAATTAAATAATTAATAATATATAATTAATAAAATCAAATTGTATTATTACATTTTAAAAAGAAAAAAAAAACCAAAATTATTTTTTATTTTATTTAAAGCTTAAAAAATTACACAGTGATTCTGTAATCAATTTGTTTGAATCTGTAATTTGAAAAGACAAAAAAATCCCCTTTGAAATTGAAATTCGTGTGAATTGGATGTTTTAAAAACAAAATTCAATTAAAAATTGTATAGTAAATTAATTAAATTTCAATGAAAATTATATAGTGAATTGGAAATTAAATTTTTGGATTTGTCGTTGAATTTTGAAAGGGATCTTGGTGGTGGAGTTTTGTAAGTACATGACTAATTAACCAAGGATTAACCTAGGCAGTGAGATTGGAAATTCAGTGCGGATTACAAATTTTTAATTAGAAGTAAAGTATATAAAAGAACTGACAAATATTTGTGTCAAATAGTGTATTAGTCATGCCTGAATAGAAAAGATATACACACTTACTCATTACATTGTATGTGATAGAGTACAGTCTTTGCACCTTATCACATCTGCATAGTATGTGATAGGGTTCATAATAATTTTAAAATATATAGCTATTTAAATGTTAAAAGGTTTTAGGATTCGAAACTGTTCCTTAAAATTATAAGTAATTGAGTTTGTATTTGACATACATTTGACAGTTCGAAGAAATCGGTTGTTAGAAAATAAGATATACCTCAAGTAGATTAGTAATGGAGCAAAAATGGATTTATTAAATGATGAATTTTACACAATAATAACAGGTAACCCTATATAGGTTTTGTTAAAAAAATTTAGTTAACAGTTGTCTCCTTAGTTCGAGCCCTTCAAAACGCAGTTGAAGCTGAAATATTCCAAGAGACTGTTTTTTAAAATTAAACAAGTGATGAAAAAAACCAAGGATTTTTAAAAAAGCACATTTTTAAAATAATATATTGTTTCATACTGAGTATTTTATCGGAATATAATGTTGAAGCTTGAATGTTAACATTTTATTTAAGAAATATATACGTTGACTAAGTTACTACTTACTTATAGAAACAGTAAATTTTTTAATTTTTAAGTCCTAATAGCCCCTCTATTGGGAAGGTTGCCCAATTTCTAAAGGATCTTACTTAGAATTTTACTATTTAAGCAAAAATAGTTAAAACTGGGAGACACTTTCTTTAATTTAAAGAACCACTTTTAAATTTAAGAAAATCTTTTAACGTATGTTAAAGTATAATGTTGGACCTTCAAATTTTGTATATTAAAAAAAAAAAATTTGAACAGGTATTCAAATTACAGGTGTTTCAAAATAGCAAAATTTCAATTTTCGAGCCCTTATAGCTGCTAAACAAGGGACGTGACAAAAAAAATTTTTTTTTGTAAACATACGGACAGACGGACGGACGGACGGACAAAGTGAAACTATATAAGCACATTTTTACAAAATTTTTTGAAAATATGCTAAAAAACTCGATTGCTTATTAACCAGGCCTTTTAAAGACTATTCTTCATTCAAATTTTCCATGTATAAATCAGAAGGTGTAATTTTTTCGGATTGTCATAGTTTTTGACCCACAAGAAATATATGATTGACGAGAACCAACTTAAAAACTTAACACATTACGGAAATCCTGTGGTCTAGTGGTTTTGTTTTAGTCTTTCTAAGTAGTTTTTGTTTATATGCCCAATATGATAAAGTCCTTCAAGTATCCTTGAAAAGTTTTGGCGAGCTTCCATAGGTTTTTTTATAAAAAATCGCTTGGGATTATTATAATCTAAAAATTTCCGAAATACTTTATCTACAAACAACAAATTTAATATATGTTATGCATAATGTATTAGTTATTAACACTTATTTTTTATAAATTTTAAAAAAAGCTTTATCAAATTATAGATTATATAATTTCCGGTAATGAGTAAGGTTATTTAATTTTCATTACTATGTATATTAAGTACTTTAATTATTAAATGAAACAATCATGCCTATCATTGAAAGCGCAAACGTAAATACTGTGGGAATAATTCAGATCCGTATTTCGTCGCTTTACAGGAAAAAGTGACCATCTACAAAAATGACATTTTTTGTGAAATATGACAAATTCAAGACGAAAGTTTAATATTGAATTATAAAAAAGAAATTTAAGGAATCTTTGTTAGGAAACTTTAAATTCCATTATTGACTATCTTCAAAGCCAAACATTTTTTACATTTGCAAAAACTTTGAAGACGTTTTATAAAAAACTATGTTTTCTCAGATGGTCAGTTTTTATTGTAAAGCGATGATTTATTCCCGCGCTGTTATTTTTATGATATCTAAATATTGAATAAAGTATTTTAGTTTAAAAATATAAGTACTATATTTATACCCGTATGACTATATAGTCCAAGGGTATAATAAATTTGCCTTTACGTTTGTGACGCAGAGAAGGAGGGGGGGTAGATATAGACTCAAGTGTATGGATCGGATCAGAATCGAAAAATAAATTGATTTAGCTATGTATGTCCGTCCATCCGTCCGTCCGTCCGTCCGTCCGTCCGTCTGTCCGCCCGTCCGTCCGTCATCACGATAACTCAAAAAGTAAAGGAGCTAGGATTATGAAATTTTCACAAATTCGTTTTTATGCAAAAAACGGAATCGAGTTATAAATTCAGCCATTTTGGTCCACGGGTTCGAGTACCTGCCATACAACTTCTAATATTATATGAGCATTATTCTATACCTATGGAAGCTGCGTGTCTGAAATTTTGCCAAAAGTAGTTTAGTATAATGGCCAAAGTTACTGCAAAATTTGGTTGGTCTACTGCAGAGGGTTCGAGTAGCTGCCATACAACTCCTTCTTTTATATGAGCTTCACACTACACCTGATGAAGCTGGGTGTCTGAAATTTTGCAAAAAATAGTTTAGTGTAATGGCCAAAGTTACTGCAAAATTTAGTTGGTCTACTGCTGAGGGTTCGGGTAGCTGCCATACAACTCCTTATTTTATATGAGGATTACACTACACCAAATGAAGCTGGGTGTCTGAAATTTTGCCAAAAATAGTTTAGTGTAATGGCCAAAGTTACTGCAATATTTGGTTGGTCTACTGCAAAGGGTTCGAGTAGCTGCTATACAACTCCTTCTTTTATATGAGCATTACTCTACACCTAATAAAGCTGAATGTTTGAAATTTTGCCAAAAGTAATTAACCGGATGATATAATGTATATGTTACGGTCATACGGGTATCCCAGAGTTGACACAGTCTACTCTACTACACTCTTCCTCGTTTTAATTGAATTGTGTATAATACTTTTAGAATTTATTTGACTCATTTGGCTCATTTGAATTGACTCATTAATATGAAATATTAATGTATTCATTTGTGCAACTAACGTATTCGATCAACGGAAATTAAAGTAAACCTTATGAATTCAAAGATCAATAGCGGAGATTTTAAAAAAATTCAAATTTTAACATATACGTCACAGGCTTTGGTAGACAGACAGCAGAGTATCTACCATATATGTTGACAGATATAAGATATAACGCTTAATTCTAAAGAACAAAACCACGTATTAATGTTGAAACTTAAATTCCGATTATGAACGTAGATTATCTTTTTAAAAATAATGTCTATACTTAAAATTTTTTAAATTAAAAAATTGGTATTATAAAAGATAAGGATTTTTTTTTAATTATTTTTTAACCTTTTATAGGTTATGCTCCAGTTTTTTTAAGGTGAAAAGTAAACACTAGCAACATTTTTTTAATTAAATATTTAGTAATTATAGTTTAGCAAGTTATAAAATTATTCTACACGCTACTATGTAGCATAAATGTTATTGCGGGTAGCGTGTAGAACAATTTTATAACTTGCTAAAACGTTATCCAATATGATACGAATCAATCAACAAAAGCTTTAAAATATATGAACAGAATATCAGAAACTTTAGATCGTGTTAAAATCTGCGAAATTTGATATAGTATATAATCATACACATATATGTATATAAGCTTTTTTATACATTTATGTACATCTTAGCTAAAATTTTAGTAGTATCTAAATAAATAAAAATTATCATATCATTTTTAATAATTTCTTTGAAATGTAAACAATATTTTTTTTTGATATTCTTTTTGGAAGCCCCGCTATATCATAGATTCAAATTGGAACAGAAAGGTACTAGTCATACTATATTCTTAAAATTAGAATTGATCCTAATGAACTCCACATACAATTAAAACATGAGATATTACTATTATTAGAAATAAATACAGTTTTGGAAGTTCTTTTAAAACTTGGTAAATAATGAGATTCAATAAAAAAAACTTTCAATCAACGAGAATAGTAAAGCTTTAAATTAAATCAAAATGGTTTATACAAGATTTTCTTTTTGTATAATGTGGTTTGTATTGTAAAGTATGTTAATAATTCTAATAAAGTCTAGTTATTTTGTATGCGAACTCTCCAAACGCGTGGTCAAATTTGGTCAATCTGCAAAGTCGTTTTATCTTTTGGCAAAAAAAGCATTCATATCAAATTTCATTAAGATCGAACTTATTAGGACTTGACATTCTCAAAATTCCTAGAATCTGTAGACCTCATGATATTAGAATCAATTTATGAAAGCTACTCTACATGAGTACCCACTAATTGTTTATCCACCATATTTAACTCGAGAATTCTCGAAAATTTCGGTGTTTTTGTATTACAACCTCCCAAACCCGTGGTCCAATTTGGCCCATCTACAAATTAAACTTTACTATTGACGAATAAAGCATTCATATCAAATCTATCAAAATCGGTTGAAATTTACGCGAGTTCTTGTGTTCACAGACCTACATACATACACGAACACAGTAAGAAATTTTCTCAGTTTTAATTTGAGTTTTTACATTTTTCAAACACCCTGTAGGTATATATTCTTTTTTTAAAAAAAAATAGGCAAACTTGTTATGAACAACATTGAAAGAATAGGTAAATCGAGTATCAGATAACAAAAAATTACTCTTCATAAGATTATGTTGAAGCTTTTGTTTTCTATTAATTTTTAATTATTTTGTCAACCTGATTTATTAATTTAAAAGATGCGCAATAAGTTTTGTTTGTTTTTTTTTAAATTATCAGAATTTATTGATTACGTAACCCACAATTGCACACCTTTAGGTTAATATTTTAGAAGATTTTTGATAATTAATTAAACTTTTTGTTTTTTTTTGTTTTTTAATTTTGATTTTGAATTTTTTGTTCTTATTTTTAAGCTTTAAAAAATTTTATTATAATTTGCATAAGTTTTTAGTAGATTTCTTAGAATACTATCACCATTTGAGTCGTTAGGTATCATTGGAGCTGTTTTAATTGTGAAAAATAATAATAAAAAAAAACAAAAATTAAAATGAAATTTATTACCATATTATTTGCTATTTTGGCAATATTTTTAAATTTATCGACATCTGAAGCCGTTTGTGCAACTGGAAGAAGTCTTGCTCCAGTTTGTGGTACTGATGGAAAAACTTACGCTAATGCAGATTTTATAAGATGTGAAGTTGAAAAAGGCAACAATATTGAAATTGCTCATCGTGGAAAATGCGAGGGTGATGACAAGTTTTAAACAGTTTAGAAAATTATAATATTTTCAGTTGTTTTTTTTTTTATATTTAATTATATTAAAATAATTACTAGATAATAAAACCTATACTTTTGACAAAAAAAAACTTATACTTGTTTTAATCTAGGAAAGTTGTAGTTTTTAATTAAAGAGGGCAGTTGGGGCGATTAAAAGACAACGAATTATTTTTAACACAGATGTTGGAGATTTATAACTCTTAATTCCAATTTTAGTATTTTCAGATAAAATATTTTCAATTTTTTTGAAAATTTCTTAGAATTTCATCGGCCTTTGAGGCACTAGGTCGTTGCCAAATTTAAAATTAAATATTTCTGTTATAAGTGTGAAATATAATAGAAAAAATTAAAATTAAATTTATTATAATAGTTTTTGCTATTTTTGTAATATTTGTGACTTTATCAACTTCCAAAGCCTTTTTTCAAGATGAAATAAAAATTTTCCTAGTTTGTGGAAGTGATGGAAAAACTTTTAATTATTTCAGGTTTTGTTGAATGTGAGGTTAGAATAAGAAATCCTAATACAAGTAGCTCATACTGGCGTATGCGCGGTTGATGAATACTAATGGTAATTTTCAACATAATTACTAAATAATAAAGCTGATTTTTTTGAACGGAGTTTTATAATGGATGTTACATTATTAAGGTTTTGTAACTCTCAAATGTAATGATTGAAAATATTTTAAAAAACAAAATTAAATTAAATGTTTTTAAAATAGTTTGTTAATCGATCGAATGAGTGTCGACACGTAAATCGATTAAGTTTGGTGTGTTTGTCAGAGCCACACACAAAACATAAAAAGAGGGAATATCTTAAAATTAAAGTTTTTGTAAACATAAACAGCTTCCTTTTGATCTTTGATACAAATAGAACCACAGCCAACAGGGGGGTTCTGTACAAATTTTTGAACCTATTTGCATTTCTTCAGAACTAATTAGATTGTGAAGTTGAGTTTAAATAGAGATTCAAACATCTTATCTTTATAAAAAACATGTTTACAAGATTGTCAAATAAAATTTGAGTATGTAATAAATCAGGCTAACTGTTTTACACATTTTTTTCCGTAAATGCTATACAAAGTTCTTAATCTGATTGCTTAGAAATTAATACAAATGCTAATAAAGGTTGGAATTATTTCGACCAAATATTGGAATAGCAGTTGTTTCTCTTTGTAGTATATACAGGGTGGTGCAACTTTTTTATTTAATGGTTAATTATTATTACTATTTTTTTGTTATACAGTATATTAATGGGGAATTTTTTTAGCTTAAGTAGAAAAATTATATCCCGCAATTTGTGACCATTTTCGGCTTCGCACATTCGTGTTCTTTCCAGTATATTTTCCATAACTTTTCGTAATTTTTGATCGCTGTTCTGTTGTGTACTGTTCCAATTCCAATTCCCCAAGTTTTCTTCTCAACATTCTGAAATAAAAATAAAAAATATAAATATATTTAAGAAGTTATTAAACATTCAAACCATACCGGTCGTTTCGCGCCACCTTGTATAATGTATTTTAAACATGTTAATGGGTTCATAAAGGTTACAAGGACAACTATTTTTTTTTAATTTTTTTTTCGGGATCATATACTCGTATAACAGTAAAAATTTCTGAATGATTTTGGTTTTGAACATATGAATATTTGTCTAAGAAGATGAAATGCTCAAAAGTTATATAACTTGGAGCAAAGTTTCTTAATGTTCTCCTCATTATATATGATAAAATATAGTCGATATTAAACGCTTTTTTTAACGCTTCATAAAATTATCTATTCTCATTATTTTAGCTTCCTTGTACAAATATGTATTATAATAAAAATGGTTATATGCGTATTGAGGCTTTCTATGTTCTTAATACAAAATCTCTTTCGAATTTACGTATTGTTTCTATTATCAGCAGAAGTTCAAGCTGCTATGTAACTTTCGATTAATATAGACGATTGAATTTTAAATTGTTTCCAATTTTTCCTAATCTTCTAACAAATAGTTCTATAAATCTATGTAAATTGAAAATATATTTCAAATTTTAAAAATATTGCATACTTTCAGGAGGATGACAAAAATTTTAGTTTATTTCTAATAGAATTTCTAACATTAAATTTTATAAAATTGTTTAAACGCAAAAAAAAAAAATAATTATTTAAACTTGTCCATAAATGTAATAACTATCTTTAAAAGAATTGAAAAAAAAAATCCAGTTAATAAATAATTATTTTCAATATTTACCTAAATATTTATTAACCTACTTTTTTTTTAGTACATTTCACTTTCATATTACAAAAGAGAATATAAAACACAAAGTGAAAGATAAAATATATTTTTCATTTGTATACATGCATGTTTATACTATACACACATATATATATATATATTATATAATACATATATTTAGATATTATAATATTTAAAATGTATATCTAGAATTATAGAAAAGGATGAATTTTTTTTTTAAATAAGTAATTGAAAAGGATATAGGATAATATCCTCTAATAAAAACAAATAGAACAGCTGATTAGTTAACATGCGCATTGCTGTGTGTTTTGTATATTGCTGACAGCTGAATATGTTTGAATGATTCAAAATTCATTGCTTATTGTTGTATCAAACATAATTTTAAATGCAAATTTACTTTGTTGGATATACTGAAGTTTGAATATAGTGTTCCATAATATGTTTAAATGTTATATTAAACATTGAACATATCTGTTGTATTGTTGGGCTGTTAATATGTTATACGGGAATAAAAGAGTGTGTTGCCAGCTTTGTACTGTACTCATTGTTTTGCGGGAGTTAAAAACAACAAAAAAATTTTAGTGAACAGGGTGATTTTTCTTAAATGAATCACTTTTTAACTTTGGCTTTAGAGAGATTCAATAATGTCTATTTTCCGAAGAAGTTAACGAACTTTTGCCTCTCATTATGAATTTAATATATTTAAAAAATTTCCATGTCACTTATTTCAAAAACCTTTATGCATCTATTTGTAATCCCCTTCTTTTGTCAACGTTGCGACATTCCTTTTGCATACTTTATTTTGTCCTTTCGGCTAAATCAATTTAAAATTTTTTTATTCTATTACTCAAATATTTTGTTTGAATATGATTCAATGCTTTGAATTTGAAAGATGTTTGATTGATTAACAGAGGTTCGATGCTTGTCACAAAGTAACCAGTTGTCATTCTAATTTATTTTAAAGAAACAAACAGATTATGTTATTTATTTATTTAAATTAATATTAAATATATTAAAAAATACTTACGATATGTGCGGAGACCCACTCTCTTGATTGTTATGACAGGTACTTAACCACTGCTAGGCCTTACAACTGGAATCTATATTAATGGTGTTGGGATATGCCTATCTTTATTTCAATAGTGTTCAGAATAAATTTTTTAGATTTTTCAAATTCAATTTATAAGGTGTTCATAATCTTAGTAGGATTTAAATATTAATAACTAATTGAAAATATTTAACAAGATCAAACAATCTTTAACGAACATTAATTAAATAATTTTTTAATGTACTCTACTCTAATAAAATTTTTAGGATATATGGATATATGGATACATGTACTTAATACTATAAAATTGTAGGTATGACATATAACCAAGAAAAAGATCAAATCCTATAAATTTATCTGGTTTAGGAAATTTATTTGGACCAAAAGTCCAAAATTAGGTTAGACAGTGGGATAAAGTTTATAAAACGATTCCTATCTTAAAGGATTTAATTATGATTTTAATTTTAGATTGCAAAATATCTTTCTATTTAAATATATAGGTGAAAAAAAGTCGATGTTTTCAATTAAGTATAAGTTATAGAAATATATTAATAATTTTTGTAATAGTATAATAAAATTTAATAAGTTTATTATATCTGCTTCATACATATTTTATGGTCTGGAACTTTAAATATATTCTGAAATAGAGAATGTTTTTATTAAAACTGAAAATGACTTAGGTTTTTATAATGATTTATGCTTATGAATATTTTAATCCGTTTTTAACACAAACTCTTTACTTAATTTTTTTTTTAAATCTTGTTTTTAAAAAGTCTCCTTTTTTTAAACAACCTCGTATTAGAAAATCTCATTTTTAAAAATTTAGAGATGGATGGATACAAAATGGGACTTTTACAGAATATAAAATCTGAAATTCAGCAAAACGAGATTTTCAAAAAGGAAATTTTCTAAAACTGAAACTAGATTTGATTTTCTAAAAACGAGATTTTTATAAAACGAAATTTTTTTAAAAACAAGATTTTCTAAAAACGAGATTTTTTAAAAACAAGATTTTCTAAAAACAAGATTTTATTAAAACGAGATTTTCAAAAAGGAGATTTTCTAAATCAAATTTTATAAAATCTAGATTTTCTAATAACGAAATATTTTAAACGAGATTTTTTGAAAACGAGATTTTGCAAAACGAGATTTACAAAAAGGAGATATTCTAAAACAAAATTTTTTAAAAACGAGATTTGATAAAAACGAGATTTTTTAAAAACAAGATTTTCTAAAAACGAGATTTTTTAACAACGAGATTTTATAAAAACAAGATTTTCTACACGAGATTTTCTGAATGGAGATTCTCCGAAAACGGGTTTTCTAAACCGAGATTGTAAAAACCTTTACATGAGTAATATAAATGAAGATAAACCATTACTAAGAGCCAAGTACGAACTTGTATGATTAGATGGTATAAAGAAGGGAACGATCATTTACCGTTGATTTTCCGTTTCGTAATTTAAGTATTAGATGTCTATTGCACAAGATATTCTCCATTTCTTTTACCAATTTATTAATAGATATTTATTTAAATTTATTAAATTTTATTAATTTAATAGACCAATTAAAATATTATATTGATAAAGTATGTACCATAACATAGTAACATTTATAGTTAGCAAAAATATAAATATTGAATTTACTTTTGACTTTAATTAATCATATAAAATGTCAATTACGTATTTTCTGTTTAATTGAATTGACGTCATAATAATATTATAACTTCTCTACAACTTTTCTATGACTTCTTTTAACAAATTGATTTAAATAAATTTTTAATTACTGATAAATCTTCAGTATTATATAATTATATACCTATTATTGACGTAATTTTGAAAATACAGTTCAATGTCCTCAACACTTTGTATATTTTCTGAATGACGTATTTAAATTATATTGTTTTTAATGGACAACCTTTGATGTCATGCAAATTAAACATTTGAAATTTATATTAAATTCGATTAAATCAATTTATTTTTTATAAATTTCATTCAAATTTCTAACGAAATTCTTATTAAAATTTTCAATACCTAATTTCGAACGTAAATATTTTTTTCTGGATCAGTTTTTTTAAAAAAATTTATATAGAGCAAATACCTACTTTTGTAAACAAATTTCCAATGAATTAGATTTTAATTTTAATTTAGGGCTTATTATTTAAATTTTTTAGTATGATTTAAAAATATATTTATATTTAATTAAAAATTTTTTTAGAATAAAATTTTAAGCTGTTTTTTTAATTTAATATCATTTCGTAAAACTGTTGAACTCACATTCGGAGAATTAGAGAATCCCCATTTACCCCCATTCTATTCCGGAGTTAAGGTGAAATTTTATGCAATTTAATATAATTTAATGGAATAACTTTTTTTAAAATATTATTCAGAAGACAACGAAAAAAATTGGAACAATTCCAGCCCCAGTTCTGAACCAGAAGTCGGACTGACTTGATTAAAATTGCCTAGTCCCCAATTTTGTGGCGGACACTAAAAATAGAATAAAATTAAGAGAAGTCCCAAAAAGTTTCACCATAATTTTTGATGACTCTTTGTTGCAGCGGATTTCATGGCCTTAAGTTTTGCTTAAAATCCGCGATTTCATTTTCTAAATTATATTGGTCTGGCTAATAGGTTCCATGGGTTCCGAGAAACAAGGACTTTCAGTATATTGAATAAAACTCCAAAAATAATGTTAAAAAACTTTAGTTCGAATAAAATGTCAGAATGATATTTTAAATCGGACCAAAATTAATTTTGAAATATCGTTCCGGAACTTTAATTTTTAATTTGGTTCTTTCCGGACCCCTACCAATTAGAACTCCTACTGCTACATGATAAATAATATTTCTTTATATGTATATAAAATAAGTTCTTATTACTTTAAAATATAAAAATTTAAAGCCTAATTATTTTAAATGTCTGATTGGCATTAATAATAAATTTGAAGGTTATGTTTATGGTAAACAGTGTTTTGGTTCAATTCACAGTTAATATTAAATAGAATTGATTTTCACGAATCATTTATTTTAACGAGCAAAATATATTATTAATATCGTTATTTTTTGTTATAGTACAATGAGTCTATGTTATTTTTTCTTTTGTAAATCTGTAATTTTATTTTAAATTTAATTAAAAATAGAAATTCTATCCTTGACATTTATGTTATAAACCATTCTTTAATTTTTTTTTCAGTTTGAAATTCAAAATTATAGCAGACTTTAGCTAAATAAAATTAGTTGAAATATTAATATTTTTTAGGACAATTTAAAAATTTTCCAGAATCCATAATTAAGTAGTAGACCATTAACCTTATTCAATTTTTTATTTAAAAATAAGAAATTTAATAATATAGTTTAGATTTAGGCTCAGATTTCCACAACATTTGGTTGGCCTATAGTGCAGTGGGTTCGAGTGGTTGCTAAACAACTTCTTTTATTTTTATGACCTGTTCTCTATATGTTATAAAGTTGGGTTTCTGAAGTTTTGCCTAGGGTTGTTTAGTTTTATGACCAAAGTTTGGGAAAAATTTGGTTTGTCTAGAGTAGCTGATTGGAATAATAAATTAATATATAATGAAGCTGAGAATCTGAAATGTTGCCAATAGTAGTTAAGTTTAATACCCAACATCTAAAATAAATTTAGTTGGTGTAGTGGAAAATATTTGAAGAGCTGCCATACAACTTATATTTTCTTTTATACATAATTTAAAGTCAAATAAGTTGTGTATTATCTGACCAATGGCGTAGTGGTAAAAACGCCGCCTTTCATGTGGAAGGTCTCGGGTTCAAACCCCGGTCAGATCATATCTAATAAAAAAATATCGTAAAACTGTATAATTATATCGTAATAGTTTATCTCGTAATTTATAAATAATACTTGTGAAAGATTATAGATGGCGCACATAGTTAATATTTGTGCATTCATATTTCATAACCTTATACATACAATAGCTACAGCCGAGTAATCAACGGCTTAGTGAATATTATGATTAAAGAAACTGAAGCCTAGTTTAAAATAAACTTGGTGAATGCCCTATACTCCTTAAAGGAGTGGAAAAGGAATAAAAAAAAAAAAAAGTTGTGTATTTAAAATATTGCCAAAAGTAATTAATTGGATGATATAATGTCTATATTACATTAATACGAGTATCCTAGAGTTGATACAGTTTACTCTCCTACACTCTTCCACGTTTCTAATTATAGTTTAACAAATAATTTATTATTATTTTATGTATCTGTTTTATATGTATATAATATTTTTTTTTTTTTAAATTAATACATAATCAAAATATAAATCAATAAATGTCATAAATAACAAAAAACCGACAGTGACATTTAAATCAGATATTCACATATTATATAAGTGGTAAAATAAAATTTTTGTTTGATATTGACTGTATAAGTCATAGTTTTAATTAAAAAAATGTATAAAATTTACTAATTAAATATGGATATTATATTATAAAATAGATTAAAATAAATTATTAAAATAAAATATTTTGTAATTAAAATTTATACCACACAAAATTTCAATAAATATTGTTAATTTTCAAATATTAGGTTTATTTAATTCTCAGCTTTTGAAATAAATATTTTTATTTTATTTAGACATTCCAAAAAGTTTGTTATTAACTGAATTTTTAAATAGACCTGTATTGTAGTTGGGAATTACGAGCGTTAGAAGAGCCGTTAAAAAGTTAAATTGTCAAATAAAACTTGTTTTTGACTTTTTGAAAGTATAAAAATCATACTGTGACATTTAGTGTCAAAATACCATGACATTTAGTTGAAGTTTTTTATTTCAAAATCTTAATAATAAATTTTACAATAGATTTACAGATTAAACTTTGAATTGTAAATACTCTGAATTATGTACAGTAATAAAGATGGGACATTTTTTGTATACTCCTATGGCTTTTAATAAAATTTTAGTAGTTAAAGCTTATATTCAATTTAAAAATTCCATTTAATATGTTTTTAGTTGACCTAATTTAAATAAATTTAATAATAATAAATAAATTATTTGAATGGCAATATGTATATATTATAAAATATAAAAATTTAAATAAATATCTTAAATTAAATATTTGACAGTTAAAACATAAAAAACCAAAAATCTATAGAAATCTTTCAACAATTTTTATTTTTTAATTTTTCATATTAAAATTTATGATATTTCTACACATAATATTAATTGCATTTTAAATAATATAAAAAAAATATATTACCAAGTTCGTTTTCTTTATTAAATATTTTCATATAATTTTATATGTATCATGTTTTAATATTTTTTAATATTATTTTTTTGTTTTACTTTTGAATGGAAATCATTCTAATAAAAACGTTAACATACTATTATAATTATTATGTATAATTTAATTTTATTATAAAATGTCAGAGGTACATACATGAAATAACGGTACGTTTAATAATTGTTAAGGTTGGAAATTAAAAATAGTAATAATAATTGAATGTGAAATTCATTAAGATCAATTCTAATAACCAGAAAATAGTAAGACAACCTTGTTCCAACATGTTCCTACAATTATACTTCCTTACACCATAATATGAGGGAAATAGCTTTATCTACAGGTGGGGCAGGTATATTTATTTTATATTATGAAATAAATAACAAATTATGTAAATTTTCTTTATTTGATATGATATAAGAATTGAACCCAAGCCCTTTGAGTGAAAGGACGATCCTAACTACAATTCCATTTGTCGTAGGAAAATGTTCGGTATAATTTATGCTTCTTAAAATCGAAAATTTGGAGAGGGCAAATATCTTCAGAGTCTTCTCCTGGTACAGAATCAATAAAATGCTGCACATTGAAACCATATAATAAAAGTCTCATTAACACTTATCTATAATTGGATTTTACATTTTCATTCAAGTATTTTTATTTATAAATTTTTTTTGTTTTTAAGTTCTAACGGTTCAACTGTTAGGCTAATAAGTCTGTATCTACCATAGGTACATGTTGGAACAGAAGGTCATATTATATTCGTGTTATTTTAATTGATCTTAATGAATTCCACCTACAATTTAACATGAGATAGTACTAGGCCTTCTAACATGTAGAAACGTCTAAGATTTTCAATAGATACAATTTTATTTTGTTTATATTGTAGTATTTTGTATTTCAGTTATATGGTACTCTATATATGTGAGTTATATTATTCAATTAAATTATTTTTTTTTATATTTTTATATTAATATATTTTTTTATTGAGGATATATAATCATTAATTATTGATTAAGGCATTAATTTGAACCCAATAGCTAAAGGTAGCTGATTCGAGTCAAAAACCAGAAAAGTTTTTTCGCTTTCACTGGGATTCGAACCCAGGCCTTTCGAATGAAAGGTCAGCACTCTAACCACCCAGCCGTAAATATAGAATAATGACTAACACACTAGATTGTATTATTCCATATTTTTGTAAAGATTGTACTGTAATACATAGCCAGATAAACTCCTGATTAAAATTAGATATATTCTTATATTATATAGGAAATTTTACGAAAACCATCTGTGAGTTATAACGATTAGTGAAAAATAAAAATTATTTTTGAAGTATTCTAATATACAACCAAAAAACAATTTATACTCTTAGAAGACTACTCTTTTCGAATCTGTAAAATTTTCTCAATTTTAAATATTTTTTGAAAGTACATCGCTGCATTACACAATTATATAGTTTACATATATACAATCTAAATGCATGCATATTATTACTTAGGTATTCAAAATGATTTATTTTAGTTGTACAATTTAAAACAATTATTCAAATAAATTATTGTTAATTTTCAGTAACCTACTCATAAGTGATCATATATCATTATAATTACTTTTAAAAGAACAACACAATTTAGTGTGTATTATATTATGTGAACAATGTATACTTTAGAATGCATATTATATAATGCATATTATATGCATCCTATTATGTCCTGGCATGCTTTCTTTTAATATTTACGTTTCATCGTTTTCTATACTATTTTAGAATAATATGAAAATTTAGTGTTATGTTAAAAGTTATATATATATATGTACATAAGTTTATATTAGTTTATTTTATAGTAATTAATTGTTGAAAAATAAAAATGAGATGGAGGTTTTTGGTTCTTTGTATATTTATATTTGATTTATGTACTACTTGAAAAACTTGAGGGAAGTAAAAAATTGCATGAAGAAAAACTTAAGAAAAATTGTGTGATTTATTATGGTATTTTGTAAAAATATTAAAAAATTTAAAAAGTACTTTATTCATAAAAATTATATTATTTTTTAATTTTTTATTATTTTTATATTTTTCTATAGAATTACCTAATATATATGAGGAAAAAAAAATTAAATATTTTATTTCCATAGTTTTTTTTTAAATATATAAGAGTTAGAAAAATGGCATACAAAATTGTTGGAAAGATATTATTTTTCCGGTTTTTATTTTTCTTGGAATTTTTTTATACCCGTATGACTATATAGTCAAAGGGTATAATAAATTTGCCATTACGTTTGTGACGCAGAGAAAGAGGGGGGGGTAGATATAACTCAAGTGTATGGATCGGATCAGAACCTATTTAAATCCAGCCATTTTGGTCTATGGGTTCGGGAGATGCCATACAACTTCATTTTTTATATTAGCATTGCTCTGTACCTATTACAGCTGCGTGTCTGAAATTTTGGCAAAAGTAGTTTAGTTTTATGGCCAAAATTTCTGCAAAATTTGGTTGTTCTACAACTTCTTAGTTTATATGAGCATTGCTCTATACCTATTGAAGTTGAGTGTCTGAAATTTTGGCAAAAATAGTTTAGTGTAATGGCCAAAGTTACTGCAAAATTTGGTTGGTCTACTGCAGAGGGTTCAAGTGGCTGCCATACAACTTCTTCTTTTATATGAGCCTTACACTACACCTAATAAAGCTGGTATGTTTGAAATTTTGCCAAAGTAAACGGGTATTCCAGAGTTGACACAGTCTACTATACCACACTCTTCCTAGTTTTTTAATAATTGTATATATTTTTTTATACATATTCTTATATATTTATAATTTATTATATATTTTAAAATCGTTATTAAAATAAATTTAATATTATATTTTCTTACAATGTTGATGTTATATTTTATATAATATACTGCATGTGAAACAAAAGCTATATAAAATTTTCTGTATGACCTAATTTTATTCCTAAATATTTTCCAAATAAAAAAGATTTAAATTATTTAAGAAAATTTTTAAACTTGAAAAAAAAATTTAGTATGAAAATATTATTTTAGCTAATTAAAATATTATTTTAAGATTTTAAATTTCTATATTAAGTTTCCCTTAATTTTAAATTTTTCCCACATAAAATAAAATTAAATAAATTTTGAGAATTTAACAATAAAACAAGTAATTAAATAACCAATAGTTTTTAAAACAAGTGATGAAAAAACCAAGGGTTTTTAAAAAAGCACAATTTCAAACTTATATTGTGTTACACACTAAGTTTAATTTTGGAAATATGTACACCGGTGACTAAGTTACTGCTTACTTATAAAAACTGTAAGTTTTTAATTTTTTAGGTCCTAATAGCCCTTCAATGGGGAAGGTTGCCAAATTTCTCAAGGAAATAACTTCACTCCCCTCTCCTACTCCTTACAGCCCATAAACGGGGGCAACAAAAATTTTTTGTTAAACGACTCCTACTAATTTCTTAGGGTCTAACCTCTCCTAAAATTTCAAGTTTCTAGCTTAAGCCGTTCAGAAATTATGTGGGGCCAAAAATTTTGCAAAAATTAAGTTTGAGATAACGGTAAATTTTAGTACTGTATGGTAACCCAATGAATTTGTTTTAAGAATTTGTAAAACTTATAAAAATAGCTATCTTTCGACGTTTTCACATTAAAAATATTCCTCATAGAACTCTTGTTATAACGTTTTAAATATAGGGTTTTTTCCGATTTTGAGGGGCTGTATTTCCTAACGAGTGCGACTAGAGAAAAAACTTCTTCCATGAAATTAGTTTTTTTTCAATACCTACCCGTAGTTAAAATTTGTTTTCTCTATTTCAAACGGTGTAAAAGTTTTTGTAAACATATGGAGAGACGGATGGTCAGAGTGAAACTCTATAGTTACAATTTTACAAAGTGTTTTGAAAATGTGCTAAAAACCGTCAATTCAACGTAAAAAATAATTTTGGAGTTTTAAGTTTTGTATTTTACATAAAAAAAAAATTTTGACGAAGTAGTTCAAGTTACAAGTGTTTAAAATTTGGAAATTTCGAGATGTAAGGGGTTCAAACTCTTAGATTTTGATCTTAAACGAAAGGCCATACTAAAAACTTTCAATTTTTTTTTTATTCCGAAAGATTAACATTAGTTTTCATAGTGTTCAAATAATGCGCTATACTACTGTCAAATTGCCTGTCAAATGTTTTGATTTATTTTTGACAACACCTAGCTGTCATACTAAGTAATTAATTCATATATTTAAAAATTAAATAATTATATTATTATGCAATCAGAAATCAATTAAACAACAAAATATTTTAAGATACCGGAAACATTTTTTTTGAAATAACATAGGGTAACATAGCAAGATAACAGATAATAATATGTTTGAGAAAAACCATAACCAGATAATTTTATTTTGTTTATATGAATCTCATATGAGATTTCAATTTGTTTACAAAATCATAACTCAAAATTGCAGATGTTTTGTTTATTGAGATATGACGCATTGAAATTCTTAAAATAACTGTTTATTTGGGTTTTTAATGTTATCTTCAGTTATCTTTTTAGAAAAATTATGAGATAACAGATAGTATATGCGGAAAACTATAACCGACTTTTTTAAAATAACATTATAACTAAATATAGATATTTGTTTTAAAAAATACGCATAGTTTAAATTTTTACAGTTATGTTTATGTTTACGTTGACTCATAATTAGCTTTTGACTAAAAATAACTGTTTAGTTTGTAAACAGCAAGTTGATATTGCTTTTAGACTTTGACATGGTGTTGACTAAATAAAAAATTAAAAACAAAGGGAAATTTTAACCCTTTGGCGGGCAGTAAAATTTTCTGAGTTCTGGTTTCACTGGGGATACATTTCATATCTCAGCTTTCAGAAAAGGTAGAGCAATGCTGTAAAAACAAATGTGTTTCTAATAATTAGACAAAGTTGTTTGCGTATTTAACATTTTTTTAGGGCAACAACTTGTCTGTTATACATATAAGGAGGCATAACATTTGTCTGTACCATATAAATATACTGAAAAAAAGACGTGATATACAATTCCAATGATTTAGTACTTAAAAATTTTGACGGCATATGCCGTTGAGTCATCCTAGAAACAGAGAAAAGCGGCATATGCCGTATACTGTTTATAGAAGGGTTTAATTTATGGCTAAAGGAATTAAGTGTAGTAATATGTTCACACTTTGAACTAAAACTAAGTTCTTCCAAGAAACCAGATTTATACGAGATTTGTAACTAGATTTTTCATATTAAAAATTGCATTATTAATGGCCTTAATTATTTATTTGGAGTTTAGTTACTAAGAGACCTCATTAATTCCAAAACAAGTCAATGCATTTTTTCCAAGGACATCCGTATTTATTAAAATTTCAAGGTCTTTAACCTAAAATACAATTCTGTTGTAATATTATATTCAATAGGCAATAATATCAGAGTTCAGAAGGAAAGTAGAAAATTGTATCATTGGTATATTTTCAATTTATTGGTACTCATAAATGTAGGTCAAAAGATATTTTTGGCAAATATCATATTTTATGTTAAGATGAGTTAAAAAATTACACGTATACAAGATTAACATTAAAAGATAATGTAAAATTTATACTTTCACTCCATGAATATCCACTTAACAAAGACAAACAATTTTTTTAATATTTCAAAATTTTGTTTGCCAAATTATTTTTTTTTTGAGAATAAAGTAAATTTTCAAGTTATTGCTTTTAGTATAAGATTTTCCCATTTTTCTTTTTCTGTTTTTTTTATTTTTAATAAATTTTGGAACATATTCTAAAAAGACATTAAATTATATTTTTTTGAATAAACAAATGTAAATATGACATTTTTCATTATTGAGGACATAATCATGATATTCAAAATGTTTTCAATATTAGAGTAGAGAAGATATGTGTGTCAAGACAATTGGAATAAGTTTTAATAGATAAAAACATAATGCATCACAGTCAATAGTGTCTCTTTATAGTTTTAGGACTTGTTACATTCTGAAAAGCAGGCCCGAGTAACGAAAGGCTTAGAGAATATAATGATTTAGGAAACTGAAGCCTAGTCTAAATAGACTTAGGGAATGCACTGTACTATTAAAAGGAGTTGAAAAGGAATATAGGTCTTGAGCATGGTTCTTGAGGAATCCCATTTTGATAAAATCAACAACTATTTCTATTGAGCTGTTGTTACACCGGTGACTAAATATTTTTTCTTACTTGAACAAAATTAACTTTTGGGTGAAGGTCCAATGTGCGCTTTTTTGCTTCGCTTGCTTTACGCGCTTTGACAAGTGAAATAAATTTCATTGGATCTTAAGTAGCAATGCTCAATGACAAAGTAATCAAAGCAAAACAAATTAAAATAAGTTCAAAATTGATTAAATTTCAATTAAACGCTTTGCTTTATTTACTTTGAAGTTTAAAATAATATTTTTGAATAAATATTTTAAAATAATATTTGAAACGGCAAAGTAATTTTTATTGTTTGAAAAATATGTAAATTTTAATATATAATTTAAATATTTTGCTGATTTTCAAATAATTTTGGGATTTTCTAAGTTAAAAAAAGTTGTGAAGCATGATAAAATCATCCTTGTCGCCTGTTTAAAATGTACAGGACCTTGTTTTATTTGTAAATGTCCTCGAATGAAGGCCATGTATTTTGCGATTTAAATATGTATTCGGAACCCAAAATTGACATTGATTCTTTATTTTTCAAACTTTTCATAATTTACTAACAACATAATAAATAAAAAATTTAAATTTTAAATATCAAGTTATGTAAAAGCGTATCATTGGGATTTGAAATTACTTTGATTACATTGCTTGGTTTATTGGCTTTTCAAAACAAAGCAAGCGTAAAAAGTGTACATTATAGGCCTTCACCTTAACATTATTGTCAACAAATGTTGTTATTTTTATAAATTTTGGTGTAAGATAACTAAGATACCTTTCTGTATTTTTTTATTAAATTGCTTCATTAGGCTGATTGTACAAGTGTAAACAATTTAAAACTTTCATTCAAAATTCCAAAACAAATTTCTACGTTTCTTATTTCCCTTACTAGCATTTATTATGATTAATTGGAACTATTTTTTATTAAAAATATTAAACTATTTTTATAAAAAATAACATTTAATTTTATTTTTATAAAAATTATTTTCTGAAAAATAAAAAACATTAGATTACAATTTCTTATTAAAAACATTTATTTTATTCTTGTCATATAACATGTTATGATAATCATAACTAAGTTGTTATTAAAAATAGTTTTCTAATGAATTTTGAATCACATAATATACTTTTTATTCAAGTCATGTAAAACATTAAAATTAGATTTAAATGTTCAAACAACTGACAATTGGAAATTTCATCATGTTTATGTGTTTGAGTATCTGTGAACACGATAACTCGCGTAAATTCCAAACGATTTTGATGATATTTGAAACGAATGATTTCTTTGCCAATAGTAAGGTTAAGTTCGTAGATGGGCCAAAACCCAATTGGGATCGGAAGGCTTCCATTCAAAAACAGCAAATATTTTGCGAAATCTCGAGTTCAAACTATCGGAATAAATTCAAATTTGGTACCCAAACTATTTGTGGGCACCCATGAAGAGTAGCTTTCATAATTATAAAGGCAACTTTTATAATTGATTCTATTATCATGGGATCTAGAGATTCTAGCAGTTTGGTATGTTAAATTAAAATAATTAGCCCAAATTTCACACGCTGTTAATGTAAATTTGGTAAGAATGCTTTTTTTTGCCAAAAGAAAGAACGACTTCAAATTTGGACCAAACTGAACCACGGGGGCTAGAGGGCTACCATATAAAATCAACCAAACTTTACAATACGAACCACATTGTGCAATAAGAGTTTGAGTAAATTTGTGACTAGGCTAATTTGTAATAGTTTTATAGTTAGTTAGTATGTGCATGTCTATGCATGTTCCGACTATAAATTTTTATAAATAAACAACTTGTTCAAACTCTAGTATTTTTAGAGTCTGTGTAGTAACATATTTATTGCGATATAACATTTTTAATGAATAAAATAAAATTGAATGAAGTTTTAATAAGCTAAATAATAAAAAAATATTCCTTTGAAATATTTTACATAACAAAGACTTATTATATTCAATATAAAATGAAACCATTCAAAAACTCATATATTATATATATGATGATATGGATTTATAAAATAGTTGTTAAAAAGTTCCATTTAATTGAATAATAATCATTATATACTTTGAGAAAAATTCCATTGAAAATAGAAAAATATAGGTTAGTTTTTTCTCCCCTCCAATACATTCTTTTTAGTAAATTTATTGAATGGAAATTTAATTTCTATAAGTAAAAGTTAATATTAAAAATTTATTTCTATTTTAAAATATCTTTTTAAAATATAATATTTAATGTTATGCATTCACTTCAAATAAAATCGAATTTTAACGAGTAAAAGAAATTTATTGATACTATTGAAAAATGGGGATTTACAGTTAGTGTAAGTTATTCCACGAATAAAATTTAAAAAAAGAGGATTAACAGTTAGTATTAGTTATTCCAAGAATAAAATTTTAAATGTATATGTTTTAAAAACATATCTATTTTGATTTGCAATATTTTGAAATTTTTTATACCTACTTCAAGAAACCGTTCTATAGATATTTTAATAAGAATTTAAAATTTAGAAAGCTGCATCAGAGTATCAGACCGATGGTGTTACTGAGAACAGGTGTCAGTTTCTTTTAGGTATTCTCATTTAGATTTTTTGCACGTTATTGGATGCAATTAGAATAAGATGAATCTGATTTCCTGATATTTTCGGATCGTCTTAAATTTTTAAAGGACCTTATAACAATTTTTACTTTTTAAAATTGCAGCAAATTGAAATTGGCCTAGAGTAAATAAGTAAAGCCAAAGTTATGTTTGCACACATTGCTAATGACAACCCAATCATATTAAACAATCGAGCCTTTGATGTGCAACTAGTTTTTGTTATCTAGATAACATTATCTCGCCTACAGGTGCCATCAAAGAAGATGTACAAAAAAGAATTCATAAAGGTAAAATCCTTTAATAATAATAAATCAAAAATAATAAAAAATCCTTTAATAAAGCCTGGAATCCTTTAGGTGGATTTCGTTCAAGAGATAGATCTAAAAGTGGAGAAGAACGGCGCTGGATGAATTAAAAAGATACGAAATAATCTGGAATTAAATAGTAATAAAAGAAATGAATTCAGACTTCAAGTTGAAGCCCTTTGCTCCCAAGTAGCGTAACAAGAAAATAACAAATTTCCCAAGAAAAAACAAGTAACTGGTGTAAGTAAACCTATTTGTGTAAAATTTACTTTATTTCAAATTAAAGATATATATATTTTTTGAATATTTTAAATAAAATTAAACGTCTATAGTGCATTTTATTAATTTTATTCCGCAAATTTTTTTTTATCAAATAAAATGTGTGACGAATAGATGTGAATTAAAAAAAAATTTGACACTGTATTTAATATAATTTTTATTTAAGATACAAACTATAAAAAATTGAATTGAATTTTACTTATAGGAAAAGCTAAAATATCCAAGAAGTATTAGAAAGTGAATTTACTGAAATAAACTTTTTCTCCCATTAAATAAAGGTTAAATATAGTTTTCTTACAAAACCTTCTGATCTCACCATTTAAGTATTTTTAGTAAATATTTATACTACTGCCATAACAAATGAATTTTTATGGATAAATTAATAAAAATTATTCTAAATAAATAATGATATTCGAACATATGAAACAAATTCAATATAAGGTACAGTAGATTATCTTTAAAAGTAAAAGGTTTTTACAAGCTAAGTCTAAATTTCAAGTGTTAGTGTTAGAGCTGCGATAAGTGGTAAGAGCGTCGATAAGAGCACAGCGTATGAAAACTATAAACATGATTTAAATAAAGGTGTTTATATTGGAGCTTCGCCTTGATCATCGATAAACATTATAAATTTTCTACGCTATGCTCTTATCGACGCTCTTATCACTTATCGCAGTTCCAACATAAACCACCCTAAGATATATTTAAATTAATTTGATGGTATGTCAAAAGTCTGACATTATGACATATTAGACTCACTGAAAAAAAAAATTATTAAGACTAGTTTGTATATACTTAATAATAATGAAGCAGGCCAAACAATGAATCTCAAATAATTCAATAATTAATTGGGCATAAATATATATGAGGTTTTTTTTTGTGTCTGTGAGTTATATTATTCAATTCAATTGATATTTAATATTTTAATATATATTTATAGATTATTATTAGTTAACCATTGATATTAATTAACCACCTAATATTGAATGGTAGCTGAGTTTTAGAATAAATTTTGGCGGGTTTCAAATCCGCACCTCTTGATTTAAAGAGCGCAACTATAATCAATGTGTTTTACACAGCGCGCTACTTTAAGATTCTCTTAGTTAGCTTAAATTAGAAATTTATTAACTGAAAACTAAGATAGTTTTTATAATTTTTGGTTCTTTAGATTACTGTGAAATGTGAATTTACTTTACTGTATATGGTATTTTGTGATACCCATTAATAACTAGTTTTTATATTCTGGTATTTCCAATTTTATACATTATATTTTAGTTCCTTGTGGTCTTTTCCACTTTTTTCTTTTTTTTTTTTTTATAATTTTTTATAAATCTCTCTATAAGATCTTTTACTTTTTATTTACAACCTCTGCAGTATATTAAAATTGGATAATTCATAACGAACATAAAAAATAAACAAAATATTTATTAGATTTTATATAAAGATTCAAAACATACACTGTGTATCTGAAGATATTTTTTTTATTTCATATAGTAAATTCCATACAACAAAATAGTTAGAATTGTCCTTAGAAAAAAAAAAGGACTCACACTAAGTAAAAAAAAAAAAAAACAAATATAAAATGAAAACGAAAAATTTTTTTAAAATGTCCTGACATCATTAATTTTAAAGGTTTCGGGTTAATACTAATACTTTAGTACAATTCATTTTATTATAAAGTAAAAGAGACGAAGTAAAATATTAAAAAAAAAAAAAAAACACTTAAACTTTCGACTTAAGAATATTTTATCCATGCTCTAAAATTTATTTAAAATATGTATAATATGAAAAAAAATATAGTGAATAACTATACATATGTGTTTAATGTATGTATGAATATGTGGGATAAAAGAATGGTCTAAAATGGAATATAAAAGTTAAAAACGAATTTAATAACGCGAAGGATAACCTATAGTTCAAGTATTATTTTATAGTATTTTGTATCATAAAAACGGACAACAAATCTCCAGTTTTTTTTTCGGGGGAATTTTATAAAAATTACATAAATATCTTATTATCCTGTTTTTAGCACATTTTCAAAAAATTTTGTAAAAATGTGCCTATATAGTTTCACTCTGTCCGTATGTTTACAAAAACTTTTACATCGTTTAAAATAGAGAAAAGAAATTTTAACCACGAGTAGGTATTACAAGAAAAATTATGTCGTAGAAAAACTTTTTTCTGTAGCCCCACCCGTTATGGAACTGCAGCCCCCAAAAGTTGGGAAAAGCTCTATATTCAAATTGTTATAACAAGAGTTCTATTAGGTGTATTTTGAAAACGGCAAAAGATAGCTGGTTTTATAAACTTTATAAATTTTTAAAAGACAAATGTTTAGGGTTGCCATACGGTACTAAAATTTACCATTATGCAAAACTCAATTTTTGCAAAACTTTTGGCTACACATATCTTCTATACGGGCCAAGCTAGGGCCAAAAAAGCCCTATATTTAAATTGGTATAATAAGAGTTCTGTTAGCTATATTTTCAATCTAAAAAAGGTAGAAGAGAGCTGCTTTCTTAGACTTTACAAAAATACATTACTAAAATTCCAAATTTTGATAGAATTCACAATTTAATTCCTTGAACCTAAAAAAGTTTTGGGGAAGGGGAGTAGTGAGGATTAGATCCTTGAGAAATTGGGCACCTTTCCCCATAGAGGGGCTATTAGGACTTAAAAATTTAAAAAATTACGGTTTTTATAAGTAAGTAGTAACTTAGTCACCAACGTATATATTTTCTAAATTAAAAGTTAACATTGAAGCTTCAACATTATATTCCGATAAAATACTCAGTATGAAACACTATATTATTTTTAAAATGTGCTTTTTTAAAAACCCTTGGTTTTTTTCATCACTTGTTTATTATATATTTTGATATTTTTCACTTTCAGTTTTTAATAATATTATTTAATATTTATTTTTTCTTTCTTTTAAATTATTTTAATTTATATTTTGTATCTTATTGGATTAATTTGGCTTTTTTATTTTTGCAGGGATTTTGTGAGTAAATGTAGGGTATGGAGAAGGATTGTAATTTTATGCTCATGTAATATATTTTTAATAAAATAATTCAGGATTTATTAAAAAGAAATAGAAATCGGATAAATATGGAATGGAATCGAAATCAATCGAAAAAAATACCCTAATATAGAAGGAAGTCTTCGATTTATTACTGAATCCAACAGTTCAAGTTTTTAAATTGGTCCTTTATAGGTCTATCTATTTTTCTTGCATTGGACATCAATTCTTTTATCAAATCACCAGTTTCTTTAATTATTATTTTCATTAAATATTTATACACAAATTGATTTATAATATTTGTCATTGATACAATCTGGGTTTGAATAGAAGACCTTTTCTTTAAAGGACTGCCATTTAACCCATTGAGACATTGGTCAAATTGAGTTTTAATTAGTATACCAACTTTCAAGAAACTTAAAAATTCGGGAAGATCAAAATTAAATTTATAGGAATGCCGAGAATAATGTAAACTTTTTGTTTTCCATTTAAATCTTGTCATAATAAAATGGAAAAGAGATTGTTTTAATTAGAACAGAGAATGAAAGATCTACCAAGCATTTTCTTTTACTTCAAAAATTAACTTTTAAGGAATCTTTTAATAGTAAAACAAATTAAGAGTACTTTCTTGTAAACGAATCACCCTGTTATACATGTTTTCGAGAACAAACATCCTTGTGATGCTGTTCACAACACTTCATTGATTTGTAAATGTTCTAGAATGATTGAATTTCATTTTCTAGAACGGTATATTCTCTCCTTAATGGCATATATATAAGTTCTGCTTTTCATTTCAAGGCCTGTTTAAATTTTATGCATGTATAATTCCTAGGATGGAATTATAATTTTCTTCTTAATTTTTAATTGTTCCATCCCTGCTGCTAAAAGCTTCTGAAGTTTCTTTTAATATAGCATAATTTTGATCCCTCTTCTAGTATTCTATCAATGTTGTAAAGATTTATAATATTATATAAACAGAATCAGAAAATTTTCAAATTCTTCAAAAATAAGATTCCTTTCTAAAGTGACAAAAAATTCATTGCCCAAGTTTAATTTAAATATTTCTATTTTTATCACTTCATTTTCAATTTTATAACACTTTTAATAGTATATGTAAGAATGTATATAATATTGAAATTTCTATATATATATTTCATCTAAATATACATCACTTGGTCATAGATTTTCTAGGACAGGCAAAAAGAGGACATTCCAGATAAGGAAAAAATTTTTTTCATTTTGAAGTGTTAAAAGAATAAAAACAACAAAACTTTTAACACAATTACCTTTGCACTGTACTTGAATATAGATTGTAGAAGCAAAATATGTGTAAAAAGATATTAAAAAGAGAAAATAGATCCAAAATATATTCATATTATGTATGTGTATATAAATGGATACTCACTATGTTATATAGGTAACGAAAAACATTCGAAATAAAAAGTGCTTCTCTACAGATTTCTTTTATATACAATTGTTTCTATAATGGAAGTGATTTTTTTTCCTGGCGTAGTATAGTGGTTTTTTGTCCTTAAAATCACAGTTATTTTTTTTATATCCTTATTTCCTCAAAGTGAAAATTTAAAAGTTAATAGAAATTAAGTATTTAAAATATATGTATGTAACATGTAATAACGGTTTATTGGTGGTAAAATATTTGATTTTACGATTTTAATACATTCAAAAAAAATTTTTGACCAAAGGACATTACAATATAAAAAAGGAAAGGATAAAAGAATAGAGAAAGAGAAGAATAGTTTTTAAGTGGTTTTTTTTTTATTGTTTTATATGAAAATTTCATGGGTTTCCTCAATTTAATTGAAAAAACAAAAAACAACAAAAAGAATTTCCCAAAGGACAGCTTAAAAAATCAAATTAAAGTTATTCCATTTACTTTTATTTTGATTTTATTTTTATACCCGTGCATACATATGTATATGACATCGGGTATATTAGATTTGCTCCTCCGTTTGTAACGCATCGATCTAGACGAGCTAGATATAGTGTCAAGGGTACGTATCGGCTCAGAATCGAAAAATGAGTCGATCTAGCTATGTGTGTCTGTCCGTCCGTCCGTCCGTCCGTCTGTGTGTCAGCACGATAACTCAAAAACTAAAAGAGCTACAGTTTTGAAATTTTCACAAAATATTTTTCAATCAATTTCTAGGTTCCCTATTTTTTTTGGTTAAGATCGGACTAAAACTTCGAGTAGCTCTCGAACAACTAACTTTTTCAACTCCAACATTTTCATACAAAAATTTTAAATTTAGCTATGCACCTTGTATTTTATTTAACATGAAATTATATGAATTTTGTTTTTTTTGTTTTTTTGTTTTTTGTTTTTGTTACAAAAAGTAGATAACGATTTCGAGTTAGAATTTCATATGATTTAAATGATGCGTAGTTTATTTAAGATAAGCAAAAAAGAAGACAAAGATTTTTTTTAAGTAAATGGCTTCATAAATAATTTATATATGTATATTCATATAATATGTATATGTGTAATATTTTGAATGAATCATTTTATCAATATGATTATATGATGCTTACTTTGCTTAGGTTTAATATATTCGTGAATTAAAAATTAATTATAAGAGATAGAATTGAAAAATTAGAGTAAGAGTTTTGAAAATCACACAAAACATTTTTTGGACATTTTTGAGGTTCCCTATTCTTTTTGTTTAAGACCAGATCAAGGTTTTGGGGAGCTGCCACACAACTTCTTTGCCCCAATATGAATTTCTTAGAAACTGATTATACTACGAGGATGAAAATTACACACTGTTAGTTATATAATGGATCGTGCACTTATATGAAGTTTCAAAATGTTACGGCCCCATTTTCGGGGGGCTGCTATACAACTTCTTTGCACCAATATGAATTTCTTGGAAACTGATAATACTACGAGGATAAAAATTACACACTGTTAGTTATATAATGAATCGAGCACTTATATGAAGTTTCAAAATGTTACGGACCCGTTTTCGGGCAGCTGCCATACAAAGTAATCAATTCGATAACTGTGAATCTAATGACGCTACGAGGTTAAAATCAAAACTGGGCAGATAAAGTAATAGGACAAGTTAGTTGGCAAAGTTGGACATCACTCGGACCAACTTTTAGGGTGGGCTATTTTTTTTTTTTTATGGGATAATAAGTTAATCAAAAATTATGGGATACCTAATAAGTTAAATTTTTTTAAAACTATTTTACTTTCTTATATTTTTTTTGTAATATTTATAATAGCATAGGGGAAATAAATAACGGTTAGTGGGTATGCACGGGTATCTAAAAGTTGACAAGGGCAACTATAATCTTCCTCGTTTCACTCAGATTAAGTTGTAAATGTAAAAATTTAAATAATAAAAGTATAAAACAATTCCACGTGATTGTGGAAAAAAGAAGCTGTTAAAAAAATATATTCCAAATTTGTTTTTTTTTTCCAGTTGTAAATAGTTGAAATTTTAAACCGATCTATTGGTTCTAATTTTCATTTCACATTTAAATTTAAATTTTAAAATAGTTTCTTTGAGCTCGTTTTCTTGATTGTCTGATTGTTACAAACTTTGTAATCACAACTGGATTTTTTTGCATACTTTTAGGATTTTGTTTTGAGTTTATAAATTTTGCATACTTTTAGGAGGAACACCAAGGTAACATTATTCCTTTTAAATCTTCCAAACATTTTTATAGCTAGAAAAATATCAAAATCACAAAATTTTCAAGAATATCTGTATCTGGTCAGTAATATGTATGTATGGGGTTTTAAATTTAAATTAATAATGAATAAGATGGGGAAGAACCCATAATGTCAAAATGAAAACAGGATTCTTGTATGACAAATTAACTGAGGGCTCAGTTTTGGGTAAAAAATATGTATTAAGTTGATAATACTAATATTATATTCATTTAATTCATTAGTTGATTATGAATTATGAAAAATAATGAAATCCATATTTAGAATATAAGCCCAATGCGATAAAGCAAATCTTTTAACATGTCTCAAAATACAAAGTTTGTTTCCAAAGCTAAAATAAAAACATCGCCTAAGTTATTGATTTTTGGAAATAAGAACTTCTGTTTCTGTTTCTGAACTTTATGTTTCTGATCCTAAGTATTTTAGCCAATTGATCAAGCTCACTGTACATTTTCAAACCACTAATTATCCTGAAATTGAAAATTTTTAAACAATTCGATTAAATCCAAAAACAAATATTTCCAATATATACTTCCAACTTCCAGCATCCAACATATATCTTAAACATATATCTCAAAAGTGATTAATTGCTAAAATATAATTTTATACTCAAGTAGACTGAATTTGATTGAGTGAATTACTCAAACGTGTTTTTAAACTTAGCGTTATGGAACTGGTAATTATTATCATTTTTATTTTCTTTTCAAAATTAAATTTTTCAATTAATTATTGTAATTGAATAGTTGTTTTACAATTGTAATCATCAAGCAGGTGCAGTAAAATAATATCATGTATTTACTCTCATGAGAGTTTTTTTTTTCTAAATGAGTATTTTATTTTTTAGACAATTCTAATTCCACTAAAAAAAATTAAATGCAATAACCATTATCTCAGTAAAATAATATTTCCGTGATAAAGAAAGTAATTTTTCACATTTTCAATTTTCTTGTATAGATTCAAGTTTTTTATTGTCTACATACATCCAATCAGAAGTTTTTCTTGTATTATTTAAGTTTTACTCAAAAAAAAGATTGTAAATGAAAAAAATTTTCCAAAAAGACAAATTGTAAAATCTAAGAAGATGAAATATACAAAAACAAGCAAAAATACAATTCTTCTAAAACTTAAGCATCCATAATTTTATGTTTCTGTGTTCTTTGGGTGGGTGAAATTTAAGCAACAGATTTAACTATTAGATTTTATTGGATTGGTGTAGAAAGAAATCACTCATTGTTTTTTTTTTTTTGAACAACAACAGCATCCGGACCACAATATTACACACATTTAAGTTAACACTAAAAAAATACCAAAAAAAAATAGGAAATAAAATAAAAAATTTTAAAAGGAAGTGAAATGATTGACGAGATATTTTCAGTTAAGACATTTGTACATCCGTATCCGTTCATATACACAGGAAGACATTTGGTCAAACTACTCATATTTTATTTCAATTTTTTTTTTTTTTTATTGGTTGTATTTTGATTTCTTCTGGCTGTTTTCGATGTTTTAAGAATTTATTTTTATATATGTACACTAATTACCAAAAACTTTGGGAAGGTTATTAGATTTATATTTTCTCAAAATAAATTAGTTGAGGTATGGAAAGTAATGTGTATTCTGGTTAATTTCTCTGCGGACTGCAGTACACGGGATTGGCTATAGAAGTATGTAAGCTATATTCATATCTTGAACAATTAAAGTGTATAACATTTTATATAACATCCAACAATTTTTAAAGCAAGTTAAATAGATTTAAACAATATTTCTTCTTGTTCCTTAGAACATAACGGTATTTCCCCAAATAATTGTGGGAGATGCATTATCTTGTGTACCTATCTTCTACAGTAAATATATGATGGCTTTGTAAAATAAATCCCAGTAATCGAAAAGCAAATATATCACATAAAATTATAGCAAAAAATAAAAAGTTTCCTGTTTCCTGGCTAATAATAAAAAACTCATCGTTGTAAATGGCTTAATTATATGTAGAATATTCTGGCTAAGAACAATAACGAATAGAGATATAGGGAGGGGAGTAGGCGGGTAAGCTTACGCTGCAAAAACTACAAGGACACAAAGTGAGAATGGTCCTCGAATTTAATCTGCAAGACTCTGGAACACATGGACAAACGAGTAACACTAGGCGCAGAGCAACAATTATGGAACTAAAGTCAATAAGTATAACCTGGGAAAGTGGAAAAACAACAGCACCTAAAATCTAGAAAAGATGTTGAATTAGATCTCCTTATGTTCGTTCCAAATTGTTACAATTGAAAGACTATTTTGAATTTTGCATTACTCGTAGTTAGATACTTAATCTGAAGTTTCATCCATATCAATAATATTTAAGTTGAACTATGCCCACGATAATTGAATCCAAATTTTATCAATCACTGTACAAATAATCTATGAATCATATAATCATCAAGATTTATCTGATATACTTAAAATATTTATTTTAGCTGACATTTAACCATTTGCTTCTTTTTTCTTTTGGACAAAAAATTTTTTTTAATAGATTTTTGTTTTTTAAATTAATTTTTTCTCTAAATCCCATAAAATTTCTTAAATATTATATTGAATCTTAAATCCAAATTGGAAATTATGTTATATTCTATACCTAAAAATATAGTCCAGAAACCAGAAGTGTCTTATATACCCAGAAGGGTTTATTAGAGTGGACTTGTTCATTTGGACGCTCAAAATGAAGTACGATGTAATATTATAAGGACAAGTAAAGATTTGATATATCATGGAATCCAAATTTCATCTTTGGAAAGATTAAAACAAAACATGATATTAAATTGAGAAGAAAACTATTTTACTGTTCGATGTCATGTTAAGTTGGAGATTTTTTTTTGTTTCAACAAGATTTTCAATTGTATGTTCGTACATTGTATAGAATTTGTTGTATCCAAATGATGAAAGTATCAGGTTCCAATAAGATTAATTGTTATCTACTTATAAAATATGCATATGGATGTATAGATGTATATAGCTGCAACACACGTATATCTCCTTTATCTTTTATTTTCCAAAAATTTTCGTACTAATGTTTTGATAGTTTCTAATCTGTTGAAGATTTGTTGGGCGGACTATTGATAAATGATTGAAAGCATGTACCAGAAAACTGTTATAAGTAATTGTAATTTACCTAAGGCTATATAACAATAATATGGATTCAGGAAATTGAAGTAATAATGGAAAGATGTGAGTAAAAAAAAAAAAATAATACAGGAAATAATTGTGTAATAAATTAGATGGAAAAAGTTAGGCAATTTTTCTTATTATTTGGGTATATTTTGATTGAGAAGAAAGGTAAAATGATTTTTTATCATGATTTGAGGAAGAAGACATTCGAGGATAACTTGAAGCGTATATAGTAAGAGACTATTCAGGAATTATATTTAGGTTTTATTTTTAGTAATTTTCTTTGAATTTGTTATAAAAAATGGAAAATATAAACAAAGGGAACTAATAATATTTTATAAATAGATAATAAATGTAATCAATTATTCTTTTGTTTCTTCCTTTGGTATAAGTACACAAGACGAATGCTGCTTTCAGAGTATTCGTTTTTTATTTGGTTTAGAAACGTGACTTTTTGACCTCAATTTAGTTTAAGTATTTATACATTTTGTTAATTTTATATCTATTAGATATATATTATCGTATTTGGTATGTGTGTTAATGTTATGACCAGCGAAGCATACTTGGCTTCCTTTTTCTAGTTTGTGTTATCAAAAAGTTCAAGCGAATACAAGAAAGGGTATTTGGTTTGTTAGCACAGAAGTTTACACTACTAAGCATTTTTCACATTCTAAGTGTTTTTTGAAGGTTTTACACCCACGACATTTTCTTAGATAATTCGTCTTCTAATAAAAAAATTGTGTCCTCAATGGAAGTCGAACTCGTACGTCCTCGGATAATAAGAAACGTTTAGGTAGGCATCTAACAAGCTTGTACAATATATAAAGTTTATTTATGTACATCAATTTCGAAGATACGCTTTTTAGGTCTTGCGAAGACACAGGTCATTGGAACACTTATTCCAATCTATACCAAAATTAAGAGAAACTGACTCTAGTGAACATTTGAAAAATCTTCATTTATTGTTTTCGTAATAGTTATTAGTAACCTATAGTTTCAATTTGATCAAGATAGAATCATTATTTTTTGCCCAGATGGAAAAGACTAAATTGATTATTTGACTAAAGAGGTGACACTGTATCAATAATCCATTAATACCTTCCAATACCTAGTTTTCTTCCTTTCGTGTAGCTGAAACCACTTTCCAAAGTTAATTAAAATTTTGTATTGTCGTTGTTCGAAAATGAAGTCCTAGCAATTCGCTAGATAATAAAAGCATTAGGAAGTACTCGTTTTAACTTTGACTATTTAAAATCTCAAAAAAAATGGTTAATTTAATAAAATTTATAAATTGTAATATGGAGTGAATGTTTTAATTACTTTTTTAGTAGTCAATACTAAATTATTGTGTGAACAGAATCTAATAACCGGTGAATATCCTATTTAATATCCTATTCAAATTTGAATCTATCCGGTTCACTTTTTTCAAGTTTAAATTTTTATATACGAAACGAAAAAAAAAACAATTTTTTTAATCTGTTAATTGAATAATAGAAAAAAACTAATACCGTAAAATTTAATTTTGTATATGGATGCAATTCAATATTGAACCAACTGTGGAAAAGCAAATTGAAATTCTGATTCCGTAATGGTAAAAAAAATGAATTTTCATTGTACAACAACTTTTTAGGTTTAGTTTAGCTACATGGTACCTATAGTTTTTTTAGGACAAGTATAAATTCATTGTAGTTGGGTTCTTAGTTCAACTAGGCTGAGTTATTAGGTATCAAAATCTATTATAAACGAGGAAGAGTGTAGTAGAGTAGACTGTGTCAACTCTGGGATAGCCGTATGACCGTTATATAAACATTTTATCATTATTATTATAAACATTAATTACTTTTGGCAAAATTTCAAACATACCAGCTTTATTAGGTGAAATATAATGCTCATATAAAAGAAGGAGTTGTATGGTAGCTACTCGAACCCTCTGCAGTAGACCAACCAAATTTTGCAGTAACTTTGGCCATTACACTAAACTATTTTTGGCAACATTTCAGACACCCAACTTCAATAGGTATAGAGTAATGCTCATATAAAATAAGAAGTTGTATGGCAGCTACTCGAACCCTTTGCAGTAGACCAACCAAATTTTGCAGTAACTTTGGCCATTTCACTAAACTATTTTTGGCGAAATTTCAGACACCCACCTTTAATAGGTATGGAGTAATGCTCATATAAAAGAAGGAGTTGTATGGCAGCTACTCGAACTCACTGCAACCGACCAACCAAATTTTGCAGAAACTTTGGCCATAAAACTAAACTACTTTTGCCAAAATTTCAGACACGTAGCTGCAATAGGTACAGAGAAATACTCATATAAAAAAAGAAGTTGTATGGCAGCCACCCGAACCCATGAACCAAAATGGCTGGATTTAAATAGCGATGACGGCTATTGCAAAAAAACGAATTTGCGAAAATTTCAAGATCTTAGCTCCTTTAGTTTTTGAGTTATCGTGCGGACGGACGGACAGACGGACGGACGGACGGACGGACGGACTTACATAGCTAAATCGATTTATTTTCGATTCTGATCTGATCCATACACTTGAGTCTATATCTACCCCCCCCTCCTTCTCTGCGTCACAAACGTAATGGCAAATTTATTATACCCTTTGACTATATAGTCATACGGGTATAAAAATTGAAAAAGTTTAAAAATACATTTGGGTTTTTAATTGTGCAATGTTATGAAAAAAAACCAAATTTGTGTGAATTATTTGCATTTTTTATTACGAAATTTTAATTGTTTCTAGATGCAAACAATTGCAATAAACAGTTTTTTTTGAAGAAAATTGTTTATTTTTGTTTTGTGTTTTTTTTCTAGGCAACCGAAATATTTGAAAATAAGGAAGCAGAAGTGACTAATATGTAATTGAAATACTTTAAAATGTATTTAATTTTTATTCCCTTGCTTAATTTTATGGTCACGAGAATATTAAAATTATTCCTTCATTTGTATAGCATCGATCTAGACGTACTAGATATAGTGTCAAAGGATCAGAAATGAAAAAAAAATCGACCTAGTCATGCGCGCCTGTCTTTAAGTGCGTTCGTGTGTGTGTCACCACGATAACTCAAAAACTAAAAGGCCTAGAGTTTTCAAATTTACACAAAGCGATTTCATGACATTTTCTAGATTTTCTATAGTTTTTGTGTAATATCGCACCAAGGCGCTGCGAGGAGCTTCCATACAAATATTTTGAACAAATATGAATATCTTCAAAACTAATTATACTGGGAGGATGTAATTTCACACCGTATGTTATATAATATAGTAAGAACTTTTATGAAGTTTCAAAATGCTTAGGCTGCATTTTTGGAAAGTTGACATACAAATTTTTGGAACTTTGCTTGCTTATCTTCAAAAACAATCATACTACGAAATTGAAATTAAAAGTGTGCAATAAAACAATATGATAATTTTGAAGTTTAAGATCGAAGTTAAGATAATTTGGTAAGCAATTTTTTGAAAATTTAAAAAATTTGGACCCTATCTTTAAGAAGCTGTCATACGAAGTTCTCAATACGATTATTCATAAATTTAATGAAACTTCTACATCAAAATTCAAAATGGGCAAGTAAAGTAATAGGGCAATTTCGTTGACAAAGTTGAATTGCCTTTTTTTGTTTGTTTTATTTATTATTTTCTTTTTGTTTTTATGGTTTTTTAAAAAAAAAAAAATAATTTGGAATCATGTGGACAAATTTTTTTTATTTTCTTTTGTTTTTGTAGTTTTGCAGGATTTTTAAAAAATTTTAAACTCAATTTTAAAGCATTTAGAAGAGTATTTCAAACATTTTTATTTTAACTTTTGAACCTTTTTTCAATAAAATAAATTCAAATGAAATAAATTCGTTTTGTTATTTAAATATTAATTATATTTTTAATTAACAAAGAAAATGGCAAATCATTACTTTGCACATAATAAAATAAATTCAATTTCTTATATAATATATTATACCATTATATATACCATATTAAGTAAAACTATATTTTCTATAACTTTCACAATTATTACCTGATATGAATTTAAATTAGTTATTAGTTACTTATTTGAATTATTTTGTATTCAAAACTTTTTTCACTTTTATATTTTATAGAAAAGCACATAAAAGTACACACACGCATACACAATTCTTTAAAAGTCAAAATTGTCAAAGAATAAGACATAGATGTGCAATAGATGGATGAGCAAATATAAAATTAAAATTTTCCTTAGTGATTTTTTACTTAAAAACTAATTTTTTATCCTAAAATTTTTTAAAGCTGATGTGAGAAAGATTTCAAAGGATTAAAATATTATTTTAAGTACTAATTTTTTTGTTATATTTTTTTTTCATTCATTCGTCCTTTCCTTTTTTATTACTCACGTGTATTTGGGATCGACCATAGAATTGATGACTTTTTTATAACTAATGTGACTTATTAGTATAAGACGTAATAACTTAGGTTACATTTAGGAAATGCAATAACATAACTCATAAGCAACTCTTTTAAAGTATTAGTAAACAAGTATGTGTTTAAAATTTTTCTTTAATGATTTTTGTACATAACAATGTACATAAAACTTTTCAACTGTTTTAAAATTAATTTACACAATTAGTTTTATAATATAATATTTTTGAAAAGGAAATTAATCAATTTTCTAAAGCATCTTTGAATCCAGTTTATAACTGTAGCTGAGAAGGAGAGAGTGCCAACTTTGAAAGGTTGTGAGTCACAGTAAAAGTAAAAAACTATTATCTGATTTTCAATTCCATTGAAGACCATTAAATTATAATCGATGGCAATATTAAAAAATATCATTAAAAAAAACAAAAATTTAATTTAAAAAATATAACTCACTGATACAAAAATAATGTTTAGAATTATATCAATATTTATATTTATATCAAAGTGGAATATTAGGTTTTTAGGATGAGATAATACGGTCTGCTATTTTCTGACATTTTGTAGTTGTATGTTATATTTTTTTTAATATCACTTCTAATTATTAATACCAGTATCAGAGCCTTACAGTTGAACAGTTATGATACCAGGAAAGTAAATATATGAGTCTTGAAAATTTTTCCAAAAGTAGCTAAGTTTTATGACCAAAGTTTCTGCAAAATTTGGTTGGTCTATTGCAGTGGGTTCGAGTAGCTGCCATACAACTCCTTCTTTTATAATGCTCATATACTAATATACTAATCTAATAAAGCTGTATGTTTGAAATTTTGACAAAAGTAATTAACCACATGATATAATGTTTATATAACGGTCATACGGGTATCCCAGTCTACCCTACTCCACTCTTCCTCGTTTACAATTTAAATTTAATATATTGTTATATTTAATACTTTTGTAAACTATCACTTTATTATGATATCATTAAATACTAAAGTTAATACGAAATTATTAATCATCGCACATTCTTGTTAAATCTATCGACTTGATCGAACGACTGAACTATAAAAAAAGAGAAAGAGGATAAGATCAACAATAACCGAAAAGGGTTTTTATCTCGTTTTATCATTTTAAAATTTTATAATGCGTCACACCTTTGTTGCAACTCTTTCGCTTAAAGCGAAAATATTATTTATGCAAATTAAAATTATATAACGTGTGGACATAAACCTAAACACATCAAAAATTTAAAGAAAAACTTAAAATCATTTGCATAATTAACGTGTGGACATAAAAAAAAAATTTTTTTTGAAAATTTAATTACAAAATTTTCTTGTTTTTAAAAAAAATATTCACTACAACTATTTAATATTAAAAACGAGGAAGAGTGTAGTAGAGTAGACTGTGTCAACTCTGGGATACCCGTATGACCCTTATATAAACATTATATCAATATTATTATAAACATTAATTACTTTTGACAAAATTTCAAACATACCAGCTTTATTAGGTGAAATATAATGCTCATATAAAAGAAGGAGTTGTATGGCAGCTACTCGAACCCTCTGCAGTAGACCAACCAAATTTTGCAGTAACTTTGGCCATTACACTAAACTATTTTTGGCAAAATTTCAGACACCCAACTTTAATAGGTATAGAGTAATTCTCATATAAAATAAGAAGTTGTATGACAGCTACTCGAACCCTTTGCAGTAGACCAACCAAATTTTGCAGTAACTTTGGCCATTACCCTAAACTATTTTTGGCAAAATTTCAGACACCCAGCTTTAATAGGCATAGAGTAATGCTCATATAAAAGAAGGAGTTGTATGGCAGCTACTCGAACTCACTGCAACAGACCAACCAAATTTTGCAGAAACTTTGGCCATAGAACTAAACTACTTTTGCCAAAATTTCAGACACGTAGCTGTAATAGGTACAAAGAAATACTCATATAAAAAAAGAAGTTGTATGGCAGCCACCCGAACCCATGGACCAAAATGGCTGGATTTAAATAGCGATGACGGCTATTGCGAAAAAACGAATTTGCAAAAATTTCAAGATCCTAGCTCCTTTAGTTTTTGAGTTATCGTGCGGACGGACGGACGGACGGACGGACGGACAGACGGACAGACGGACAGACGGACAGACGGACGGACATACATCGCTAAATCGATTTTTTTTTCGATTCTGATCCGATCCATACACTTGAGTCTATATCTAACCCCCCTCCTTCTCTGCGTTACAAACGTAATGGCAAATTTATTATACCCTTTGACTATATAGTCATACGGGTATAATGAATATATCATGGTATGAAGCAGAACATATGCAGATATATGTATACATATATATGAATATAGTTCTTTTATATGTGTACATGGTATAGTTGAGCTCATTTATATGTCAATATTATGATGATTAGCTTTAAAATTTTTTTGGGTAAGATGGCGTTATAAGCACATATCACACATGAAATCATAGAAAAAACTTTTCCTTCATTTTAATATTATATCACTTATTATGGTGTAAAATTTTAATTTATTTTTATTTTTATTTAAGGTGATTCTCTTTTAAATTATTTAATAATTTATATTTCAAGCTTCAAATATTTTAAGTATATTATATTTTATATTTCGTACAAAAGTGATACGTTAAAGTTTACTCGTTCTTTTTGTTTCTTTTTTTTTTGCTCACAGAATAAATAGAACCAAAGTTAAATTTTTACATGACTGCAGAATTTTAAAATTTTTCATATTATATACATTCTATATCTAAAATATACATTATATAATTTTAAAATTTTTAATCTACTACAGTGATGGAAGCAATGATGGAAGCAAGTTTATGCAAGATGTTTTATTTATAGTTTGGGCTTTGGGACTTAATAACTGGAGATTCTTATTTATAAATGTGGGATTTTGAGCCACACGATTCTCTAATTACAATTTGCTCTGTTCAATGAAAAATAAATGAAGTCAGAGTGGATTGAATGAAGTCTTGTGAAGTTACTTTGAAATTTGTCAAATTATAATATTTGTATTAATCGTCAAAACTGTCAGAGTGAACAAATTACTGAAAAGCATATAAGCAAGTTATTGAAATGAGACTTTCTGTATTCATTACTTTGCTTTCTTTTGAATACTTCCAATACTTTGGGCATTTAGTCAGCTGTCAAAATTTTTGAAGGATGTAAGCAAAGTCTACTTTGGGTCATCGTCTAAAAGAATTATGAAAAAGCTTCCTTTCTTTAGGATGTGAATCCCTCCCTTACTTTTTCCTTAGGAGCTGCAGATATCTGCAAACGTTTTTTTGGAGAATCTAAAAATCTTGATAGTATCAGACTTTTAATAACAAACTTTTGATAACTGTGATTGGAGATAAACACTTTAACTGTGGTTGTTGTATAAGGCTTGTACGTATCTAATGGGGATTGAGTGGAGAATGTAAACGGAATAAATTAATAATTCTCATGAATCTTTGAAAATCATACAAAATGAGAAACGCATGGGGTAGTAATGCATTCCTCAATTTGGGGTTGCCATTATTAGAGGGTTGCTATATTTTATAAATGAAGTTCGAATTGGCTCTACTTTGTATAAAAATGGAAGATTATCTCCTAAATGAGTAGCGCGGCACAGAAGTGAATCTGTATGTGAACCTTTATCAATTGACATCACTCACTCTTTTGTAATACACTGTAATAATACATTAAAAATCATATTCCTTCAGAAATTTATAAATTTAAGTATACATGAATGTACATATGTTAAAAGTACACTAATAATATATGACTGAAACAATGAACAACAAGTTCAACATTTTAATCACACTGAAGAGAATAAAATTAAACTTCTTTTTTGTTTGTACAAAAAACATAATAAACAAAAAAATGAACATAAAATATTAAATATTTGCAAAAATTTTGTAATAATTTCACGCAAAATAACCACGTGTAAGAATTTTCAACTAAGTATAAAGTTTCAGGTTTAAATAAATTATTATACCAAAATTTGTATTGTAGATTTTATAATAAAGTTAAGGTTTCTATTGATAATTTATTTTGTTTATTGAGTTAATTCCTGTAGTTACTTAAAATAAGTTATGCTGGTTTTAATAGTAGAGTCCTGGTAATGAAAATTTACGTTAATTAATTTTGAAAATATTGTTAAAAAGATCCGAAAATACAATAGTGGATGCAAAAATTAGGAAGAAAAATCAAAGATAATAAAAGTTTAAAAATATCATGAAAGTTTTAGATATTTTGAAAGATTCTGTTGTTTTGGTGGTATTGAATGTATGTTTCTACATTATAAAAGTGATCATTTTAAGATGCAAAATAAATATTCCAAATGTTGCTCAAAATTATTCAACAAGTCAAAAATATGAAAAAAATTTTAAATTTTAATAAATTTTGACTAAAGCAGACTAGATTTTAACTTAAAATAGTATTTGCAATGGGATTTATATAAAACTTGATTGATATTTTTCTTAATTAACTAAATGTCAAAATCTTTAATCTTAATTGTCAAAAAAAGTGTGTCAAAACTTTTAAATAGTACCTTACTACACAAAATAAAATAAAAACAAAATGACCTATTTTTATATTTATATTTTTAAAAACCGTAAGACTCATTATTTTTTATACCCGTATGACTATTCGTTCGTCCGTCCGCAAGATAACTCAAAAACTAAAGGAGCTAGGATCTTGAAATTTTCGCAAATTCGTTTTTTTGCAATAGCCGTCATCGCTATTTATGAATCCAGCCATTTTGGTCCATGGGTTCGGGTAGCTGCCATACAACTTCTTGTAGTATATATGCACATTACTCTGTACCTATTACAGCTGCGTGTCTGAAATTTTGCCAAAAGTAGTTTAGTTTTATGGCCGTCATCGCTATTTATGAATCCAGCCATTTTGGTCCATGGGTTCGAGTAGCTGCCATACAACTTCTTATTTTATATGAGCATTATTCTCCACCTAATGAAGCTGGGTGTCTGAAATTTTGCCAAAAATTGTTTGATGTAATGGCCAAAGTTTCTGCAAAATTTGGTTGGTCTGCTGCAGAGGGTTCGAGTAGCTGGCATACAACTCCTTCTTTTATATGAGTTTTCCACTACACTTAATAGCTGTATGTTTAAAATTTTGCCAAAAGTAATTAACCGGATGATATAATGTATATGTTACGGTCATATGGGTATCCCAGAGTTGACACAGTCTGCTCTACTACACTCTTCCTCGTTTTTTTAAAATGTATTATTGAATATATTAAAAATTTCGAAAATTTCCACTTTTAAGATTTACAAAATTAAAAAATTAAATATAAATTTCATTTATTGGCGAATGCATTTAGACATAATTACATGTCAACACCAGCTTTTTGTTTTCTTGACTTTAAAAAAGAAAATCGATTTGGAGTGTTACGTCCATCCAACACTATTAGAAACATCAGTTGATAATACTATTGTTAGACTACCTAGACAACTCCAAATAAGTTTTGATCTAACAAATGCCTTTGTATAAAATATTGTAAGAATCATCTGTGAGTTGTAAAATAGATCAAAAAATGAAGTATTTTTATTTTTATATTTCGTTACTATTTTAAGTTTCAGTTACTACTTCTTCATTATAAATTAAATGTAGGTACTTCAAAATATTTTTTCGATTTTATATGTGGTGGGCCAAAAGTCACCATGGGGCTTTGAAATTTTTAAAACTTTTTCGTTTAAATAATTTTTTTTAAATTTTTTTTTTCAGATTTTATTAATCGAAGCTTTTTACACCAACGTGCAAAATAACATCAAAGAGCAACAAACCAAAGTATACTTTCACAATGGGCATTCAATTTTACTGACTTTTTTTTACAAATTTACTGAACAATTTAATTATGACTAATGAACCATATTTCCATCTTAATGAATGTGAATAAGCTAAATATGCGATATCGGGGTACTGCAAACCCCAGTGTTGTTTACCAGCCACAATTAGACTCGCTGCACTCGCTGTAAGAGTTAGATCGTGCTGTAGTCGCATGTACAGCACGATGTGGGTGGGATAACAAAGTAGAAACGGTTATAGAGTCCTATACTTCTTTAGGAATAAAGTCGATAATGCTGTGACAGTAAATGGGGACCCGTATCTTACTATGATTAATAATTTTATTTAGCCTGTAGCTTTCTACAATTGTTTCCAACAGTATGTAGGAACAGCACTTACGGCCCTGGCCACAATTATTCTTCTAAGTGAAATGTGTGACGGCCAAATTATGTCAAGAAATTCATTTTAGTTGTGCGTGGGTGTATAAGTTATTTCTCTACCATTTTAATGTTAGGGAAACCTTGGTGTAATCATATATATAAAGTTTAAGTCTTTTATCCTCCGTATTATTTTGTTTGTGTATTCCGTATGTATATATTTGTATATATATGCATTTAATTTAACAAGCAAAACAGATTTCCAAGAAAAGAAAACCATAGTTTAATAAAAAAAATTCTTTATTTTATTCTAAACTTGTACCTTCATTAAACTATCCAAAAATAAATAAACTGTTTTGTAATATCAACCCACATTTTAAAAAATTTTTTTGTTTTTTTTTTTAATTTTATCTTATAAATTTTTTTTTTTCAAAATTTTCATTAAAAAAAATATTCTTAAAATAATGTTTAGAAAAAACAATCTCTATTTTTTCATTCATTTTTTTTTTAGTTTATTAAAAAAATTTTTGACGAAATAAAATTACACTATTTCTTTACATTCACTCAACCTTATGTGTATATTCTATGGATGTACATTTATTTAGAATGTATCTTGTTAAAACGCATTAGATACGTATCTATTATTGTTTTTTTATTTTTTCCTTAAAGAGGGTGTGAACAGCCTTTTATTATAAAAACGTGCTGTGGTTTTTAAGATTCATTGAAAATTCAGAAAAAAAATAACGAAAAATTTGTTTTGTTTTTCTATTTTTCCCTCCTTTTGAACAGGATATAAAAATTGTGTATCCTGATGGGATATCATAGAGAAACGTGAAAATATTTTATATTTTTTTTTGTATATATTTGCAAAAAGACAAATTTTTTTTTTTGATTTTTCTTGTTTTTTTTTTTTTATTTTTTTAATGTATTCAATAGGATTTTTATAAAAATCGAAATTAAAAACAAAAATATAAATATAAACAGAATATCGAACTGTAAAATTCTATTCTATTTTGTATATAAAAATGTTTAGATTCATATTTTTTAAATCGAGTTTTCAGTTCCAAAGAAATTTTAAATTGTAACAAATGAGGATGAAATGAAATTTGTGAAAAAAATTAATATAATACACGCTGTTATAGGAAAGGAGATCTCATATTGCTAGTTTAGGAAGAGGTCCCCCTTTTTTCCAGAAGCATTTTCTTCAAATGCATTAGAAAAATTAAAGCGTCCTTGGAAGCGTAGAGATTTTACTCACCTAATCCATCACTTCCGTTGACTGAATAGTGGAATTTTGGATAATCACCCAAACCAGGTAAATGCGTGCACAATATAACGGAAGTGAAGTAAATTAAGTAAAGCCTTAAAATGGCATAATTCATTTCTAAATAAAAATTGAATGCAGCTAGCTTAGGTTCTATTTAAGTTTTTCCAAAGACAAAGGAATTCGAAGGCACAATTGCAATTCGAAAAACAAAAGGATCGCTAATAATTTGTTAAAACAGATTGATCTTTGATCAGGCGTTGAGGCGTAAGTAATAATAAATTTGGTGCTTAGATTTTCTTCATCTGAGGAATTACTGGAACGGAGGATAGTTATGAAAATATATTCATTTCCGATCTTTCTAGTAAACTTTTCGGTGTGTCACATGTTGCATTTGCTGACGATCTCAAGATTTATCATGTAATTAAAAATAGCTCTGATGTTGCATTACTTCAGACAAATCTTAATTCTCTACAAGAATGGTGCTTCTCTAATAAACTAGAACTAAACATTGAAAAATGCAAGGTTATAAGTTTTACACGTAAGAGATCTACCATTTCATTCGGTTATAATATAAATAATGTAACCCTTGAAAGGGTTAGAAGCATTACCGATTTAGGGATTCTGTTGGATGATAAACTGAACTTCCATCATCATTATGAGTATATGATTTCCAGGGCAAACAAAATGCTCGGTTTTATAAAAAGAAGAGCTAAAGAATTTAGCAGCATTGCTGTAACTAAAGCTCTTTATTGTTCTTTAGTACGTTCTATTCTTGAATATGGTAATATTGTGTGGGATCCTGCATTTCAAATACATTCTGATAGAATTGAATCCGTACAAAAGCAATTTCTTCTTTTCGCTTTAAGAAATCAATATAATCCTAGAGATTATTCAATTCTGCCTAGCTATCTCGTAAGACTTAATTCATTGAATATGTTAACGTTATCCTCACGCAGGCAAATTCTTTCTTCCTGCTTTACTTTTGACGTCTTAAGAAAAAACATTGACGTTCGGTATTTATTGGATAACTTTAAAATAAACAATGGTGCGAGAAATACGAGAAGCACTAAATTCTTAGTTGAAAATACTCATAGAACTGAATATGGAAAAAATGAACCAATAAATAGATGTTGCATTACATTCAATAAACACAGTCATCTTTATTCTACACAAATTTCTCGATACACTTTTAAACATAAATTAAACTTAAAATTCATTCATGACCTAAGACAATAATTTTAACCTTCATTATATCATATTACACTTCAAGTTCATATTATTTTTTTTTAATTTAGTTATTTTATACAGTTAGTTAATACAGTTAGTATTCATAAATTTAATTTCAACTGTGTTTTTGCTTTGTATGCATTTTCTACATATGTTTATATTATAAGTAATTTTACTTTTGGTTCTTAATGTATTTAAAATTTTTTTGGCTATGTAATCAAATTTCATATTAATTATAAGTTTTAGTTTTAAGAATTTTTTTTGTAAAAACCTTGTATTGGTTTAAATAAATAAATAAATAAATAAATAAATAATAATATGTATTTATGATCGTAAAAAAAAAAAGCCTGGAATAAAAAAACTGACTTAATGATTGTGTTTGATAATTTTGGCTACGGTACGGTACGCTAAAAACTTTAGAACTTACTAACACAGGTTTACCTTTAATGAACTGATAAGATGTTAGTACAAATAAATTTTGTGCTTAGATTTTCACTATCTGGGGGATTAGTGGAAAGAAGGAAACAGATGAAAAGTGTGGGATAAACTAACTGACTTAATAATTACATTCCATAATTATGGCTTTAAAATAGGTATGTATTTTATCCCATTCCACAGACGTTTATCTAACGACCATGTATCCGGGCACTACTGCCATCTAATTGTGTCCTTTTACTCCAATTCTATAAGGCCTTTCATTCTTCTTTAAGAAAATATTGATTTGCCCATGTATCAGAAGTATTTAAGGTTATGTCAACTTTAGTGAGGTTCATCTTTTTCTTATATAGTAACTCTAATGAGTTAGTGGATTTTCCGAGCTTAGGTTTTCTTCAATATTTCACACATGTGAAAAAAAAATTTTAAGTTATAAAAGTACAACACAAGAATTGAAATCTGATACAAAATTTAAAAATAAATTAAAGCTAAAATGCGATGATGTAAAGAAAACAAATAATGTCTAACTTATTATCAATGTAAATTTATGGAATCGGCTTAATAAAATCATTCTGATTGGAAATCTATAAAAATTTTTTACATTAAATTTAAACGATAACTGAAAAAATATTAGAATATTTTCTAGAGAAAATTAATTTGAAAATATGAAGATCTTTTTATACCCGTGCATACATATATGAACATCGGGTATATTAAAATTACTCCTCCGTTTGTAACGCATCGAAATATAAGAGCTAGATATAGTGTCAAGGGTACGTATCGAATCAGCATCGAAATGTGAATCGATCTAGCTATGTGTGTCCGTCCGTCCGTCCGTCAGCACGATAACTCAAAAACTATAAGAGCTAGAGTTCTGAAACTTTCACAAAGTAATTTTTAGACAATTTGTAGGTTCCCTATTGTTTTTGGTTAAAATCGGAGAAAGGCTTCGGGTAGCTGCCATACAAATTTTTCGATATTTTATGAGTATTTTTAAAATTAATAACGAAAAATAGAAACCAAATATAAAAACATACAAATTGTTATTCAATTATTAATAGATTCATGGTGTAGTGGTTAGGACATGTTACTTGTAGCAAAAATGTTTCGGTTCGAATGCAGGCTAAGGAAAATTTTTTTTTTTTTTAAATTCATTTTTTTTTATCTATTTTTTTTTTAATAAAATATATATGTATTTATTTTATGTTTGAAAAAATTTTATTTTATAGAAAATTAGACAGAAGATTCATTTATATTAAAAATTATTAATTTTTTTTAATATTTCTATAAAAAAATTCAAAACTGTTATTTAAAACAAACAATTGATACTATAGCAACTAAGATTATTTAAAACTGTTATTTAAAACAAACAATTGATACCATAGTAACTAGAATTATTTAAAAAAAAAAAAAATGAGATAAATAAAAACTCGTTTTGTAAGCAAATTATTAATAGTTCTATGGTATAGTGTGTAGGACATGGGACTGGTAGTCAAAACGTTTCGGTTCGATTCCTGGCTGGGGCAAAATTTTTTTTTTTTAAATTCATCTTAAAATTCTCATTTTTAAATTATTTATTTTTTTTAAAACATTTTTAAAAAAATTCAAAACAGTTATTCAAAACAAACAATAGAGACAATCGCAACTATAATAATTTAAAAAAAAAATTGAGATGAATATAAGGTCGATGGCTTAGTGGTTAAGACGTCGACATTTTAATTGGAAAGTGCGGGTTCGAATCTCGTTGCGAGCATATTTTTTTTTTAAATTCATCTTTTTTTTTTAATTCATTTTTTTTTATTAATTTTTTTTCAATTAAATATAAAAAAACAAATATTTTGAATTTTCTGTCAAACAGTTCAATTGCAATGTAAGAATTTCTTATATATTTAATACACGCACGGGTATCTAAAAGTTGACAAGGGCAACTATAATCTTCCTCGTTTTTAATTTAATCCAAAAAAAAAAACAAATCTGTAAAATCTGATATGATTTGATTAAATTGTAGGCTGCATACTATTAAAAATATTTTTTGATATTGTTTTAATGAATGAAATATTTCTTTTTATAATCTAGGTTAATTGAAGTTAATGCTGTCTATGAATTTTAAACAATCTGTTTTTAATAATAACTACCGCACAGTCTCAAGTACTTTTTTGAAAAAAAATTGTTATATTTTTGTACTATTCTCCATTTAATAACGATTTTGTATTTTAAAATTTTAAATGATAATTTGAATAGAATTTTATTCAGTGGAAAATGATTGAAATGAATTAAATGCTAAAATGTCTGAAAATTTTAATTTAGCTTTGATTTAATTTTATAATGATATTTAAATTTTAATTAATTTATACTAACTTATGAAAATAATTTAGGCTAACACAGGGTATCGGGTTCAAGTATTCGTCTAGAAGAACACTTTGAAGAAATTAAAAAGAAAGATATAGTTAAGGTATTTAAATTAAATTTGAAGTATAGTAAAATTTTAAGAATTCCATTTCAGTCATTGAATACCATAAACCACGAATTTATAGGAACATAGAAAGTGAAAGAAACTGTGGATCTATTTCAAATTTCTCGAGTTGGTTTGAAATTACACTGTAATATACAACCGTCACAAAATTTGTAAGTAAGATGAGCCCCGTTCTTGGAAACCTTTAATTTATTAATTTTATTTAAAGTTGTCATTTATTAAAATTCAGATTATAATTTGGAAATGTGTTTATATTATGTTTTGAAGCTTCCAGAGAACTTCTCACAACTTTTCTTTGAATTTCAGGTTTCAGGCCTCATTTCTTCATAGATATTGGCCTTAAGATGTTGGATGGTTTTAAGGATATTGGCATATACCTTATTCTTTAGATAGCACCGAAGAAAAAATTCAAAGTAGGTAAATCGCTGGTCAATTAAAATCTGGAAAACGCCATATTATTTGGTTGCCACAAATATAAAATAGAGCCATAGTTGAGAGACCTCTGTGACTCGTGGTACCATCTTGTTGGAACCTTGACTATTCTTTTCTTCAAAAATTGCCCTTAAAAAATTTTTAATCAATCATCGGTATTGAATGCCATCCACATTAACCGTAACATGTTAATCGTTTTCGAAAAAATATTGTTTAATCATCCTTTTTGAAGTTATTTCACACCATTCTGTGCATCTAAGTGGGTGCATTTGATTATCAACAATCATTCTTGGATTTTGTGTACCCTAGATATTCTCTGATTTTGCTTTGCAGCAGGTGCAATTTGATTTTGAAAGAAATTTCGATATGATCTTTGTGTCTGAATAATCGAATGCTGATATAGAAAAAAATTTAATAACTTTGGTTCTTTGTTCTGTGCTGAGCCTTTCGATCAAAAACTTCTAAGGTTTTTCAAAGTTAATCCTGAAAAAAACAAAAAAAAAAAATAAAGGAAACCAAAAATTTATTCGCTAATTAAATAATAACGTTACTTATGCGCCACCTTTTATCTTATATTAATATAAAATATATTACAATATAACTAATATCAATAAATATTATTCCTGTCCAGCCACACCAAAACAGATCGGGTATGCTAAACTTCCTTATCACATTCTAACCGCTTGGAATCTGTCTATAAATAACTATTTCTTTGGGATTCTCCCAAAAAAAACGTCTTAATTTAATTCAATGCCTTCTTTTAAAACTTTCAATAATAATTCAATACATATTAATCCATTTTCAAGAAGTGTTATCATTTCCATTTCCTTCATTACAAATAAAATAAATATTTAAATAGATTGTAATTCATCATCAATTTCCATTAAATTTATTTTCCTTATATACATGAAAATTAAATTAGTACTTCCCTCTATTATTGTTTTTTTTACTGTATTTAAATTTTCAATCAGTCTTTTCTAAAAATAAAAAAAAATTGTGTTTCATTGCAATTTACTTAACCTTAAAACGTCAAATTATAATTTATCAGTGTATTAACGAGTGGAATACAAAGCATTCTAATTCATTAACCCATTTAATAAAAGTGTAGAAAACAAAGTAAAAATAAGAACGACAATATTTCCTTTCAAAGTGACACTTTTGTAATGTTGTTTATACCCGTGCATATATATATGAACATCGGGTATATTAGATTTGCTCCTCCGTTTGTAACGCATCGATCTAGACGAGCTAGATATAGTGTCAAGGGTACGTATCGGCTCAGAATCGAAAAATTAGTCGATCTAGCTATGTGTGTCTGTCCGTCCGTCCGTCCGTCCGTCCGTCCGTCCGTGTGTCATCACGATAACTCAAAAACTAAAAGGGCTAGAGTCTTGAAATTCACACAAAGTCATTTTTAGACAATTTCTAGGTTCCCTATTGTTTTTGGTTAAAATCGGACCAAGGCTTCGGGGAGCTGCCATACAACTTTTTTGCACCAATATGAATTTCTTCAAAACTATTTATACTACGGGGATGAAAATTACACACGGTTAGTTTTATATTGACTCCGGCACTTATATGAAGTTTCAAAATGTTAGGGCCCCATTTTCGGGGGGCTGCCATACAACTTCCTTGCACCAATATGAATTTCTTCAAAACTAATTATACTACGCGGATGAAAATTACACACGGTTAGTTATATAATGAATCGAGCACTTATATGAAGTTTCAAAATGTTAGGGCCCCATTTATGGGGGGCTGCCATACAACTTCTTTGCACCAATATGAATTTCTTCAAAACTAATTATACTACGAGGCTGAAAACTACACACGGTTAGTTATATAATGAATCGAGCACTTATATGAAGTTTCAAAATGTTAGGGCCCCATTTTCGGAGGGCTGCCATACAAAGTTTTCGATTCAATAACTGTGAATCTAATAAAGCTACAAGGTTAAAATTAAAATTGGGCAGGTAAATTAATAGGGCAAGTTACTTGGCAAAGTTGGACATCACTCGGACCATCGGTCTTTTAGGGTGGGCCAATTTTTTTTTTTTGTTTTTTTTTTCTTTGTTTTTTTTTTTTTATTTTTTTTTTTTTTTTTTTTAAGCTTAAGTTATGGGACAATGAATGAAAACTTTTTTTTTTTTTTTTGTGATTTTTTTTTTTTTTTTGTTAATTTTTTTTTTTTTTTTTTAAGCTAAAGTTATGGGACAATGAATGAAAATTTTGTTTTTTGTTTTGTGACTTTTTTTTTTTTTTTTACGTCAAAATTATGGGGTAATGAGTTAAATGTATAAGAGAAGTAAATTACGGTTTATTTTATACACCATAGTGGGTATGCACGGGTATCTAAAAGTTGACAAGGGCAACTATAATCTTCCTCGTTTTATTATATATTGACACATACAACAAGTGTCAATACAAATTACACCCTAATTTAAGCTTTTAAGTAAATAAAAGAAAATTAAAAAAAAAAAACACAACTGAAGAACTAAACCACAATATTAGAATAATTTTTTTTTTTTTGAACGTGATAATTTTTCTTCAAACCATCAATTAAAAAAAAAAAATAAAAAGTGTAATGTTGTTAAATATAGGATCAATAGGGCAAAAAAGGGATTCTTAATTGTCGTTGAGGCGCAAAATGAAAAACCTTTTTTTTATTTTATTTTTATACTGAGTTTAAAATATTTTGAAATAAAAAATTAGTTTGTCTGTTAAATTTATTTATATTCTCTTTGACTAAATGCATGTGCTACTGCGAGACGCTTTCCCCTAACATAATTTGATAAAGGTAAATTTTTTATTATCTTAAGGTATAAAACAAAGGGTGTCTCGCACTAGCAAATTTTTCTGTGAAGTTATTTGAAGTTATTGGTTTATGCTGAAAACCCAGAAACGATATATAATTTGGTAGCCATCATAACCCGTGTTATTAATGAAATAAGTCCTGAATTATAAGAAAAAGTAGTCCATAATCAGTCTGATCGAATGCGTCTTTTCAGATGCAGCCGTGGTTGGCATGTGTCGGAAATTATATTCAAACCTATATGTCATAAAATTAACTTAAAAAAAAAAAATCTTTGGTTTAAATCTTCATTTAAATGTGTTTTATTTCAATTTAAAGATTGAAATACCTGTTTCTAACTCCGTATTTTTATTTATTCATTTATTTACAGTCCCCTAATATATACAGTGTGATAAGTGAGTAGATCTGCATTTTCTTTTCATGTGTGACAGTTAAATTTATTTTATAAATGCCATGCTATTATTAGATACGAATTCATACCACTAATCTTAAAAGTCCGACGTCACGTCATAACCATTACACCATGAAGCGATTATTCATACCACTACAAAACTAAATATAATTCCAGATGAAAATCTACCTAAAAGTATGCAATTTGTAAAATGTTCCGTTACAATATTAGAATGTAGCTTTTATAGTAAACATTTTAGGTTAAAATAGCTCTGGTAGCCAAATGTGGATTCTGATCCTGTATAATTTATAAATGGTACATTACGAAAATAAATAAATAAATAACGGTACACTAAATTTATCATTCCTTTTGTACCGTTGTAAAGACAACGAACATAGACTTAGTGTATGGATCAGATCATAATTGATAACAGAGTCGACTTAGCAATGTTCATACTTGTTTCACTTCATCGGTTTTATTTAATTTGATTTAATGTAAATTGAAATTTTTTTTGAAATATTTTAAATACATTCTACCGTTATTTGAATGTAACGGTTATAATTGATGTAACTTTTTTAACAACTATTATCAAAAAATACCAACAAACTTTTAATAATTTAAAGATAATTTTTAAAATTTTTTTAATTAAATCTAAACCCTATGGACAACTGTTTGTATTAAAACGGTAAAATATTGACATAAAACTTCTTAACAAAACATTGTGTAAGTGGAAAAAAAAGGTTAGCTGTTTCCTTTGACATCCGCACACATCTTTACTATTACTAATTGTTTATATAATTTGACAGCACCAATAAAAGAAAATAATCGATCTTGTCATTTCATTCTATTATTATGTTTTGCCTCTTTTCTACTATGAAATGTAAATGATGTCAAATAAGGAACAGACAAATAATAAAAAAAAACAAAAAATAAAAAATATAAAAAGAAAAACAAAATATAAGAAACTGTAAAAAGAGTACAACAATTTTATTCAACAGTTTTGTTTCATTCAAAATAATATAATGGGAAATTACATACTATTATATAATATACATATACTATTATATAATACCTATTTATATTATGAATAGAGGAGTTGAATATATAGTAAAAATAAAGAGTAATAATACTACATTAAGTGCTCCCTTTATGAGTTGGTTTTCTTTTCAATTCTTTTGTTCACAGGAATACCATATCATTTTACACCATACTTTTATATTGTGTGGTGAGTTTAAAAAAAAAAACAAAAATCTTTAAAGAAAATGTTTACATAAAAAAAAAAGTACCTAAAAGACATATTAAATTTTTTTTGTTTGCCTTCCTTGAGTAAAATTATAATATATAAACTTTTATTACAGTTCCCATTAAGTGCTATTTTTGTCTATTAAAAATAAATGTTAGAATATTAGTAAAACTTTGAAATTTGAACGGTTTATGAACTCTTATAACTATTTTTCTAAATAGAATTTTAATAGAGATTATGATCCTATTTTGATAAATTTAATTAGAATAAAAAATTAATTTTAAGATATATAAAATTGTCGTAGGAAACTTTTTATAACACTTTAATATAGGTCAAGGTTTAAGAGAGGACATAAAAGTTAACATTTTTATACCCGCATGACTATAGGTCAAAATGGTTTACCAAATTTGTCATAACGTTTGTGACGCAGAGAAGGAGGGGGATCAGAATCGAAAAGTAAATCGATTTAGCTATGTATGTCCGTGATAACTCAAAAAATAGGAGCTAGGATTTTGAAATTTTCACAAATTCGTTTTTATGCAATAGCCGTCATCGCTATTGAAATCCAGCCATTTTCATCCACGCGTTCTAGTACCTGCCATACAACTTTTTTTTTTATATGAGCATTACTCTATACCTATTGAAGCTGGGTGTTTGTAATTTTGCCAAGAAGAGTTTAAATTTACGGCCAATCTTTCTGTCCCTAAAATAAACTTTTTATAAAAATCCTCAAAAGAAAGGATAACAACAATTAAATATTTTGCTACTGACATATTATTTATGAAAATGAAATCAAGAGGGTTGTCAGGCTTGGATACAAAATGAGAGTTCCAATATTTTGTAAAACGGGGATTTGGAGTGCGGCAGCCTACATTATTTAAATAATTTGTTGATGGCTTATTATTTATGAAAAAAATTAAGAGGGCTTTTTAAACTTGTGTACTTGGATCCTGCAATTTGTATAGAGGGGGTTTGGGAGACTTTTTGCTTTGGAACTTTCTTTATATAGCCTTCTGGTAAATTTTTGGTCATTTAAATGGTCTAAGCAGTGACAATATTTTAATAATTGAATGATAAATATAAAATATTTTACTTTAAGCATGTTAATTTGTGCCAGTGCTTCATAATTTTAAATTGTTAATTTTTCGTGATTATTAAGTAGGTAATAAAACATTTTTATTATTACATTGCACTTTAAAACTAATATTTTTTTGCAATAATTTGCCTAACCTAACTTTAGCATGATAATAATTTTTGTGGTTATGGTAATAATGAAATAAAATACAAAAAAAAATTGATTATCTAAAATATAATAAAAGATATTTCTTTTTTGTTCATATACAATGTATTATACAGAGTGACCACCCGTTTAACAATTTAAGTTTATTAATTTAATAATACATGATAAGGGCTGTATAAAATAAATTATAGCTACTTATTAAATACTACTTATTTGATAAACTTTTATAACGACTTTTGCAGCAAAGTTAGAGAGAATGTAAATAAGTATCTCACTATCTCACTACTAAAGGCATCAGACAAGCAGTAAGTAAGCGAGTGATATTTTAAAATACATTTCTATCATATTGAGCGTCAAACGATTCCTAAGTCTTAAACTTTTAAATTTAATACTTAGGCTTTTGACATGCACACAGTAAGGGATAGACTTTTTGCAAAATAAACAAAGACATTTTATTTTGGGCTTGGTTATGTTTCTTATTTTTGATCATTTATGTGATAATCTATAAAATTGTAATTTTTCTGAAAATATCACTTACTTGTGCTTTCTGTTTCCAGATATGTGAAGGAAAAAAATTAAAGCAAAATAAGGAAAGCGTAAAATTATGTGGCCATGTGTTCGAAAAATAATGAGCATACAGCTGAGGCTTTAGGATTAAATTCAAAATTCTTGAGATAATGGGATTTCAATATTATTATGTGATATCATCAATTATTATTATTAATATATTTGTTCAGGAAATGGGGTGTAACAATCGCATTCAATTAAATGTTGGATGTGTTCAATTATAAAAAAAATAAAATATTAATGTTTTATTCGAAATTTTATATAAAAAGTAAAACATTTTGATACTAAAAATTAAGATTATGCTTCACAGGAACATTTCTGTAGTAAGTCTTCATTTTTTCAGTGAAAATCTGAAATAACGGCAAAAGCCCAATGTATGGTTTGTTGTGATGCTTTTTTCGTTTTGGAAAGCAAATAAACAAAGCAAAGTAATCAAAGCAATTTCAAATTATTCCTTATACCTGAAATAAAGCCAAAAGAAATGCAAAAAAATGCACCATAAATCAAACAAAATATATTTTTTTAACTTAATTAGGTGTAATAAAAAATGTATAGTTGGGTAGAATTAGGTGTAATAAAAAATGTATAGTTGGGTAGAATGCAAAACTCAATTGATAATTCAACAGTCACCCATTCTTTCGCATGCATCGTCTACTCCCACAACTGAACACCCTGTAAAACTAATTATCATTCACTTATACTTTTAAGAATAATGTAAAATATAGTCACCTTTTAATTTAAATTAAATGGTTATAAAATAAATTTTGTGTTTAAAAGAAAAACTATCATAAAGTCAGGTGAGCCATTTTTTTCCTTTTTCCAACAATTTTCCTTAGATAAAAGTTTTCCAATTAAATAAAAAAACCAAAAGAAACTCTATTTTTAGGTAGAAAGTATTTTCTTATTATAACCCATTTATCTTCAAAAAAAAATTATCAAGTCTAGTTTAAAGCCGATAGGAAGAAAATAAAGAATAACTTTTTATATTTTTTTTTGTTGTAATAATTTTTAAAGATTAAAGATATATAAATTTTTATATATACAGTAGCTATATAAGATGGTATAGGATATAAAATTGTATGTCAAAAAAAAAATTATATACTTGACTTAACAACCAATTTTCTAATAACGTAAAAAAAATTAAGTTAAAAACAATTTAATTGAAAATATATTGAAAATTTTTTTATTAAAATAATTTAAATATTTTTTTTTAATTAAATTTTTTTTAATTGAAAATTTCTTTTTTTTAAAATAGAATATTGAATATATATATACAAAAGATATCAATGTAAAAAATTTAATAGAGAAATTAAGAAAAGTTATTATATTGCTGCATTGTGGTTCTCGACAGTGCGTAGGGTTAGGCTACCTAGGGGTAGAAGAGGTAGTTTGTTCGTGACGAATAGATAAGATTCTGGCATTTGGCACTTAGGTAGGCTTTTTAGGGGTTGAAAGGAGATAGGAAAAGAGTAAGGGGTTCTGATCTGATGAATCTACTGTAGGTATTGACACGCATTTTTGAGGCTAGGTGCAGGTATTTTAACGCACATTTTGTTAGACACATAAAAATGTTATTTAATAATTCAGATTATTTTTCAATGCTAATTCAGAATTTGCATAAAATATTTCCTGATAGCTCCATATTTTGCTCGTAATTTTGAAAAATTTTCCTTCGTATTCAGGTTGCAGACGCCTAAAATTCTCCAATTTTGAACTTTTGGCCCTATAGCTTTGAGACGACTGTAATGTTAATTCATTGTCATTACAGTCGTTCCAAGAATTGATTTTAGGAAGTTTTCCCAATTATAGGAAGTAATTTTTGAACATAAAACTGTCTGAGCTTAAAGTTGCAGAGATACAAGAAAGATTATTTCCCTTTTATTTATAACCTCTTATAAATAACCTATATTATTTTAATTTTAACTTATAAATAACCTGTAATATTTTAATTTTAAAAATTAATTAGTTATAAACCTAAAATTTCCCGCCATTTTATTTTTATGATGGACAGGACAGTGGAAAACTTAAAAAGTCACTACCTGGAAATGAGCGTTTTCGTAAGAGTAGTGTGCAACGTTAGAACGCACAAAAACCACCTTATTGAACTAAATTTTAGGATGAGCGCTGCGATAAAAGTGCACGGTTTGGTTTCGAGGAGGGATGTAAAAGGATTTTTTTAAATAGGATTTATAAAATTTAGGATTATGTGAGATGAGGTAAATAGGATATGGGATATTTAAAAGAAATATTTTAATGTTCTTCTTAAAATTTTCCAAATCGTAGACATATACATTACCATATTATACAAGAATTTCCAAAAAACTATTAGATTGAAAAAATATTAAATAACCATTTGAGTCGGCATAGAGTTTTGTATAAAAAATTTAGAGGATTTACTAAAGCCTGAGATTTACTTCTTTATCTTAATCGAATTGGTGTAGAAGATATGCAATCATAATAAAATTTTATTTTTAAATTATACTTGGAACTTTTATATCTTTAATCCTTTCTTTAAAAGACCCTCCAATAATCTGTAAACACGTTTTTATTAGGGTCAGTTTTCCAATATCTTGTAATTTAAATTCGATCTCAGATCTCATCAGAATACTTTGTGTAAGTAAAATTGATAATTATATTCGAAAGATATACAGTATTAGATCTAATTAAGAAAAAATGTTGTATTATCTTAATACTGGCTATTTAGGCAGCAGTTCGAACTATCAAAGAAATATTTTAGAACTTTAAATGAATAGTTCAAGAAATTATTTTCAAACATTTAACGAATAACTTCACAGAAATGCTTTTCGAACATCACGTTTCATACAGTATAGGTTTGATTGAAACCACGTAAAACATATTGTATTAAATACTTGTATGAATAATTGTTTTACGTTTACTTTGCAGAATTTAACAAAAGAACCGAGTCTGTAGAAAACCTCTCCTAATACAGAAAATATTGAATTATTAAATATTTTGATAAAACAGAATTGCCATTTACTGTACAAGGATTTAGTAATGAACAATTTGTTTTTTGAAATGTGTGATCTACGCAAGTTTTGTCCTTATGATTTTTAAAAAAATTTTACGTAAAATAGTGCTGCATGTTCGCAAGTTTCGTGTATAATTTAAAAATATATATTTAGAATATTTTAAATTGAAAAGTGATTTTTTGGCAACAATTCATATGCTCTACTTAATAGGTTCAAGTGTTAATTTTAAAAATGTCCTTTTTGATTATTGTATTAAAGATATATACGAAATACTGAAAAATTTATTTCGGCTTTAAATAAAAATTTGGAAATGCAATTTTTAAAAGTGGAAATATATTTTTTTAAATAAGGGTTTATTGAAAATGAGATCACAAGTATTATTTTTTTTGGAAAGAATCAGCTCACACTATTTGATGTTATAGGAAACCTATCTGGATGTTGAACTTCATAACCTACAAGGAATTACCATTTTTTATTGAAGCCTTGATATACTTATATGGCTATTAGAAGGTATTTAAAATTTGTGTACATTTTGGTTTTTTTTTTTAATTTTAATTAAATTTATCCAACACTTATTTAATTGTAATATATTATTAAAATATAATAATTTTAATTTTTGTTCATTTACCAAATTTCAATAAGTTAAATTTATGTACAAATTTATGGTTTTTGTGGGGTAATGGAGTATTAGTATATTAGAAATTATATTTATGTAATATAAGTATTCATATTTGAATTATTCAGATATTAATTGCATAAATTAATGCTATATATAATTAATGAATATTATTATAATTGTTTGATTTTAAGTAATAAATTACATAAATTACATATTCTTATCAATAATTATTAATATGTTATTTATGATAATTAATTTGAAGTTATTTGATAATATTGTATGATTAACTAATTGAAATACCTGTTATTAAAGAATATTTAAAGTCAACAATTAAAAGGGATTATAAACTTTGATTGTTTACACGTGGCCTTCATTGAAATCAATTTAGTATCAAATGAGCTGGGTGGCACAGTGGTTAAGTGCCGACCTTTCATGCAGAAGGGCCCGGGTTCGAATTCTAGTGAAAGTGAAAAAACTTTTCTGGTTTTCGACTCGACTCAGCTACCATTCGCCATTGGGTTCAAATTAATGGCATAATCAATAATTAATAATTATAAATCTTTAATAAAAAATACTTTAATATAAAAATATAAACAAAATGCAAAATATAAACAAATAATTTAATTAAATAATATAACTCGCAGATATAGAATACCATATAAGTAAAATATAAAATATTACAATATAAACAAAAAATAGAATTGTAAATATTGAAAATCTAAGACGTTTCTACATGTTATAAGGCCTAGTACTATCTCATGTTTAAATTGTATGTGGAATTCAATAAGACCAATTCTAATAACACGAATATAATATGACCCCCTGTTCCAACATGTACCTATGGTATAGACAGGCTAATTAGCCTAACAGTTGAACAGTTAGCGCTTAAAAAAAAAAAAAAAAAAAAAAAAAAAAATAATTTTATAGATGAACATTGTAGTTGTAACCACATATGGGTGTATGGGTACTGTATGGGTAACCGATTTTGTAACCATGGTAACCAATTTTAACAAACATTTGGGTCAATTGATAAATGGATGTAGATATTTTTTTCTTTGTTGATTTTTTTAAACTTCGTGGAAATTTTTTTTCCTTTTCCACTCCTCTTTTTTACCAAAGGAAGAAAAGAAACTTTAAAAGGCACCTGAAGAACTATACCTCCGGTAGTGTGAGATTTGACTCTCAAAAACAAACTCCTAACATAGCCGAAATAATGGGATAATCACTCAACCTGCTTTTGCAGTGATTTTAAGCATTATTGGGCATTCAGACCGCGCTTTAGTTACTTTAATCGTTAAACTCGGTAAATCGTTGATTACTCAGCTGTAGCTATTGCATAAGATTAGGTATGCACAAATGTTAATTTTGTGCGCCATCTATTATCTAACACAAGAGTTATTATTGTATATTTTTTATAATCTTATTTTATATTACGATATAAACTGTTTCGGCATAATTATATTATTTTACTATATTTTCTTTCACACGAAAGGTCGACGTCTTAATCACTACCCCATTATTCAGAAATATTGTGGTAATAAATAAATAAATTTGTATGTGTTTTGTAAAAGTTTTAACCACTTTCCACTCCTCACTTAGAAATTATGTTATATCTCGCCTCTTGAGTATTAGCTAACTGGGAGTATGGGAAATCAGGATTTTGTAAAATTTTACCACATCTGTCTTTAACTATCAGAAAGCTTAAGTATATACTTATTCAACAACCAAGCTTAACACTTGATGAGCATTCACTAGGAGCGCAAATTACCGCCCACTAGGATTTAGTAATCCTTTATGATGGTAAGCACAATTCTGCTCTTCAGTAACCTTCATTAATTTTAAAAATAATAATTTTTTTCGCAATAACCTAATTTTTAACCTAGAAAATTTTTAACAATATTAAACATTATTAAATATTATTATTATAAAATTTTTAAAATATTTTAATAATAATATTTTAATAATTTTTAAAAATTCTTTTGTTATTTTTTTCATAAATTTTTCGGAATTCTTTTACTAATTCTAGCGAATTTTTAACATATTTTACATTTGAAAATAATTTGAACACAAAAGTAATTATTACATTGCGTACATTATGTAATAAATATCTATTAAAAAAGTAATAATACAAAATTATGTGGAATTAATTGCACCTTTGGGATATATTTTTCATTAAATATATTTTAACCCATTAAATTACAAAGGTTTCATCGAGGAACATATGATATTGTTTCATACTATACTGGACCAACTTAATTAACAAATCAATATTTTATCTTTGATGAGATGATATTATATTCTGCCTTTTTCCGTGATTCATTGATCTGATTATTACACTGGTACATTCAGTTTTTTTACAAAGTTCCTTATTTTTACACCGGACTAAAAGGGTTAATAAAATATTTTATTTATTGTATCTGTATGTAAACAGTTTTTTTAATATTTAAATTTTGGATTATTTTACCTTATATTGTAAACATACAAATTTCAAAAATACACACATACATATTATATATACTATATATGTACACATACATGTATACTTTTTTGAAAATTAATATTTCAAATTTATATTTATACTTTGTGGTTATAATTTAAAATAAAAAAAAAAAACAGCCCCTTAAGCATATGTATTTTAATTATTCATGCCACACTTAAATTATGGAATTAAATTCGAAACAGGCTCAGTATTAACCTTTACTTTTATGTATATATATATATATATATAATATATGTATATGACATATAAATAAAATTGATTCCCTGTTGTAAAGCAAAAAACAAGATTTTCTATCAATTTAAAGTACAATAATCTTTAACATATTTTATCCTTTTTTGAATTATTTAAAATTGCATACATCTAGGGAAAAAAAAATAAAAAAATTAATCTTTCTATGACAACAAACTAAATTTTATATTTATTGTTATTTATTATAATATTAATATGTATAGATGGAAATATGTTTTTTTTTTTCTGGATATTTGTTAAAAATATTTAAAATTTATTGTTATAATAGTGTAGGTGTAATAATTGGTTTTGCACACAAAATTCAAAGGTAAAATATTACTCAATAGAATATTCAATATTTAAAAATGATTTATTTATTATTGAAAAATTTTAAAGCTTTTATTAATATTTATTGAAATAAGAAAATTTTTCGGTTTAGGTTAAATTTAATTTTTTTTTGAGTTGTTAATACTTTAATCCATATTTTGAATGAATATTTGTAAATTGAGCCTAAAGATATGCAATTTCGGTAGCATCAATGTATCGATTTACTTAATCGATTAACATAAAACATAAGTACCGTCGTTGGATGTAAAGGTCATCATGGATTTGTCTTAAATTAATATTTCTTAGTGCACGCAAATTTCATAAACTTTAATATTGCATGCTTTTAGGATTTTCATATAGAATCGAATGTACAAATACAGTATCGAAACCTACCAGGACTGTGTTGATTTAAGTTCCATAATATTCTGTTCATATTATAGAGTCAAATATATGTATCTCAATATATTAGTGCAATTCTTTTTTAACAAGCTAATATTATAAAAAAAAATTTTGACATTTCCGAACTAGTTTATATTTTAATCCATTTCTTTTTCAAGGTTATTTACTTAAATTTTTGACATAATCGATTGACATAAGTTTAATCGTAGTTTTTTGTATATCTCAAATCTCCTTGATGATTTGTATGAAAAAAATTGACACAATTAAAAATGACAATTATTTGCTGTCAAAATTAAACAAATTGTATGGTGTGAACACTTTTTTTCAAGACTTTGGTTATTGTTGAACATGCATAGGGTTGTACAAATAAAATATTACGTAGTTCTGCGAAACACTAAATCGTAAATGTTGATCAAAGTTTGCATACGTAAATTAATAAAATCGACTAACTTTAAATCTCTCATGTAATTTTTTCCTAGTGTTTACAAACAAACATTCTTTAATTGTTGTCAGACAGCAGAGTAGATGGATTCATTTTTAAAGTTAAGTATATATATATATATATATATCTAAAGCTAACAATAAACACTTTTATATATTATATATTTAAAGGCATGTAAATTTTATTTATTTATTTGCTGTTTTTTACTGCTTGATTTTCTATTTTTGTATAAATTTTGATAACATGCTGTCGCGACGATGTCAAAAATAATATAAAAATATGTAAATATTATTCCCTTTCTATAATTTTTCTATCCTTTTCTCTATCATGCGTTTTTTTTTTATTTTGCTATTTTCAAGGATATTATGATGTGATAAAGGCACAAAAAAAATAAAATAGCTGAGTCCTTTTATGATAAATAGTACATGATCATATAATGTTATAAAAGAAATATAAATCTAATCAAAATTTATAACCCAACAACTACATATAAAGAGATAAAAATATGTTTTCTAGACATATTCTTATCAAATCTCAAAGGATTCTTATATTAATAAACTGAATTAATATTTTGACATTTTTTGTATCCCAGATTTTTTATGAAAATTGACAAAACGCATATAATAAATAATTTGTTGGATTAATTTACATACAAACATATAATAAAATTAGTTATAATTATATTTAACGTATACTAGCTGTATATAACGTATGATGTATTCTGAAAGAATTTTGACTTTAATTTAATATAAATCGATTATTTCTACGAATACGATTTTTTAAAGAGAATTTTGATCATACCAATGTGGAGTTTAGAGGAGAAACCAAAAAGAGAGGCTGGAGCAATTATATTAGGTACATTAGATTAAAGTAAATTATGAAATGTGAATATTTATTAGCTTGAAATAATTCATGGTACCTATATGGTAAAGATTTTTTATATTTCAGATGAATTCAAGCGAAAATTTAAAATATTTTTTTTTTTTAAATAAAATTTAACCCATTAAGTGCCATGGTTTAAAAAAAATTTTGACAGCTGTCACATGCTGAATATATTAATAAATGATTGCTAAGCAGTTAAAACTTAAAGAAACAAATAAAATCAACTAACTTTAAATATTATAATTTATAAACTGTGTTTGATTTTCTCCAAGCTTTTACCGTTATTTTCAATTTTCTTCTCTACTGACTGTCTCCATATTAATTTGAGCTACACAAATTTCTATTTCCATGTGGATTCCAGTGGAACACTCCGTGTACTAAGTTTTTTGACGTTTTTCAAAGTATGTGGTCTATTTATCTCCATTTACTTTTCTTTAGTAGAAAGAGAATAGTATGTTCTCTAAAGAAGGTTTGTGGTTCCATATTGAATATTCTTTTATGATATCTTTTGTTTTGAATGGAACTTAGTTTCAAATAATTGTGACTTATTTTCTGAAAAGTTTTTAAGTAGCCATGTTTCGCTTTAGTAAAGAAGAATCAATTTAACACAGTCTTCATAGATCCATGTTCTCGTGGCTTTGGTTATCTCTAGTAATTTCCTGATTGTCTTAAGCCTCTCGAGTTCTATCCTTGCTGATTTAAAGTGGCACTCAACCAACCAAAATATTATAAACTTATTTTTAATATATTTATTTATTTTTCAAAATAATGTGAAATAAAATTTTAATACATTTAAAAACTATAACATAAAATAATAATAAATTTTTTCTTTATTATGTCTTACAGTCAAAACCATTTATCATAACATTAAATCCTAAGCATAAATATTTAAGATTAAAATCAGAGAATATTACATGCACATAATAATATATTATCATATGTATTTTATCTATTTAAATCTAAATATATTAACTATATTATATTATTATTCCATGAAAATTATGAGATAATTTCATAGAAGGTTCAAAATAATTTCTAAAAACCATGTATTAAGTTTTTTTGTTTTTTTGTTAAATATGCGAAATGCGATAGTTTTGTATAAATATTAATAAATCTTTCTTTATTTCTATAGTAATACGAGTAGTTAAATATATAAAGCCTTTAATTTTTCCCCAAAAATTACGTTCAAATCGTTTGTAATTAATTTTGAATAATACTTATTATTACAGTGCTCGTATTATTATTATTAAAAAAGGCGCTAAATTATGTACAATTATAATTATTATATACTTTCATAGTTTTATAGTATTATAATGGTACTTTTTCGGGTTTTAAAATTCAAAATTTCATAATTTATTTGTCGTAATATGCTATAATCCATAGTATAGTATAGTTTAAATTATACCTTTTCTTGCTAAAAATTTATTTCCCTATAGGCTTGCAAAATACATACAAGTGTTTGGAATCCTTATTAAAATTTTATAAAACTTAAAATGTTTTCCAAAATTTTATTTATGAGAAGGGGATTCCGCAGGATAAGGAAGTGAATAGGAGGCATAAAATTAATATGTTAGAAAGAGATAATGGATAAATTAAATATTGTTCGTGGTATATAATTTTTGGAGAATATAATGCTTCAATTTTGAAGGTAAATTTTTAATTTAAAGGTAAAAAGGGAGATTGGTGAACTAAAACCAGAGTGAAAAAATTGAACAATTTACATTTCGGGTACTTAACAATGAAACCAAAACCATGAAGACTTAAGTTAATCAAAACAATTGGTTATAATTAGATACTTGGTTTCACTGCCATACATAAGCACGATTTTTACACAAGCATTGAAGATTCTAAGCCTTGTTTTCCTTGAAATATGGGTATTTTTCCATACCGAGTACAATTGTCGGAAAGCTGCTTTGGTTTTGTTGAGTGAATTGTTGATATCTTCCTCCACACCTCCGTCAGTTGTCATTACATTGCGCTTACATGTCATAATATTACGGTTACCGAGGTAAACTATTTTACGTATTTCACCAGTAGCGTTTTCAACATGATCTATTGGTTGTTCGAGCTGTTGATTTTCATCCATCTTTGTTTTATCAATATTAATTCCCAAATCGTGCATCGAGCTCCAGTTTTTCCAGTTGTTCTAATATAGACTACATACCGATGGCCCAGTGTGCTAAAAATATTATGTCGTCGGTATAATTTTAATCTTGAAGTGTGCAAGTGAAGCTCCAAGTGATACCACTTTTCCGTTTATACACTTCAGACATTATATTGCTTAGGACGATTTTGAATAGGAGTGTAAAAATTATTAATGTAGGTGAAAGTAAACACCCATGTTTGACCGCCGGTTTTGTCTGGAAGGGTTCACAGAAGTTCCCGCTTTTAAGAATCGCTAACTCCGAGTTCTTGTATAATTCCCTTATTATTATCCGAAAATAATTAAAAAATTTGGACTTACGCAAAGTTATTTGATTTCTTGGCGATATTTCATTCTGGCGCAGTTTCATGGAATCTTTAAATAGTAAAAATATGTAAATATATTTTTTTGTTGATATTTTATTGTTCGTAGATAAAAATTTTCTCTTCTGTTAATTATAATTTTTAATGTGACATGGAATACGTTTAATAAAAAACAATTATTTTGAATTAACCCTAGAGACAACATTTAACAATCAAATTTAAATAATGTTAATTTTACATTTATAAAACTTTTAACAAAATAACTAATTATATCATTATTTTAAATAATATATGATTGTATTTATTCTTCGTTAAATTAAATTTAAATATTTTATATTTACAATTTTTTAAAATCAAAAAGTATTTGTAAATTACGAATTACGAGATCTTTTTTTTTACGTTCTTTCAGTGGTTTGAAATTCAAATTTTTAACATTTCCAACTTGGTGTTTGGATATTTTCCTTTATCTTCAATTATTATCCTAAATAAATCTTGAGTTATTATCTTAATCATCTCAGGTTCTATATAAAGTTTCTTAACATATTATCAAAATAAGTATCAAATTATTTCATTTATTTTTTTGACCAGTGGTGTAGTGCATAAGTCGCCAATAGCAATTTTTAAAATTGTTTCGAGTTTAAAGCTTCAAACTCCGGCCAGATCACATCTAATAGAAAAATTATCGTAAAATTGTTAAACTATATCGTAAAAGTTTATATCGCTATATAAAATAAATCTATATATAAATATTAATTCTTGTGTAAGATAATAGATGGCGCACAAAAATTTGGCATTTGTGTAAATATTTTTATTTTTTATTTATTTTTTATTTTTTTTTTTTTATTAGTTTGCTTAACACAAACAGTTTACAAAAAAGCATACAAATAACAATTAAAATTATACAATTAAAATCCAAATAAAAAATTACATATTTGACTAATTATAAATAAGTTCAAACTAAAATTAAAATTAAAAGTTAAAAATTATAAACTTTACATTACTACAAGAAAAACAAAACAAAAATAATCCTAATAATAGCGATTGTATAATTTTTGTTTTTGGGAGTGTTTTGAAAGTGTAAAGTCAATATTATGTTTATGTTTGTTACCTATAATAAGCATTCAATTAATAGGTTCGTACTTGCCATAGTTAGTCCTATGATTATTAGTTTTAAATAAATTGCAAGAACGAAGGCGTTGAAGATTTCTAATAATAATTTTACTCGAAATTAAATTAGATTTAACGTTACTTGAAATGCAAAGAGTAAACGAAGGCTTTGTTGTAACAATTGGGGTTAGTAAAGCCTTAACTCCGGGTTTTGTCTTATTTATTTTACTCTTTGCCGTTGTGCTAGGTGTGATATTGTCAGTTTGGATAAATACATCTTTATAAACTATTGGTGGTTTATTTAATTTATCCAACTGTTGTTTAATTAACTCCACATCGCCCTGAATTTCCTTCTGTCTATGATTGGGTATTTGTTGATCAGAACACAAAGCATGAAGGGATACGTTCATGCGATTTAAGTCGTCCTTCATTAGATCCACCACTTTACGAATGCCAACCAGCTCCTTTGATGTTGCCGATATAAGCTCAACTTTGAGATCATTTAATAGATCTGTCAATGTGTTTTTCAAATATTTTTTCCGGACAGAAAGAAAACTGCATAAAGCTTGATTGAAGTTATCATAGCTTTTGGCCATATCGTTAAAGCGTACCGAATTGTTTTTCAAAGCATCTACTGCTTTAGTCGTGCAACCTTGGCAGTCACTTTTAATATCATTTAGTGAAACCATCAACTCGTCTTTTAGTATTTGTATAGGCTAGTTCAAATCCAAACAACTATCGCAAACAAAATGATGCGAAATGAACGAGTTGCATGTTTGCCAGCCCCTAGGTGCATTAATGCAAACTCCATGAAATTTTCTTTTACAGATACCATTACATGTAATAATTTCGGTTCTGAAATCTGTAATTGTACAGAGTACGGCACTGCATTTATTTTGATTCATTTTTATTTAATATTGTTTTTTGTTTTTTTTTTTATTTTTTTTTTATTTTGTAACGGCAAAAAAAATGTATTTAAAATATAATAGGTCTGTTTTTTAATGTCTTAAAAAATTACACTTGCAAAATGTTTTATTAAAAGTGAACAAACTTAAATGACCTAAATTAAAATTTGATCGTCAACAATTAAAATTTAAAATTTATTATAAAAAAAAAGTCTTACTAATTTTAAAGTTATAATGTAAATTTTTTCTTATTTAAATTAAGTGTCAGCACTTTTTTTGAAAAATGTTTAGAATTATTAAAAGTTTTTTGTTTATTAAAAAAGTTATATATTAAAAACGAATTGAAAATAAAAAAAAAGCGGGTTTAATAAAAATACCGTTAACTTGTTAACCATTAACTAATGGTTTGATGGTTTGACCTATGTACTATGTATAATATAATATGTAATATATAGAAAAACTATAGCAGAGTAATCTACGGGTTAGTGTAAATAATGATTAACGAAACTGAAGCTTAGTCTAAATGATTTTGTGAGTGCCTTTTAGTCTAAATGACTTAGTGAATACCCTATACTTCTTATGTAAGTGAAAAAGAAATACAAAAAAATTAATTTTGTAAATCATCTAATTTGTACACAGAGTTCTAAACACATTATCATCAATACCAATGGTATTGAATACGATACTATGTTTGCAATTTCATATTATTCTATCTATTTTATTAATATAAAAATTTTGTAATCACTATATACTTCAATGTAGATAGATATGAAGGTATATAATATATAAAAATATCCAGAAATAAAAACATAACTGATATTAAAAAACAATCTTTACTTTTAAAATAAAAAAAAAAAATAACTGTTTATTTAATATTTCTTAAAAGTTATCTTTAAAAAATTCTTTTGATTTGTAAAAAAAAAAACTCCTATTAACCAAAACCTATATATCTTCAAAAAAATATTGTGGTGTGATGAAAGAAAAGTATCGTTACTTTTTTAAAAGTATCTTTATACATCTACTTTTTTTTCTTAAATGAAATTTAAAGAAAAATAATAAGTTTTTTTCTCATAATTTACAACTAAGAAAATAAATATTAAAAATATTTCCGCTCCATATAATTATTAATGGGCTTTTATTTATTTTTTTATTATTTTTTTCTTACTATAGGTACACCTTATACCAAAACTTCAATAGATTCAAAGTTTTAAAAGTACCATCACTATAAGTGTACCATCACTATAACTATACGTATTGGTACTGTACACATTTTGACTTTGACATTAAGATTTCAATTTTTAAAAAAGAAAAAAAAAAACGAAAATAATATAACAGATTTAGAATATAAAAATTGTATCTATGTTATATTTGTTATACTTGTATTATTTATATTCTATTTTTATAAAATTTTTAAACCAAACCATCAGTAAAATACAATTTCATAACAAAATCTAAAGTATTTTTTATTTTATGCCTCAAAATTTTCAAATGGAATTTTCTTTATTTCATACTTTTGTTGTAGTTTTTTGTTCTTATTATAACTGTTCTATAATATTAAAAAAAAGTATATGTATATATATATATATTTTCTTCTTGGAAATATTTCATTCTTCATTGGTTTAATTTTTCCGGTCAAAAGTTTTCTCATATTTCATTTCAACACTGTTGTATAGAAATCAGAGTAGGCAAAAGTGAAGCGGAAAGCAAAAAAAAAAAAAAAGAAAAACAACAAAAATGATAAAAAAATAAAAATTAGTAAAGAAAATTATAAAAAAAAAAAAAATAAAGTACTGAAGTGCCCTAACAAGAAGTTCAAAGTCTTCTTTAAAAATTTCTAAGAAAAATTGAAAATGAAAATAGATTTTTTCTTCTAGCCGACTTTATTTATTTTTTTTATTTTTTTATTTTCTATTTAATTTTAAATTTCTTTTTAATTTTGTAATTTTTTTTGAGGAAAAAAACTGACTTGAAATAATTTTCTAATATATCTTTTTAGGATTCGTAGAATTGAAGACGAATATATCTAATTTTTTAATGTTGTAAGAGGTGAGAAACTGATAGATGGTGAGATGAAAAAAGGTGAGAAAATGATAAACGATTATCTGTAAAAGAAGAAATTATCTAAAAATATTTTGGTATTAATATTGATATTGATATGATAGGCAATTTTTTTTAAGTTCTAAATTATTCTTTTAAAGTACGCTTTAAAATATCTTAAAATTAAAATGTTGTTGGATGGTTGGATTTTTTATGAAATTCTTAACTTATATATATCATTTGGATTTAAATGTAATTGGAGCAACAGTTCATTGAAATTTATGTTGTTATGGAAAGATGTGTATCATAAGATAAATTCCTGTGTCCAAGACGAAATTTACAAAACTTAAATTCTCATAAAAGTACATTCAAAACTATCATATCGTAACCAACTTTAAAACCCTCATAAATTGGAAAAACAGCAACACCCTAAAAATGTTTTTTCGAATCATAAAATGTTTCCAGATTTTGAATCTCCCATATATACCTAAGTATATTTTACAAAAATTTTATAAAATTTTTGTAAAATTTGATTTTAGTTTTTGTGGTTTTAACTTTGAACAATTTGTTTTTTGGGATTATGGTTTTTGTAGATTTTGTGCTGTTCCCATATTTAAAATATTTAACATCTTATATTTTCAATAGATATAATCTTTTTTTATAAATTGTAATAATTTTATATTTGAATTTTAGGTATTTTTGTACTCTGTGTCTGCGAAGTGTATTTATTCAATTAAATTATTTGTTTATATTACACAATTTCAGAAAAGATATTAATATATGTTTTTTTGTTCTAGATATAGAATAAATAGTTATTAGTTATGTTATTAATTTGAATCCAATGGATAATTGTAACTCAGACGAGTCGAAAACCACATAAACGATTTCTTTTCACTGGAGAAATGTTTAAAAAAACGCTATTAATTAAATGTCAATTAAAACCGAGGAAGAATTTACTACAGTATACTATCCCAACTCTAGGATAACAGCATGAACATTATGCAAACATTGTAGCATCCTTTTAAATACTTTTGACAAGATTTTAACTATACAATTTATTAAACTTTGAGTTATTTAAGTTAACAGAGTTAACATACTTTCCATTTTAATTTAATATGTTCACTGTAATCATTAATTGAACTGTAATTAATGATCAGATTTCTCTTTGAATATTTTGTACTACTCAAAGTGTAAATTTAGCTTAAGTTAACTGTGATATATTACCACATTTAAAAATTTTTATTTTATTTCACATGATTAAACATTATAAGTAAGTTAAAAACATTGTTAGCAATTAATTGAATTGAGACTTGTAAACTGTGTAGTTTAAGTCCAACTAATAAAATAGATAAAGTGAACAAATATAATTATTTAATTTAAACTTATATAAAAGAATAGACAGCTCTTCGAACTTTTTCTTCGAACCAACTATTATTTATTCAAACGCTAGCCATTTAAGCTAACTACTATAGACAAAATTGGTGTTCGGACGGACCCACGTACATAGCTAAATCGTTTTTTAAGAGGAAAGAATGTTTATTAAAAATCTAAACAAATTTGAAAAACAGATTTCATATGCTATATGGTGAAATATACAATATGGTGAAATTAATCACAATATAGGTTCCTATATCACAATATAAATGCCTATGCATTTTTAATATTTGTCAATAACGTGAGAGCAATATTAAATAATGAATATAATTGTCAATAAACACTCTGTTGGTTTATTCATTATTATGTTCCGAGAGTTTTTTTTTTTGAATTTTAGAATTGCGTTAGAAGAATTGTTTTATAAAGAAATGTTAAATTGGATATTTACGATTTTTGTGCTTTTATATCAAGAATTCACACAAAACAAAGTATACCACTTTTCTTTTGAATTTTCCAGGACTATGAACCTACTAATTTATTTTAACAATTGTTTCAAGAGAAAAAACATTTTTCCGAAAATTTTCTTTTAACACAATTTCAAAAAAGAAAATAAATTTGCTTAAATTAGTTTCAGACATGCCTCTTTGTCTGTTTATCGAAGTTATTTAAAATTAGCTAAAGGGGAAAGTAAATTAAATAATTAAATTATTGGAAATTTTTTCTCTATACTTTTTAATTTAACTGGAAGCCTTTCTAGGATTTCCCTACCTTTAAGTCTAACAACTTTTAAAGAAGGTTTTATTATTATAATTTAAGTTATTTATAAGTTTATGAAAATTTAAATACTGGAGATAGAAACCAATATTCAAAATTTTTCATTCCAGTCAATTTCTTCTGAGCGCTTAGAGCAGAAAAGTTCAGAAATTTGTTGAATAAAATATAGACTTAAAGCGCAGTCTAAATATTTTGGTATTTTTGTAAAGGATTTAAATGCTACAGGCTTCAGAACTTTGAAACTTTTTAATTAAACCGTTATGTAAGGAATATTTAAATAGGATGCCTTTAATGTCTTTAAGAATGGATCTTTAAAATGCTTTTTAATTAAATTTTATAAAGTTACCATAACTTGTATATCCCTCAGTTTTAAAAAAATACCTTGTGTTTCTTCTCTTTTCTTTTCATTGGAAAATTTCCAAAATTTTTAAAAAATTGTAAAATTTAAAAACGAGTAATAATATAGGAAAACATTAAAATATTCTTAAAAAAAAAAACTTTCTATTTCCAATGTTTTGTTTTTGTTGTGATTTTATTGTTATTTTGGCAGGATAATGAATCTTATTGGTCACGGATTGCTGAACAAATTTTTTTTTTTTGTTCTTCAAGACATTTGTCAATATATTTTCATATCCTGGGAACAGCCAAATAAAAGCATTAGTTACAGCAGCATCACAGTTAAACATCATCCTTATCACTATGAACTCATCCCCATCACTATGTAAGGGCAATTCTGTAAATATCTGAGAGTCACTGAGAATAAAAAATTGGCAGAACTTTTGAAAAGTGAAAGAAAGAAAGAAAATAAAAAATAATAAAAAAAAAGTGAATAATGAGAAGTTTACGAATTGGCAATCGATCATCGAAAATTGCTGGGAATTGATGATGAAGAAACGCTTTGTTTTTGATTCCCCTCTGTGTTTCAGGGTTGAGTAAAAGTAAAAGATTAAAAGAAAGTATGAAAGAAGAGTAGAAGAAAGTAGAGAAGTAAGTAAAAAAAAAAGAGGAAAAGAGAAAGAAAACATAAGAGAAAGAGAATATAATTGGTTTAAATTTATAATGAAATGATTATTTATTGAAGAGGAACGAACGAAAAAAATAAAAATTTAATTGTTCTGAAAATAAAATGAAATTGTTTTAGCTTTGATTTTTTTCATTTTATTTTTATTTCTTTGTTTTTTGAAAGATTGAACACTATAAATTTGGATGCCTGGGGATTCAATGAAATAATAAATTTTTTAAAATAACTAAAAATCAAGTAAAATTGTATTTTATGTAATCTTAAATTTTTGAATAAAGAATGTCTATATATACAATTTTGTATGAAAGCTTGTTTAATATTGTATAATTAACAAGTGGGTAATTGAAAAAGTCTGACCAATGGCGCAGTGGTAAAAACGCGGCCTTTTATTTGGAAGTTCTCAGGTTCAAACCTCGGTCAGATCATATCTAATAAAAAAATATCGTAAAATTGTATAATTATATCGTAATATAAAATAATATTTAATAAAAATATATAAATAATTCTTGTGTATCTTATACAATAGCTACAGCCAACTAATCAACGGCTTAGTGAATATTATGATTAAACTGAAACTGGAGCCTAGTTTAAAATAAAAACTTAGTGAATGCCCTATACTCCTTAAAAGAGTAGAAAAGGAATAAAAAAAAAAAAAAAAAAAAATTTAAAAGTAAGGGTTTTTAATAAGAACATTTTAAAAATTAACTGCGAGTTAAAGGTTTTTGAAAATTACGGTAACTTAAAATTTATATATATAAAGCGAATTGCAAATTTTCATTTCACATTTATCATTTGGTTTGTTAAGTATTTCAATTAACTCCATAAGTCAGGCTGCAGGATTCGTAGATACTCCGCCATTATTTCATTGATTGCAGATTTTCGTGTCTAAGAAAGCATGAATTTAAATATTATTCCGTAGCCTTATAAAATGTATAATTTTTCTGTAAGCAGAGCAGTGGCCTAGTAGTGAGGACGTCAGCCTTTCAATTGTAGAGTTACGGGCTTAAACCCAGGTCAGACCATATCTAAATAAAATAATATAATTTTAATTACAAAAAAAAATATTGACAGCCTGTTATTACACAACGAAAATATATCACAAAATTGATTTGTAATTTTATAAAACGTCAAATATTGGAACTGCTGGATTGTACTCAAATAAATAAATAAAAAAATAAATAATTAAATAAATAAATAAATCTGTAATCTGCCATATTTAATTTTTACCAAATTTAAGGTGAGCCCGTATTAATATAACTCAATTTTACTAAAAACTAAAAAACTAAAGTAAATAAAATAAAAATACAACTATTGCTGTTTCAATATAATAGAATATTTTATTAAATCATTATTTAATAATAAAAAATTTTAAGTGATCGCAATAATATATTTTCAAGCTTCAGATTCCATTTTAGCAAGGTCCATCACGAACTTTAGTAACTTGAGTTCCCTCCTTAGCAGCACAATTGAGGTCATCTGTATTACTATATGTGACTCCATTACTACCACAAACTGGTGCATAATAAGCTCGAACCATACATGGTGTCTGCGCGTTAACAGCTGTTGGATATGTAGCAAATGCAATCATTGCAATACTTATTAACAAAATTGTAATGAACTTCATTTTGAATTTTATTTTCAATTATTTAGATGATGTTGTATTCACAATTATTTTGAGTTATCTGATGTAGTTATTAAAATTTCTAAAGGTTTTTATAGTAAATTTGACTTTAAATGAAATTAAGTTATTTGCATACACATGTCACATTTTTCAAAAAAGCTTTTTTTTTTTTTTGTAAACATGTGAAGTTTAAAATGTTTTCAATCAGTCATACAGTTTTAAATTTTAAAAACAACTTTTGAAATGTAATTTGATCGAAAAAATAAAATGTAATTGTATCAAACCATCAAACCATTAACAAGTTAGCGGTATTTTTATTAAACCCGCTTTTATTTTATTTTATTTAATATATAACTTTTTTAATAAACAAAAACTTTTAATAATTTTAAACATTTTTCAAAAAAGTGCTGACACTTAATTTAAATAAGAAAAAATTTAGAAGTCTCGCTAACATATTTGTGTGTTAGTAGTTTGATTGGTTATCGTTTTTAAAAAATAAAACATTGCAATTAAGACATAAATATTAAAAAAAATTGAAATAAACAACGAAAAACACCACACCACTGATAAAATGTCTGTTTTAAGTATTATTTTTTTTTGCATGTAACCTACTCCGATAATATATTTGTTTTGAACACTTTTTTTGAAGTAAAAAATCTTCGAAAAAATTTAAGCAATATTCGCGTTCAGAATGTAGTAGCGCTACATTGAATTGCAGCGGTGTAGCATCTAGCGCTAAATTTTTGTATGGAGTAATTTGAAGGAAAATTAAATGAAATTTGGTTTTGAGTGACTTTTGGTATATTTTTATTTTATTTAAATTATGGACACAACGGAAGATTTCTATGGTATTCAAAATCATTTCTATAATTCTATTTCTATCCTTATTATTTTTTTATTTAAAATATTATTAAAATTCAAATTTTTAAAATTAATCAAATGCGTATGTTATTTTTAATCTTATATTTTTTAATCAATTTATATTATTGATTTTATAAGAAATGTTTAACTTTCAAAAATTATCAGTTAAATCTTGTAAACAAACACTTTTTATATTAAAATGTAAACACTTAAACGTTGACAGCCTGTTATTACACAACGAAAACATATCACAAAATTGATTTGTAATTTTATAAAACGTCAAAAATTGGGACTGCTGGATTGTACTCAAATAAATAAATAAATAAATGAATAAAAAAATAAATAATTAAATAAATAAATAAATCTGTAATCTGACATATTTAATTTTTAACAAATTTAAGGTGAGCCCGTATTAATATAATTCAATTTTACTAAAAACTAAAAAACTAAAGTAAATAAAATAAAAATACAATTATTGCTGTTTCAATATAATAGAATATTTTATTAAATCATTATTTTATAATAAAAAAATTTTAAGTGATCCCAATACTATATTTTCAAGCTTTAGATTCCATTTTAGCAAGGTCCATTACGAACTTTAGTAACTTGAGCTCCACCTTGTGCAGCACAATTGAGTTCATCTGTATTACTATATGTTTTTCCATCACTACCACAAACTGGTGCATAATTAGCTCGGGCTATACATGGTGCCTGTGCGTTAACGGCTGTTGGATATGTAGCAAAAGCAATCATTGCAATACTTATTAACAAAATTGGAATGAATTTCATTTTGAATTTTACTTTGAATTATTTAGATGATGTTGTATTTACAATTATTTTAATTTATCTGATGGAGTTATTAAAATTTCTAATGGCTTTTATAGTAAATTTGACTTCAAATGACATTAAATTATTTACATACACATGTCATATTTTTCAAAAAAAAGCTTTTTTTTTTTTTTTAATTTGTGAAGTTTGAGATGTTTTTAATACGTCATACAGTTTGAAATTTTTTAAAAATAGCTTTTGTAATGTAATTTGATCAACAAAATTTAATCTAATTGAACTATGACTGGCAAATTTTAAGATTAATTACAAATATGAGAATTTGTTTAATAATTATTAAAAAGAATTTTACACTTCAAAATTATCAAAGTACATATTAGATGTCTTACAAAGTAATTGAAATTAAATCCGGGATTTTTAATTTAATAATAATTTGTTTTTAAAATTGTAATTGTTGTTTGAATTGCACTGTGGGATTTGGCTTTAATATTGGTTTTAACTGGTAATATATAGAATTATAGAAAGGCAATTAAGTTAGCAGTGGTAGCAACTAGAAAGAGATAACTCTTAAATGTGTACAATATCTGCCTACGATTTTAATAATACTAACAATAAATATTTAAGATGACAAGGCTCCTCACAATCTATATTTCTCATTGTTACATAATTATTAAAATTAATTAAATATATCTTCAAAATCATTCACTTACTGTTTGGATTTGATCACTATCGACTTTTGTCATATTAAGGCGATAATACAATGTCGCGTCTAACGTTGCTTTTGACGTTTAAGAAAAATAAATTGATTTAAATGGAATTTGACCAAATAGAAAAGCGACGTAGAGGAAATTTCTACTTTGGCGTTCACATTAAATTTTTTTTTTATATTCAACCCACTAAAAATATTTTGAATGATATATATGAAATACTAAATAATTCGACTTCAAAAATAAACAATGAATTTGGTGTTTATTTTACGTGTGACGGTGTGACGATTGGATCATCATCACTTTTATTGGTAAATGAAACTTAAGTCCTTTTATTTTATAATTAATCCTTGACATAAACTAATTTTCAACAATTCGTGAAGCATAGCCTGGAAAAATAGTAGTCATGCAAGGTAAAATATATAAGGTAAAAGAATTTTCAAAAGAATTGCATTTGAAGAGTAGTACACGAAGTGTAATAGATGAATACATATTATTTACAATAACTCAATAATTACAATAATTCTTAAAAACTTGTATGGAAATGTATCATATTTACTATAGTAATATATATTACTATACTGTAGTACTTTGTATTACAAAACCCATACGTAAAATATAAGGTGGAAGCAGTTAAGAGATGAAAAAACTTTATTGTTGCAAGTGTCTAAAATGCAGACATCAATATTTATTTTAAAAATTCAAATAATAAAAAATTCTAAAACTTAAAAAAAATAGCAGACACGTAAAACAAGTTATAATCAACACAAATTGTATTGGGGCAAAAAAATAATACAAAGTATACAAATAATAATAAAAAAAGTAACTACTTATAACAATGCAACAAACGTTGTCTCGATTATCTCATATAAATGGGATTTTTTTGTTGGATCATTTTATAGTTGGTTATTTATTTATAGTTATTTTTATATTATTTCTTTATTTTACAAATTATTTCTCTTTATTTAGTTAATATTTCTTTTTAAATATTTGCACTATTAAATGTTGTATGCTTCCAATGTGATTTTTATCCTATCGAACGTTTTTGGAATTCCATACACTGAACACAAGAAGTAAGTTAGATACATGTTTGGCAAATATTATTTCAAGAGCCATATCTAATTACTGATTGTATAATCCAACTACTTTAATAATGGCAGAAATTTAAAATTGATCTGAAAAGACTTTATCAAAAGTCATTCTAATTAATTCATCTCTTAGTTAAAGAATAATTATTCTTTTAAGATTTAAATGCCGTCGCCCTGAAGTTATATTTAAAAGGTGTGTCCAATTGTAAATTGAATAGGTACGATCCTGAAGAAGACAAATTCCAATGAACAACAATCTTTTTTGGTGAATATAAAGCTCTAATTTTTTTAAACCAAGAAACAGTGTATTGGATTCGAGTCTCCGAATTCTTAAAAAGATTCGGACTTAGAGCAATTCACGCATCGACATACATTAGGAAATATGGTAAGTCCTATGGAACAATTTTAGGATTCTACAAAGATGCCCAAAAAAGCAATCATAAATTATCCGGAAAAGCTGATTTGGTTGATCTACCGAAGGGTTAAACATGGCATTGTAGTAATGGGCTGAATATGTCGTCGAAACTTAATACATACTATGATTTTTTGATAGTTCCTTAAAGATTTGTTTAATACTTCTCTAATAGTTTTAGCAATCCATCTATATATAATTGCAGAAGACCGAATATTTATTTTAAGTAAGCGTGGCCATATTTTCAGCTTAAAACGGTATTTGTTGAAACGGTATTTAAAGCGACTATAAGTTGGTATTTCAAGCAATAAGCCTTAATTTGAAGGTTGAGATGGGTCGGAGTCGGGAAAATTATAACCGGGTCTGTTGAGCCAATAGTTTTGGAGTTATATCGATATATAACTTTAGCAATGATCACACTGTTAAATACGCGATTACACGTACAGGTTAATCTATAGTATTTAATTCAATTTAACTTAATTACTAAATCATAAAATGATGTCAGTTGTGCTACAATAATAAAAAAAACAAATATAGGGTTGTTAAATTATTAATTATACAACTGTTTTTTCCGATTATGCTTTTTCAAAAAAAAAATGCAGTCGTTTCATTGCACATTTGTCCATGGTATTAATGGAAAAGAAGTGACTGTAAAGAATTCATTTTTAAGCTTTGTATAAAATTTATTACGAATTTATTTGAAATCTTTTTATTTGAAAATTAAAGTTTTATTTTTCCTGTTATTCTTCCATTTGATTCAAAGTAAACGAAGAAAATATATAAATTTAAGAGAGAATGCAGTCCCATTTAAATGCTTTTTTTGCAGAAATTCCACGCACGTTTGTTTTCATACTTCCGCTTTCTAAAAATCCAGAAAGAAATCCAAAAAAAAAAAAAAACGGAAGACAATTTAAAAAACTAATTGAAGAAAATTGGGAAATTCGAAAAAAAAAAATAGAAGAAAGAAAATAAAAATATAATACTTGGCAGTTTTTATCTTCAGACTAACCTCTGAGGACTTCTTACTTACTCTTTATATCTATAGTAACATTTTGGTTTTATTCTTTTATAACTTCCGAGCTCATTCTTTAGGTTTTCGAATATCCTAAAAATGGTGCATTATCCAAGAAAATTATAAAGAAATAAAAAAATAACTATTGTTATAGGGAACAACTATTTCACATGCATTATGAACAATTGCAGTTCCAGTGAGAGTTTTGGGATATCTTTAATATAATTTATAATGGGGAACATTTCATTGGAGTCATTATATTCAGGCGACGTCGTTCGAACAAAACTTCGAAAATCTAAAAGAATTTTTTCCATGATTCCCGGCAAAGCCACAATGCTTCATATAATATTTGCACATCAATAGTTTTGAGAATCTCTCAATTGCGAATTTCTCGGAATAGGAATTGCCGTTATCTTTCTAACCAGTATAATACACTTTATTCACCATTACTTGAAGCCAAGGTGCTACAAAATTTTTCGGCAGTATATTAGTTAACATTCCAATTGATTTAATAATAGATAACTAGTAACTATATAAATTATCCAACAGAAGCTGTTTAAAGGTATAGACGGTATACTGAACACTCAGTTAATGGATAGTTCTGTTAAGTAACCATTTGAATAGGGTTTTAACTTTGCAGAAACACAATCAACCGACATAAACCAAGTCAAACAAAAAGTTAATAGGAATCCGTTACTAGCTGGTAGTCAACTATAATTCCAGAGGATCTCAATACTTTATTTGATATCATTCGTTCCTAAAGACACCTTATTATCCTCCAATCTACTACCCGGTTTTTTAAATGTTTTACATGGTTCTGAAATTTGCTTACTTCATCAGTAAAATAAAATAACGTAAGAACTGTATATTTTGTGCAAGTACCGTTACTATTTAAGTCTATGTTTTTTTTTGCATCTGCAGTTCTAATAGAGCTATCATCTGTATCCAGTTATAGAATGTGGTTCTTTCACAAATAAAAGAATTTTTTTTGCATTATATGCATTTGGTTTTTGGACTCAATTTTAGTTCCAAGGGGGAAAAAAGGGGTTAAGAAGATGCAAGTTAAAAAAAAAATTGTCAGTTTTTTTTTATTATATTTTATAGGGTTTGGAAATGGTTTTTACAACATTTAAAGTTTAAATTATGTTATTACCACTATTCAATTCTTTTGGGTGAGATTTTTCTTTTCTAATTCTTTTGCTTATTTGGTGGAAATATTTTTCTCATAATAATATAAATTCTCATAGTTGATGATAATATGTGTTCATTTTCAGATATTATTTATTATATAAAGTGGTATTTTTTAAAGGAAATTTATATTTTTATTTTTTTAAATTGTGACTTATTAAATTATTTTGAGTAAAGCGGAAAACAAGTTTCTAATTCGAAATACATTTAATTATGAAATTAATGATAAGTTTTTTTTTGTCTTTGTGGGTAACTTGTTCTTAACAAAATTTGGCATCATTTGTATTTGATTTAAGGTAAAGTAGTTTTAAGGCTTGAAAGTTCAAAACCTAAAAAAGTTGCAAATAGTAACACTGGGAAGATGTAAACTTTGAGAAAAGTTAGATAGACAACGCGAAATATTAAGAACTTATTGAATTAAATGAATTTTCACTGGCACATTTCGCTGATAATATTTTGATGATATTTATACTCTAGGTTAATAGTGACGAAAAAAAGGCAACGATTGGGTAAAATTGAAACTTGGTTACTGAAGGTTCCCGAACAAACTACGAACAACAAGTAAGTAAGCATAACTCAATAAAGATGGAACCTTCAAACTTAGTCCAAGGGTGTTCGTTCCAGTTTCGCTAATTTGATTTAATTTTAGAATAGATCAGAATAGCGGTTCAGGTACCTCCCACACACCTTGAAAAACCTGAAAATAAAATTTTCGAATTATAAAAATAGCATTAGAGAACTGAATAAAAATGGAATAAAAATAGAAAAAAATTGATACAAAAGAGTTCTGTCCTGTTTCCATTATGTCCCTCAAATTGGGGATTAATTGGCGTGGTGCTTCGGGTACCGCCCGCATATTTCACATCAGGATAAAACCAGCATATTTTCAAAATTTGTAAAGTTACAAACATGAAATTGTGTACTTGAGGGCTCTGCCCTGTTTCCATTTTGTTGCTGATATAATTTAATATGAATTGAAGTGGTTGTTCGTCGATCTGCCGCCCGAATTAAAAGAAAGATTGTGTTCTTAAGTGCTGCTTGTCTCACTAGGTTGCAGTTCTGGCAGTATTTGAACTACATATAGATTAAGAATACCTCCTACTTTTGGTTTTAGAATGTGCATGTATCTTTTAATTTAAAGATCTTTTTACACGAATATGTCATTGCAGTTTACCGAATATGTAAACTGCATACACGAATATGTCATTGCAGTTTACATTGATTCGTATGGCTTAGGTAGTTCAATAAAACAAAATATTTAATAATAAACTTTTTATGTGTCGCTCTTGTTATTTATAGAAATAATTTTTTTTTTAATTTGTTTAACAATACCTAAATCGCAATGGCTTCTTATTTTTCCCGAGGGTCTTTTATTTTATATTTTCAACCATAACAATGATGTAAGGATTCTTTTAGTAGTGTCGAGTTGTTATGGCTATATATAGAGACCGATTATGAGGTGAAGAAAATCAAAAGGGAAAATGTTGTTGTACATATCTATAATGAATTTTCTCTATATTTTTTTTGAAATTCAAAATATACCAAATCTTTCCAAATACATCTCAACTACCAGACAAAAGCTATTTTTATGTTAGTTAAAATAGTTCCAGTGGTTGGATGTTGATTCTATTTACATAAAAATGTAAAAAATAGGGTTTGTTTTTATACTTGTACATTTTTTTACATAATAATATTTTCTATACTTTTTGTTCAATTACCATAATAATTCAATTATTTAAAAATAAAAAAATGTTTTAAATTCAATATATATATATATTTATATATATATATATATATTCTTGGTACAATTACCATAAAAAATCAATTTTTATATGGACCCGACCTCAGAATCATAAAATACAATTTATATCACTTTGAAATGGTAATGGGGATACCATATATATACGAGTACATACATGTACAACAAGTTGATATAAATAAATGGAACTTATGTATAAGGGATATTTAAAGACAGAAGTCATGACTTTAAAAGTCATATCTATAAAGTATGTGTATGAAAGGATATGCTGGGTTGGTCGTCCTGGAGGAAATATATGAGACAAAGCTGAAAATTATTCTTGAGAACAGAACATTAACAGTAGAACTTGAAAGTTATGATATTTTAAAATAATATCTATTGGATATAATGGTTTTACTACACAAAAAAATGAAGTCAAGGTTGATTGTTATATGTATGATATATTTTTTTCAAAGAAGTATTGATTGTATTATTTTTTTCAACAGGAAACTATAGGAAGGATTCATTTTTGTTAAATATATTTTAATAAAATATGCAATTTTCTTCTTTCAATTCAATGTATTGAATGATTTTAAAAATTCAATTCCATTTTTAATACAGTTGGCGCAAAACGACTGATATGGTTTGAATGTTTAATAACTTTTTTATTTAATGGTTAATTATTATTATAATTTTTTTTGTTATACAGTATATTAATGGGGAATATTTTTAGGTCAAAAAATTGTCAAGCATCGTTCGATATTCAGCACCAGTAATCGTAACTGAGGTGACATGTGCATTTTCAGAAAAATATGGACCAATGATCCTTTCAGACAATACACCGCACCAAACAGTACATTTAAGTGGGTGTAATTGTCGCTGATGAACTGTTCTTGGATTCTCCGTAGCCCATATCCCGCAATTTTGCTTGTTTACGAAACCATTCAATTAGAAATGGGCTTCATCGCTCATTATCAAATTGTTAATGAAATCGCGATTTTCTTCTGCTTTTTGTCGGAATGAAATACAGTAATCAAGCCGATGTTGGTAGTCTATCGGCTTCAGTTCTTGCACAAATTGAACCTTATTCGGGAACATGTGCAATGTACCCAAAATCCTCTGAACGGAACTTCGCGATAGCCCCAGTTGCGCTGAACGTCTTCTTGTTGATGTTTCCGGATTGTCCTGCACACAATCCATAACACGTTGGATATTTTCTTCCGTGTGGACCGTACGTGGTCTTCCGTTACATGAAAAGTGTCTTACAGTACCATGTTGTCGAAAATTTGCAACCAGGCGGTTTATTGCTGATGCTGAAGGTCCAGTACGCACATTAAAAAAACGACGATAAGAGCGCTGCGTCAAAGCAATTGACCGTTCAACAATTCAACAATTGTTAATCGCTGTTCTCTTATGTACTGTTCCATTTCCAATTCCCCAAGTTTTCTTCACTAAATTCTGAAATAAAAATAAAAAAATATAAATAAATTTAAAAAGTTATTAAACATTCAAACCATATTGGTCGTTTTGTGCCACCCTATATATGAATAAATTTATTTATATATTATGTATGAATTGAAAAAGGGGTTAATTTCATTAGAAATTGAACCTATGTATAATATCTTGTAATGAATAATGAATTCTATTGACTCTGCAATCATCATTTTAATTTTTAATACGTTATTTTTTAAAAAAAGAACTTCAGGCATAAAATATTCAATTACTCGATTTTGAGTATTCACTTACTAGAATCGATTAAAAACTTTTGAGTTTGTTGGGAATTCCTATCTTATATTTCGATTATTTGCATGAGGTTCTCTTGATATAATGTTGTACGTAAACAAAAAAATAATACTCCTGTTGTAGAATCAAATTGAAATAACACTTTAACCCTTTTACTACAAAAGTGAGTCCATTTAATGGAGAGAATTGAGAAAAGGGAAGGAAACTAATGGAATAAAGATGTGGAAATTATGGATTATGTAGATTTTTCAAAAACTAAAAATTAATTCATATTCCTCCAACATGAGCTAACATATTCCAATTAACTTAGTAGTATAAATCCCATTAGCCAAAGGTGCAAAGTTGAAAGTCAATTTGTCAAACCATTTTGGAAGGACAACAAATAAATGGAAAGGCCAAAAACGCTCTGGAGCCGAAACCGGTTGACATATTAAAACTTGACTAGCCTTTACCTTCTTCCAGACTCCTAAAATTATTCTTGTTAAATTTGGTGGCAATCGGCAAAGTTGGTTTCACATGAATCCTGGAAAAACAAATAAACAAATTTTTCTAGTATTTGTTTTCATTTGTTATCTCGAATATTCTTGGTAAATTATAATACTCCACCTCTGCATTTTAAAGTTATCTAATAAATAAATTTAAATTAAATAATTGTTAAGAAATTTTGAAATATTATAAAAAATATTTTAATATCTTAATTTTATACCTAAGTTCTTCAATTATAATCAAAGGTTAAAGTTAACTCTTTAAATAAAATATTGAAATAATTTCCAAAAATTATTTTCAAGGCCTATTATCCAAACTAAATTTAAGTCCTTGACAACTACATCTTGTTTACTATCGTTATAAGGAAATCGAATATTGAATAGAATAAAAACTTTTCCAAATTTAAGATCCAAGTTTTCTATACTTTCCAAAGGAAAACTTAACATAAAATTATTCATACTTTAATTTTCTTATGGAAATTCAATTTTCTAAAACAAAATAACATTAACATAATTTCAATATTCACCTTTATAAGCTCATAAACGATTGAATAAAAAATATAAAAATTTTTTTGCCAAGTTAATTGAATTTCTTGTGTCTGTGTGTGTGTACATATGTAGGATGAAAATTATATTTTCCATTTCCTTATTGTTCAATGTCCATTTATTGGTTTTTATTTTTTTTTATTTTAGATGAAGTGAATCTATTAAATTTTGGGTTGGTCCTTTTATTTATTTCCAAATTTTCACCCAAAAATACAAAAAACTGTGAAATGTTAAGTGTGATGATTTTCAGGTGATAATATGGGTCCGAGTAAATGGATATCTATAATATATTGGATACAATTAGAAAATTTCCTAGACTGTATAACAATATACATTTGTGTTTGTAGACGATATAATAAAAGTCTTGGTAGTCAAAATGCCCCGCAGGAATTATGACTCGAAAAACAAGCTAAGAGTCCCTGCGAAATTGTGATTTACGATGAATGGACCAAAGGATTTTCGAAAACGTATGAGTTCATAAATTGAAAGATTTAGAATTCATTATCAAAATAATTGATTAATTCCAAAATATTTTATAATCAAAAGTATTAATAAAAAACAATGAATATTTCACAGTTAGTTCATATTAAAAACTGGGAATTTCCCCTTTTTTCTAAAAACTTAAATTTGGTAACCAACTTAAGGACTTACTTTCAACTTTATAAAAATCGAAGAGTAAATTGATCTAGCTATGTATGTTTGTTCGTCAGTTCATCTGTCAGCACGATTACTCAAAAAATAAAGGAGCTTTGATTCTTCATTCTGAATGATTTCACAAATTCGTTTTTATGCAATAGTTGTCATCGTTATTGAAATCCAGTGAGTTTGCTTCACAGAATCGAGTAGCTGCCATCCCAAAGTTGGCACAGTCTATTCTCCTGCGCCTCTCTTCGTTTCAAAAAAATATTATTCATCTTTGTTTGCTTTTAAATTTCGGCTTCATTTCTTTCTAAAGCACAGTTAAAAACCCTAGGTTTTGACTCACTCTTTTGACTCATCGGAGTAATAATCTCCCGAGGACTTTTGACTAATTTTTTCAGTCATATATCCTTGAAGGACTTTTGACTCCGTGACTTTTATCACTACGCCACATTTATTTAAGATACAATTTTTATTAATAAAATATTTTGGACCTGTTAAAATATTGGCAGAAGGTTAAAAATTAAAAAAGGACAAAAATGTAAGGAGCAAATATAGAAATCGATTTTCATTTCAAGTCCTTTATAAAAATTCGATTCGATTTTATTTTATTTGGTTTTTTTATTTTAAATGTAAAAATGAGTAGCAATTGTCAAATAAAACAGTTGGTAAAAATAGATAAATAAAAAAAAATTATTTGGTGATATTATATTGACACTTTTATCCTTGATATCCTTTGAATATTAACAAATACTCACTATGGTGTTTAAACATTAATATGATATTTGGGGCTTTTTGAAAGACAACATTTAAGGCCAACTGGAAGGTCATATTGAATTTAAAATAAAAAAAAAAAAATTGAATGCGTAGGTATATTATTAATAGTTGGATAAAATTATTTTATATATTTTTCTTTTAAATATTTTTTAATTTTTTTTTTTTTTTGAAGTGTTTGGCATTTCAAAAATTTCAAATTGAATTGTTTTTCATTGAAATATTTCTCTTGAGACTGACATGTTGTTCGATTTTTTGTTTGTGGGTGTGTGTGTTATAGAAATTGTTATGAGATGGCAGGGGGGTACTAAAAAAGTTTTATTTCATTTTATTTTGAAAAATTGGACATAATATATTAGAAACATTTTATTTGTAAAATTATTGTATGTGCTTAAAGTACTACAGACATTTTATGGATATCGATATATTTTTATAATATGTATATTTGTATTTCGTCCTGACACATGTGTATAAAATTTATTGATTTTTATTAATTTTCGAATATTAAAGACAGGTTAAATATAACAAAATTAAAGTAATATCAAATATATTTTGATATCAAATATAATTTTGAAGTGAAAATAAAAATATTGAATTATAATGAAAATGAATTTAATTTCTATAAGAGGTGTAAAAAAAGAATATCTTAATTTAATAAAAATAATATATATGTATGTATTTGAAGATATATACTTTTAAAAATATTGGAATGTGTAATGGTATCATCTTTAATGTCTTTTTTAATTTTTCAAAATTTGGAAGTTAAGTTTTTTAGAATTTAAAAGGAATTTAATTTAAAATTAGAATTAGGTAGAATTGAGATTTTAAAAAAAGTTAAGCAACTTGTTGAACAACAAGGTATAATAGTAAAGAAGGAGGTAGAAATAAAAACTGAAGTTTAGATCATAAGAACTTAACTATTAGACATATTCAAAATGATAGCAAGGCTTTGTATAACTTTAGAATATTATTTTACCCAAAAGTATTCGAGGTGAAAAGGCGAAAATAGAATAAAATAATAAATGTGAATGACGTCACCTTAAAAACTGTGAGGTAGGAATGTATACCTATCATTCAAGAGGCTCGTATTCCGGTTCATATCCGGATAAAAATGCAAAAAAATTTAAAATATGAGTCAGCTATCAATCGTCATCAATCAATTCAATTGTGTCATCAATTCAATCGACGCCTTAATAGTAACTAATATTTCTGTATTATAATATTTTTTAAAAATATCTCAGTGGTAAAGTGGTGGCTTTTTAATCGAAAAGTCTCGGATTCAAATCTTGTTCGGTTCATATATAATAAAAAAATATAATGTATATAAAAATAATTTAATAAGAAGTCTAAATGTCAAATAGGCAAAGGATTATTATTATCAGGCAATATTTACTATTTACTATACAAAATAAATTATACACACATATAAAAAAAAGTTCCGCCATCTATTAGAAGATATTTTTGATCTACTCAATAACAATTATTTGTGAGCACATTAACTTAATTGCTTTTCACTTTAAGAAACAAATATGTAATCTTTAATCAAGACTCTTTTTTATGCGAACCCTGCTCTCTATATTACGAACACGAATTTTGGTACTTCGGACGTTCTTTATATAGAGATTTTTACTAATTAATTATTAAAATTTTTTTTATAATTGAGATCGAGGACTAACCAATTATTTTTTACTCTACACACTCGTTAACTTATGTGGAATACTTTAAGAAAAAATCTGATAGTCCCACGATGTGGGAGTTGGTATAGATTATGGATTTTTATAAGGACATACTTATTAGCCTACAAATTGGTATCCAGAATAATGAATTTGAAGTGCACTCTTGCATTAATTGTAATTACATTGTTGAATCGATATGATTAACATGTCTTCTGTATCTTGTTTCATCCTGTAACACTCCTAAATACTTCAGTAGGCATGTAGTATTACATAGTCTACAGACAAACTTCTGATTAAACTTTGATTGATTCTTATAAATTATAGAAAATTTTACGAAAATCTTCTGTGAGTTATAAGAATGAATCAAAAATAAACTTTTTAAATTTTACAAGTATTACGAATACATAGAAAAAAGTTTCTAGTATTTATAGTATTAAAATTGTTTAATCAGAGTATGTAATATTACAATCCTACTGCAAAGTTCATTAGACGTACTGCAGGACAAAAAACTTCTAAAAAACTTGAGTAATCATTGTTTAACAGTACATTTAATTTCTCTTGTTTAGGATTTTATCACAGTACATATAATGTGTTTAATAGTGCATAGTTATAATTTTTGTTAAATTTATTTAATGTAAATGAACTGAAATTCCATTAAAATTCATTAGTAAATTTTAATTTTTTTCGTTAATTTAGTCTGTTCTAAATAAACTTTTGCAAACCACTCAAAATTCAAATAATATAATATTGTATTGTATGAAAATATTTACCCAAGTATTTTACATTCTTCGAATATAAACTCCATTTAAATGGAAAACATTTTGGCTTTTATAAAATGGACTCTGTTTTTGTTTTATTTGAATAGAATGAATCTCTTGTATATATTTGTCCCTTTCTAGTGTAAATCTACAATCACTAGGAAATTTTCTATTTAAATAAAATTTTGGTTATTTAAACATAAATAGGTACAATGTATTCTTTTTTTGGTTCACCTAAAGTAAATATTTCATTGTTTTAAAAATTTTTTTTTTATTTAATTTAAAATTCTAATGCATAAAGGTTAATGTAATTTCCAAAATGGTTTAATTTTTTTTTTTTTTGAAAAAAAATTTGCGTTTCTATTATAAATATTTGAAAGCACGTGAATTTAAGAAAAATAAACACAGAAATTTAGTGGATGAAAAACTGGGTTACATTTGTGTAACCTTTTCTTGTTTAATAATAATAGTTGAACATAACATTTCTTACATTTAAATAATATAAAAAACAGTTTTGTTGCAAGTGATTTGGATTTTGTATCTAAAGTTAAAATCGTTTATGCTAAGATATGTCGATTTTCAAAAAGCCGATCCAGAAAATGTCGATTCAAAAATGTCGACGAAAAATGTGTCGACCTGCACAATACAGCGATTCCAGAAATGCCGAATCTATATTGTTGCCTTGGACAAAATGTTGCTTTTTTAAAAGTGAAGAATTTTTGAATAAATAAATGATTGATACCCTGGCGTTGAAACCAACTCTTTAATGTCAGCGAATTATATTTTCGTACATGTTTCAACAAAATAAAAATCTTATAATAGATCGGCTATGTTCCCGAACCGCTATATGCAAATTATTGAAACGCCTGATTCATATATGCATATTCTGAAAAATGTATACATGAGTTAGGGGTTTCAATGTTTCAAAAATGATATTCCTTATTTTGTAACCAAGTCTAAAATTACTTTTTATTATTTTTGTTGTTTAGGAAATTTAAGTAGCGCGGACTGCCGTCCCTAACTCCTGCTAAGCAAATTAATGAAACTTACTCTAAAATACTATTCATGCTCATTTGCTAAAATCCCGGAAAAAATATTTAGAATTTGTGGAAGGCTTTGATTACATATTATTCAAAATAATTCAAACTCCAAATTCCATTTAAATTAATTATACAAGGAATAAATTACAATGAGCTATCCTAAGTGTGTATTACAAAGAAGAAAAACGTAGTGAAATTTCGATCCAAATTATATCGAATTTTTGAACTGAAACTTTATAAAACAAAAATATAAAATAGTAATATGCATGAAACACTTTAGAAAATTAAATTCTACGAATTCAACCTTTTAAAAACACTAAATTTTGCATAACATTTTCAATTTTCTAGGTATAATTTTTCCAAATATATATATATATACATATAAATCAGAATAAAATCTAATATTTAATGCATCTTTCAGTTTTCGCAGTCATGATAAAAATATACATATGTATATAACACTAAGTAAAACCAATAATAACGAATAATAAATTTCTAAAAATTGTAGTGGTGTTTAGTTCTGGTTAAAACCAATTGTTTTACCAGACAATTTCAGATTCTACGGCTAAACCACTGCCGTTATACCAATATACCTGTTGTAATTTAGCTAGAGAATTGTTGTAAATTTTTATTGCTTTTTTATTTAATGATGCAAATAACTGGATTTAAAAGTGTATTTAAATTATTTGAAATTGAATTATTTTATAAATTCGAAAATAATTGAAAACATTCTTCAATATGGACTGTAAATATAAGATATTGTAATAAATATATAAGTTATAGTAAATATACAATGGACGTATTAAAATTAAAAGACTAAAACTAAAGTTTAAAGTAATTTTTTAGGTGAAGTTTATTGTATAGGGGGTTTAAATGAAAATTTTTTCAATATTGCATATTAACAGGCGTAACTTACATTTTTAAATTTATTTAGTATTGGTATAGGTTAGTGTTGTAAAAATCGCATCAAACTTCAAATATTTATGTACTAAAACAGATATTTACACTAGTATTCTTTAATAATAGAGGAGGTCTGAAAATTTTATGAATATTGCATACTAACAGGGGTAACTTATATTTTTAAATTTATTTGTTATTGGTATAGGTTAGTGTTGTGAATATCGCATCAAATTTCAAAAATTTGTGCATAAAGACAGATGTATACACTAGTATTATTTGTTAATATATATTTTCAAACAAATAATATACACCATTTGCGAGGCCTAAATGGATAATTGGATATGGATGATTTTTACCTTGTACTTAATATCGTTTTCTATTGCTGACTATTTATTTTAGGATGTTAGTAATCATATGATTCTGTCTACAATACATTGAATCTGATAGGAGGAAAAATATTTCCAATATTTGAAATGTTATTTCAAATTCTGATGTTGCGGAGCAATGGCATCAGCTTTCTTCCAATTCAACTATTGCCCTTTATTTTTAAATCTAATTTTAATATATTTTTGATTTAATAAGATTACAAATCGCTTTAGGATTTACACTTAAATGAGAATAAAAATATTTTAACAATTTTTTCAGTTTTTTAAATTTTGGAATTGTAATAAAAAAAAAATATAATGGAAAGATTCGCTTAATAAATTGTGAGAATAGATTCCAAAATATAAAAAATTATAAATTGTAATTTTTTTATTCTCTCATTCAGTTTATAGTTTTTTTTAAAGATGATCATAACTAGGTTAACTAAGGTTAAGTTTTAGTATTAAAATAAAAAAACACCTACCAAAACAAAAGAAAAAGACAATCGTATTGAATTTTTTTGTTTTATTCATTTTCTTTTTTTCTCGCACTCACATATAAATTATATTGCATGACCGCATAAATTATATTTTGTTTCAGATTGGCCTCCTATATAAAAGATTTGAATCATTTTTTTCCCCATTTATTGTTCTTCTGTGTTTTTCATCTTTCTTTTGCATTCTTATGGTAAATGATAAAGAATACTTGTAATAAAATAAAAGTCCCCATAGATTTATGCCATGGACATAAAAGAATTATGACTTTAAAGTAGTTTTTACATCTTTTTAGTGTTGGTAAGGCGGTCACTATGATTTTATTGATTTCAATTTTTGTTCCGACATTTATTATATAAGGTTTCTTGGTTTGGTTTCTTGTTTCCTTAAATGTGGTGTTCGATTTCGAAGAATTTTAGGTGTATGGGGGTTATTTGAGGGATTGATAAAAAACCACTAGGAATTAAATAAAAGTGATCTTTTACAATTGATATGATGTTAATTGGGAAGTTTTTCATCTTTTACGTGCAGTGGGTAATGAGAGGTTCGTGGATGTATGAATTTTTTTAAAGTTGCTTACTACAGATATGTTTTAAAAACTTTATTTCAAGTGAAGGGTGGTATATTGGTAAAGCTGCCAGCCTCCAATAAACTGAACTAAGATTGATATTCTGAAGATATGCCATGCACGTGATGATAGATGGCGAAACAATTCAATTTTGTGTTCCGAGTAAGTATGCATCGTAGTGAGATAATAATTCGTATCAATGATTCGAACTTTCCATTTAAATAGCTCCTGGAAGTCTCTGGTACTGACTTTAATTTATGGAAAAATGCTCACTCCACACTCAAAGCTAAAGATAAGCTTCAGGGTTCTTTTTTTGGAGTTCTGGTACAGGTAGAATCTACGATTATAAATGATACTAAGGTACTAATCGAGTATAAGAGCGGAAGGGTTAGACTCTTTTCATAATGCTCCTTTATTTTGGAATTCAGATTAGAAAAATTTCTGCGGTGTATAAATGATACTCAGCTTCTAATAACACGCGTTCGACTATTTGCATTAAATTTTTTATTTCTTTTGATATATCTATATACCTACTATCTATATTTAGAATAGAACAGCAGATTCGACATCTCGGCATTGCATTCCAGACTCAGCCGAATACAGGGTAAGTCCAATGTGTCATTTGTGATGCTTTTTACTCCTTACAGGAGTGGAAAATGATGATTTATTAAAAAAAATATTTATTTTAAAATAATCAAAGCCTTTAAAAAACTATTTACTGTTATTAAAATAACGGTTAAACTATCATAAAGACTTTAATATCATCATTGTCTTTCTCTTTCTTTGAAATATTTTTAATAAGTTTGTATTTTTGTTTTAAGTTATAGTTTAATGGTAAGTGGATCTCCTGTAATCGGACGGATATGCAATAAATTTTACAGAATGTACTAGTCTAGTACCAAAAAAAAAAAATTGAATCATAAAATTCTTAAAGGACACAAAATATTTTTAACGATTGAGGTGAAGCAGCAGTAGCAGTAGTAGTACTAAGAAAAAATCTGAAAAATTGCTAAAAATAAGAATAAGATTATTTTATAAATTGCAAAAAAAAAATAAAGAAAGAAATAAAAATAATTTAAAAAAATAATAAAATAAAATAGTTTAAGTTTATGTTAAATTTACACAGTTTTATATCACTTTAGGGATGACATTTTTTTTTTTTATTTAATTTTGTTACAATCTTTAATGGACGTAATAAGTCAACTAAAAGTAAATAAAAATGGAAAAATATTTTTATAAATAGTTGAAAATAAAAAACTAAATAAAATGAAAATATAAGAAGTTATTTCTTTAAGAATATAATTTAAAGGAGTTTTATTTTAGTATTTTACTGGTAATGCTTAAATAAAGTTTTCATTTAAATTCTTTAAAGTTTAATAATAATTTGATAAAATTGTTTAATTACTAGAAAAATTAAAAATCTTACAAGATATTACAAAGAAATAAAAGGTAACTGGTATTAATGTTAATTAGAGCCTAAATTTTTGTATATTACTTAGTATTGTATATTACTTCCAGCTTCTAAAATCTGTAAGAAGCTAAAGAGAGTATAGGTCGATATGTTAAAAAAGAAAAGGCTGAAATAAAAATATGAAAGGGCCTCGGTGGGTTAGTGGGTAAGCATTTGGCTTACTAACCGAAAGTGTCCGGATTAGATCCCAGATCAGGTCATAGAATATTGAATTATTGAAAGATAATTTTTTTTTACAAATCCCCATGGTGACCAAATATAATTTAAATATTAAGTATTTAATTTAAGAAGCCCAAATGCAAAATGGGCAAATGACTATAATAATATCAGATAATATTTACTATTGTCCTGGTACTAATTATAAATAAATAAAATTATGAACTTAAAATATCCTGTTTTTTTTTTTAATTTTACTCCTACCTACTCCTGCCTACCTAACTTCGCTTAACGCGTATATTTAATTCTGTAAGGCAACACTACAAATTTAAAAAGTTTATGAAAGCTGCCATCTTTAGGTGTTTTCAGGTTAAAATCTTATAGAACTTATATAACAATTTATATTTTTTCGAACTCTGCGGGCAGGGCTGTAGCTCTGATATAGGTAGGGCTACTGAAAAAAGCTTTTTCTTGAATTAGGCATTTCAAATTGTAGTTTACTAAACACCCGAGTCAACGGACAGATGGACAGAGTGAGACCATGTTTCTATATCTAATGTTTTAAAATAAAAAAAAATAATTTTGGATATTTTTAACTCAATTTAATATTCAAAAATAATTAATTTCCTAGTTTTGATTGTTTTTTTTTTTTTTGGGAATATAACTATTTATAGAATAATTAGTTATTTGAATATATAATTATTCTAATAATTATTTATATCTATATTTTAATATTTTATTTTAATTAAATTAATTATATAAATAAAATAAAAAAAAAAAAAACAATAAGAATAACAATAATTATAATAATTAATATAGTTATTATCTTAAAAATAATTAATCACAATAAACAATTTAAAATAATTAAAAAAAAAAAAAAATTATTTAATTACTATAATTTTTTTTTATTTATTGAATTATTTTTAATATAATAAAGATTAATTGCATTATCAAATTGCTTTTTTTAAAAAATATTCTAATTTGGACTAATTTCCTTTGTTTTTAAAAAGGTTTAACTTTGTTTTTAAAAAGGTTTTTGAATTTTGTTACACCGATTTTGTAGTGTTGTTCTCTTCTTAAAAAAAAACACTAGTTCTGTAAGTCTTTATAAATTTCCATTATTTTATTTTAAAAAATACAACTTAATACAATGCAGTGTTCAATTCCTTTTTTTAAAAAACATGAGTTCCATTAGTCTTTTTGAATTCCATTACAATGCTAGTTCTTTTCTTTGTTTTCCATTCTTCTCATAAGAATATGACAAAACGAAGAAGAGTGTGGTAGAGTAGACTGTGTCAACTCTGGGATACCCGTATGACCGTTATATAAACATTATATCATTATTATTATAAACATTAATTACTTTTGGCAAAATTTCAAACATACCAGCTTTATTAGGTGTAGTGTAATGCTCATATAAAAGAAGGAGTTGTATGGCAGCTCCTCGAACCCTCTGCAGTAGACCAACCAAATTTTGCAGTAACTTTGGCCATTACACTAAACTATTTTTGGCAAAATTTCAGACATCCAACTTCAATAGGTGTAGAGTAATGCTCATATAAAATAAGAAGTTGTATGGCAGCTACTCGAACCTACTGCAGTAGACCAACCAAATTTTGCAGTAACTTTGGCCATTACACTATTTGGCAAAATTTCAGACACCCAGCTTCATTAGGTGTAGAGTAATACCCATATAAAATAAGAAGTTGTATGGCAGCTACTCGAACCCTCTGCAGTAGACCAACCAAATTTTGGCCAAGAAATTAAACTGCTTTTGGCAAAATTTCAGACACGCAGATGTTATAGGTACAGAGTAATACTCATATAAAAAAAGAAGTTGTATGGCAGCTACCCGAACCCATGGACCAAAATGGCTGGATTTAAATAGCGATGACGGCTATTGCAAAAAAAACGAATTTGCGAAAATTTCAAGATCCTAGCTCCTTTAGTTTTTGAGTTATCGTGGTAACGGATGGACGGACGGACATACATAGCTAAATCGATTTATTTTTCGATTAGCTATGTATGTTTAAATTTTTGACATGTGTATTAACTGTCATTTCAAAACATATTAGTTACGTACAGTGTAAGACTAAAAATAACTACAGTTTATATGTATAAAAAATATGGGTATAATTATTGTAAATATCTTTAATTTAAATTCTAATGGCGTGGCAGGTGTATTTTATATACCTAATATTATTTATTTTGTTTATATCATATATTTCATATTTTACTTTGTATATTTGGTTACCAAGTGGATTTTAAAGAATTTTTGACAGATTACGAAGATAATTTGGTTACTAAGTTAAATATTTTTATTCAGATCTCTTAAGTCTTACAATTTATAAAACAACGGTAATTATAATAACGATATTAAATTAAAATCAATTTTTTCATTACATTGCAATTCAAAATAATAAAATACATATTTAGTAATCAAATAACAGTTATTTAAAATTAATTAATTAGATACCTATCAATTAACTTTATTATTTAACAATAAAACAATATCAAAAATTATAAAATTATAATAGATATTAATTTCGTATATTGTTTTTTATCTGTTTAAAAATAATGAAAATGCTATTTATAATCATATATAATATAATTATGATATAAATAGTAATTTGAAATATTATATATAAATCTAATTAATTAAATTAATTTAATTCTTGAATATAGCATATATAATATTTTAGAAATTATTCCTACCAGAATAAGAGTTTTTTAATTGGCGCTATCAACACAAATTTGTTTCCTTAAACCATATGATTCATCGAACACTAACTCTACCTCTTAGCGAAAAATCTAGACCACTAGACATCTATTATTTTAGAGAAATTGCAATTCAAAACGGATATGAGACTTTAACTATACTTGAAAAGAATGATTGATTGAAAATAAGATAAAGCAGAAATAGTTACAATCTTTTACAACTGTTTTCCGTGACGGGACAGCTCGCCAAAGAATGTCAATTGGGTTCGACAGTAAGTTAAGTTATAAACTAAGTAATAGATTAAGAAAATTCAACATAGATCCTACATTATAATAAAAAAATGTTAGTAACTCTAAGTGATATATGCCATAGAATCTCAATCAAGTGCAACATTTTAAAAAGTGAAATACGTATAAAAATTAAAAAAACTAAAATTTAACAACTCGTTTTTTAAAAATAAATTATTTGTATGTTTGCTGTTGTTGATATAATTTCTCTATGTTGCTAATTTTGTTCTAAATCACTGTAATCTTAAAAATAATACTTAAATAATACTTATTAGATTTGTTTTCGAATAATCGTCTTGAACTCAGAAGTAGTGCAGAAGTAACGCAGAAGTACTGAATAGAAGTACTTATATTCTTCTGAATTTAATATGAATGTGTTATCAGCACGTGCTCAGTACTTTTTCAGTGGTAAATGGAAGTTGTTTTTCAGCATTTTTCCAATAGTGTATGGAAGTAATTTTTCAGCACTTTTTCAGTGGTGAATAAAAGTAGTTCTTTTTAATACTTTAATTACTAACGTTGAAATAATGTAACTTTCTGTTAGGTATAAAAATAGAGCGATAAAGAGAGGAGCTGTACTTTATTGCTGTTTCATTCATTTCGTGGAACTTCAGTAGTGCTTCACAAATTCTTCAGTACTGAATAATCAGCATTAAAAACTTACCTACATAAAGAATATTTTTTTATTCTATAAATGTGTAAAAATTCATTTGTATGTGGTCGTAACTGTTGATTTCAGATTATTAGTTCAGAACTCAGAGGGCGGTTGAGCTTCTCTTTATCGAAATCAATGAAATATTAAATGTAAATACGTTATATACACTATAAAGTATTATCATAGTTTTAAAAGAAAGTTTTAGAACTACAGGCATCGCAATGACGCCACTATATGTATCTAGAAAAATTAGAAAAAATCGTCGATATATCGTTTAGATAATAAGAATCATTCATAAATTTCAGCATTTGGATAAAATTGGTCAAACATTTTTTTTAAAGAACACATTTAGAGCAAAAAAATAACTTTTTAAATTTCAACAGAATAATTTTCAAAAATTTTTTTTTCAAATTTAATGAAAGACTAAAACACAATTACATTTATTTTATTGTTGCATATATAATTCCATTCTCTATTGTTTTTATTTCATTAATCTTTGTCAACAGTTGTTATGTACATTTTCATATATGCTATTTATATTAAATATACATAAATATATATTTTTAAATCTGATGTAAAAATATTCAGAATTATACATCTGTGCCATTGAATTTTTATATGTATATTCTATAATATGCACATATTTACTATTTAAAAAATAACTTGAATACAAAATATAAAGAATTTGCAAAATGTTAAATGATCATTTTTAAGTATCATTCAACATCACCATAATAACTATCCATTATTATTATTATTATTATATGTATTATTATTATGGATATGCAACAATATCATCATCATCATCATCATATTAATCATCATCAGTATCATTATTATTATCTAAATATAAACAGAATTGTATTTAAGGTTACACACAATATAAAAAAACAAAAATGATTGACACAACAAAAATCCATGATTATAAATCTCTTCCTCTCTTAAGAAAATTTTGATTGTAAGAAAACATATTTTTTTTTTTTTTTTAGAATTTTGCAATTTTATACAAATATATATATATATATATATATATATATGTATATATATATATATATATTTATATATAGATATAATAACAGTAATAATTTGTGCAATATAAATTTGTCATAATATTTATTTTTATAAGTACAGTGTGTTTAAAAAATTGTTTTACTAAATAGAAGAAAAAATTCTGTTTAGTTCCATTAACCCATTGCGGCCCAACAGCTTTTTATAGGTTCTTTCAATACTATACTGATTGATGCTCCTTTGGAATTAAGTTGACACTATTAACAGATTTGGAATTTGTTAGCCCACGCCGGCGCGAAGGTTTATCAAAATAAATTTAGGAACCAAATTTGCTACAGCGGTTTTACAGATTTTTTCGTTACTTTACTCTAAATTAGAAACGGTTTGAGCGGTTGATTCTAAATTTCGTATGCGTGAAGCACCCTGAAAATGGAGTTGAGTCTGTTAACAGGCTTGGTGTTTGATAACACATGTCGGTCCTATGATTGGTCAAAAAATTTTTTTGGAAGCAAATTATGTCTATTTTTGGAGAGTAGTTAGTACTTCTGTGAATTACATCAGGAACTTTAAAAAATTACTAGAACAATCCTAGAAAAATCGTTTAAAAAGAATTGCTTTAATACATTTTAAAATTAACATTTATACCATGTGTAATTTTTGTGTTAACTTTCTGTAGTAACATCAACTTAAATTAAACCTATATTGAGAGAGAAGCGCAGCAACGCACACCGGGTATTAGCTAGTTAATATTTAGATTAAAGCTTCTAATATTATAGAGCTGATATTTTCGAAGATAGACGGTTATATTTGAATGTTTAAATATTGTTAGTCCATTATATTTAATTTAAAAATATATACGACCACTATTGATCCACTCTGTATGTGAATGGATAATCTTCAGTAAATATCTTATAATATGAAAAAAAAATAATTGAATATTTAATATAAATATTGCATGAGTGTGTAAGAAGTCATGTAGATATCATGTATATTTACATTAAATGTAATTTATTGATAACTAAAGAACATATAATTGTCAGATTTAACCCAGATTTTATGTTTTAAATCTTTTTTAATCTTAAATATATGAAGACAAAATTCTAATAATATATCAAATAAAGATTATTATATATTAAAATTGTTCTATTTTTTATTAAAATTTTTTTGTAATTAAGTATTTAAGGTGAATTTAGGTTGACATATTTCTTTATTATATTTTTCTAAGAAAAAAAATTTTGTCTAGTCTAGTATTTATCTATTGTTGTCATCGCTCTAAGATAAGTCGAAGGAAAATTGCCTTTTTGTTAGTATTTATAAATTAAATATTTAAAATTAGAATTGAGTTTTTATTTATTAAAATATTTTGAATTAATGATAATTTAATTAATTTTACGAAGATTTTTGAATAATTGTTTAGGCTATTTAAGATATTGGGTTCGCTAGAGCAAAACTTAAATGATTAAATGATTTCAAGAGAAAGATGTAGTAAAACTTTTTTATTAATCACACTATCGTTAGTCCGGGACATGGAATTGTTCCTATAGCATGATCAGGCAGAAATCGGAGGATGTTTTTTTGTCGGTGATTTTTCTGCGAGCGTGTAAAAATTTAATTAAATGTCAAACATTTTCTTTCTTTCTTACGAGGATCATGCAAAGTTTTGAAAGCATCAAAAGCCACTCAATGAAACTACACTCAGTTCCTTTGTGTAATGTGTGACTTTAATACACTAAAACCACACTCTATTAAAACCAAACTTTATGATTGCCTTTTGAGACAAATGTACTGTATGGTTTTGAGGATGGGAATTGGAAAAAAAAACTTTAGGAATTGGGATAATGGATCATGTAGGATAAATGGTAAAATTTAGGTTGATAATAAGGAGAAACATGTTAATATTCTTTTTAAATTTTATTAAGTCGAACATATACGAAATATCACATTTAGGGAACACATGGGACGGAAACAGTTTCATTATCTCAAAGTGCGTATAGCAAACGAGTTTCCATAAGTCGTGCTGCACGCCATCTCAACTATTTTTTACAGTAGGGATAAGCATTTGTCACACTCCTTGTTTCATGTTGCAAAACTTTTATTGGAGGCATTAATTGCTTCATTTTTTTTCGAGTAGGTGTTCGTCCGTACTAGGTATCAATAAAACAGATACGTAATTGAAATTGCATAATAATTCAAATTGACGAATTTCCTAAAACTCAGAAAAAAATAAATATAGCTACTTTAAAATATTTATTTTTTGTTTTTGAAATTATATATATGATATTCATGTAAGATTAAATCCATTTCTTTAAAGAATGCATTTTTAAATAATAGAGCATTTCTTGAAAGTAAATTTTTAAATTTCATTAAATCTGAGTGTACTTTTGATTTGTTTTCTTCATTTTTTAATTAATGGAAACACGTGAATCTTTCTAAAGTTTCTAAAATTGTTTTTAATTTTTATTATGTATTTTTGAAGTATTTTTTTTATTTTTTGTAATTTCTTTTTTTAAATTATTTTTAAAACAAATTTTATTTCAAAATCAAAAAATATCTTAAATAACATTTTATCACTTGTTTTTCATTTCTTGATTTTCTCATTCTTTTTCTGCACCCACATTCCGTAGTATTCAACTAAAAAAATTTCAATATTTCTTACACATAGTTTCAAAGATAAGCGTGTTCAAATAAATTTGTATTAAATGGTAAAACTTTTATATTGTTAATTATGAAAATTTATATATATACTTATGAAGTACAGCATCTTAAATAATAATTTAAGAAACAAGTGTTCACACGGTGACTTTTTCGTGTAGGTAGACAGAATCTCATAAAAAGAATGATATTGGTTTACATGATTTGCAAGTTAAAGCAAGAAGTCAAATAAAATATAAGGATCATATTAATTCCAAATATCAACTTGGACTAAAAATTTTAAATTCAATAAAGTAAATTGCTTTAATTCAATATTCTTGAAATACGTTTAGTTTTTGGGATTCATTATAAATGTCATTTTTCATGCGATGTGTTGTTTAAAATCCACTAAAATAATATAACGGTAATTGCTGCAAGACGGAAAACAAGAGAGGATAAACGAAATGTTCAATCTTGAAAATGTGATGATATGAACGATCGAATACATGCAGTTGGAGCTTTCAATTACTATTATTCTATTATTATTATTATTATTATTGGAGGGACTTCAATAATATTAGAGAATTCTAAATAAATTTAAATTAATTACTATTAGATTGATTGAGAACATTGGATGAAATTGCTTATAGCCAGTAGCAACTATATACCATAGTTTTGCCATTTTATATTTTTATTAAATTTTGTATTAAAAATTAATTAATATTAATTAGTAAAAATATTCTATAGATAAATCGGTATCCTTAAAATAATTTTAAATTATAAATTTCTTTCACAATTCATTTGTTTATATTAAAAATTATTTTATATTATTTTTTTAATTATAAGTTTTTTTTTTGAAAAATCCAATAAAAAAATAAAAATTAATATTATAATTTTTTTGTTTTGTTTTTATTATTGGTTTTCTGACAACTTGGAAAAGTACCTTTTCATTTTTCCGAATATTATTTTTCATCTGAGGAAGGAAATGATGAATACTGTATCTATTAAGATAAATATAACGTTCATGTTCATTTTGTTCTTGTGGTTTAAAAAAAATTTCTTCACTTCTTTTTCATATTTTTATGGTTGGGTGGAAAATTTTCTTTTTTTTTTTCATAAAATTTAATTTTCATCAGGAAAATTTAATTACTATATTCAAGAGAATTTTCCAAGTTTTATATATATTTTTATTATATTTTTTATTTTTTTTTAATATAAATGTAAATTGTTTTCTCAAAAGAATTTTTCTTTCCTTTAAAGATTTTTTCCATAAAAAAAAACAAAAAAAATATAAAAATAAAAATTTTGGTGGAGAATTTTTATTTTTAATATTTGGATAAAAAAGTTTTCATTTTTTTGCTGACCTGTGTATAATGGAATTCAAGAATGAATTTTTGATAGGTTTAATTTTTAATTTACAATCGCAATAAAGATAATATATTTTTAACTGTCTAGAGAACTCATTTTCAATCTATTTGCAAAGGATGGTATAGGTCTTTAAATGGCTTTAAAAATTTTCTTTTGATACATTCTTCTATGGATATCGAATCCTTAATACTTGCAGAAGCTTTGGATCCATTCTATGATTTTATTAAAACATTTAGGACTGCATTATAAAATAGATTTTATAGGCTCACAATTTTGAAAATAGTTATCATTGGAAGAAAGACTTGCATTAATAGGACTTGATTTTATAACTATTGTAAATTTATATGAAGAGTACCTATAAGTATGCAATATTTTTGGATAATCAAAATTAAAACATTTTTTGTAAAATTAATGTTATGATCGTTTGAGCTTGAATCTTTTTAATTAAGAATATGATAATTTGTTGCTTATCATGTTCTAAGGTTCTAAAAGACTCACATCTTCATAGCTTAAAAATGTAGCGACATTAAAATTATATGTCACGCTCCTTCAGATATGCAATTTTTTTGAATAATCCCAGTTAAATCTTTTTTCGTGAAAATAATGTTGCCATCCTTACAACTTTAATCATTTAAGTTAAGGAATCGATTAAAAGTGGCTGGTAAGGCTCATTAGCTTGTTCCTTCCAGGGGAAGTTTTATCTTTTGGCATATGTAAACGATTTCGGTCTGTTTCAACACTTTACTGGACAATTACCAAAAACTACTTTTCATTGGAAGTTACCTATTGAAAAACTGATTTGTTAATAGTATATGTGCTCAGTAATAGATATTTATAAGATGCTAAATTCCAACAATTTCTCAAATCAAACCAGATTTCCAGTTTTTAATTCAAAATATTTCTACCATTTAACAATTAATGGTACTAAAACAAGGGTCCATTCAAAAATATTAAAATTAATATAGATGAGTGGTTTTCAACAGGAAAATTTTTGAAAACCACTGATCTAAAATAATTTAAAATAATACAAAAAAATTTAAGAGGAAAAGAGATAAAAAAGGTAGTTTAAATGATAATTTTTCATAAACTTTATCTTGTTTAAAAAAAAAAGAAACATAACTGTAAAAGAAAAAACAGAATAACGGTGAAATAAATTATATAAATATGTTAATATAAAAATAATTATGAATGTAAAATTTTAAAATTTGAGCATTGTGTTATTATAATTTTTTTTTTGAGTTTTTTTCTGAGTTTTTTTTTTGAGTTTTTTTTGGTTGGTCAGCAACCAAGTAAAATTTCTGAATGGTTTTCCCCAAGTGGGTGGAGGTTGGTTTGCGGAGATTTTGTTAATATATTATAATATAAAGAACGAAAAATTTCTTGGAATAACGTTTTTTTTGCGGTATTTTTGGTCAAAGTTTTTTTTTTTTTTGTAAGGTAGTCATTTTTTATGGATAAAAAGTTTTTCTGTACAAAATAACGGTAAAATAAGGTTAAATATATGAAATAATCAAGTGAATTTTATGAATTAATATTATCCCTTTTTTTTTTGTGAAAGATGAACACAAAAAAGTAAGGAATTTAAAAGGAAAAACTAAAACAAGCAGAAGAATAAAAAAAAAAACGTGCTCGTGTCCTAATTTTTTATTATTAAATTAGGAATTTTTTTAGTTTAAGATTTTTTTTAAAGTTTAAAAATAATATTTTATTTAAGTTTTAGTATTTATTTTAAAATTTACATGCATAATATAAAATAATAAAATTCTTTCACGGGATAAAAATTAAACTTAACCTCAAATATTATTTGACATGACTTTGACACCATTTGAAATTTAATGTGACATTTAAACGCTTTTTAAGTTTTATCATTAATGATTAAAATAACGAATCAGTTTTATTTAATATTTTAATTTTTTTTTAATTCATATAAAAATTTTAAATATAAAATAAGTTAGCAGCTGCTTCGCTTTTTGATGAAGGTGACATTTGTCAAATATTATTATTAAACTAAAGTTCTTTTAATCTATACCAAAGATAATATGTTAAATAGATGAACAAGTGTTATAGAGTAATCCAGAGCTTCGTGCCGAGAATCCGAGTTTTTATACCCGTATGACTTTAAGTCAAAAGAGTATACTAAATTTACCATTCGTTTGTGACGCAGAGAAGAAGGGAGCAGATATAGAACCAAATCTATGGATCACACCAGAATTGAAAAATAAATCGATTAAGTCATGCATGTCCGTCTGTCCGCACGATAACTCAAAAAAATTAAAGAAGCAAAAATAATTGATATAACATTTAACTTAGAGTTAACATACGGTATTCTACATTTATTTGAAAAGTATAGCAAACTTTTTATATGAGTTAATTGTTTTTCCAAATTCTCGGATTTGTTGAGAATTGTACACAGTTTTATAAATGAATGCAATAAAAAATCTGCTGATTGTCAAAAACAAAAAATAAATTAATCGAATTGTGAAGTGACATATAAATTAACCAATTGTATAAAAAAAAATAATTTCCAATAATAGATTAAAGACTCAACAAATTGATCGAAATTTTTTTATATTGAAATTGAATTTATTTATTTAATTTTTTTAATATTATTAATGCTGAATTGGTTTTAAAGATAAATTTGGGTCAAAACTATTTCTAATTGTAAAGAATTTTTTTAATTTCTTTTATCAATGAATTTAATTAAAATATTTTTAAAATAATTATATAGAAAATTACTATAAAAAAGATAATAAAAATAGTTTAATTATAAAATTTTATTCCTAGAAAATATAATTAATGGGAATCTTAATTTAGCTTTACACAAATTGACCATGGACAATGCTACTTTTGCTCTCATCCAATCACTCAACTCAGTGGATAGTTAAACTTCTGTAATTTGACTATGTTACAGCTATTGCAAAGACTAATATGAATGTAATACAATAAAAAATCTATTTGTCATCAAACATCGGCTGGGTGACGCAGTGGTTAGAGTGCCGATCTTTCACGCGAGAGGCTCCGTGTTCGAATCCCAGTGAAAGCAAAAAAACTTTCATCTGGTTTTTCAACTCGACTCAGCTACCATTTGCCATTGGGTTCAAATTAATGGCTTAATCAATAATTAATAATTATATATCTTTAATAAAAAATACATAAATATAACAATATAAACAAATATAAAATGTAAACAAATAATTTAATTGAATAATATAACTTGCAAATATAGAATACAATAAAACTCAAATACAAAATGTTACAATATAAACAAAAAATAGAATTGTAAATATTGAAAATCTATGATATTTCTATATGTTATAAGGCGTAGTACTATCTCATGTTTAAATTGTATGTGGAATTCATTTGATCAGTTCAAATATATGAATATATCTCCCCTGTTCCGACATGGCTGTTTAGCCTATCAAAGAGAACAGTTAGCACGTAGAGGTGCCGGCAAAAAAAAAAAAAAAAAAAAAATCAATGTTGTAGCCATTTTGCCATAAAAAAATCAATCCCGGAGTCAAATATTTAGGTCAGTTTTAAGTAGGTTTTTAAAAATTAAAACACACATAGCCTGGTTCAGCTGAGTATTAAAGTTCGGACGGCTAAATAAATTAATAAATTATTAGGAAATTTTTATGAAAATTTAAATTAATTGAATAACTTGTTTTTAATTGATGATCATTTAGAAGATATTCTGATTTTCAAATGATTCTGGTTAATTCCATGAAAAAAATCATTTGAAATACATTATTTTTTAATAAGACATTTATTTCTGATTTTAAATTCCTATACTTTCTTATTTTAATAGTGATAATTGACAAAACATGATTCGATTGCATACTTGAAAAATAATATTATATTGTTTTTCAGATGTTGTATACTTTGTTATTTACTTGGGGACGTTCGGTATGCTGTGGGTTTTTAAATAACTCCAAAAAAAGTGGATTGAATTGTATGGGATTATTACTTCGATTACTAGTAGTTCAGAATTATAACTCCCGAAAACAGGCATTCAAACTAAATAAATTATTTAAATTATTTTTTGAAATTAAAAATTAAACAAATTCTTAAATAAAGGAGTTCATATAGATAACCTGCTACTTAAATAATAATTGTCTTAATTTAAATTTAAATAACATTTTCACCTCATCTTTTTAAAATTTCAACATTTTTTCAATCGGTAGTAAATTAAAATAAAGTAATTTAATGTTTCAAGGTTATTTTACATAATTGAAAAATTTTAATTACAAAAATATACAATATTAAACAGGTAGAAATTTTAATCGATTTTTACCACGAGTTTCAATTTTCTTACCACAATTTTCATTTTTCTTTTTCAATAGTCCATCATTTATTTCATCATCCACAGTAAAATAAAAAATAATAAATAAATTTTCTGGTAAAATTAATCTTTTAAAGATTCTTTAAGAGTTTTTACCCTTTATGAAAAAATAAAAAAAGGCCAAAGAAAATGAAGGTATTGGAAATTTAAGGTCGAGGATCGAAAAGTTTTTAATAATTAAGATTTTTAAATAAATATAATTATTCTAAACTAAAATGATTTTACTTCGAATTATGCAGAATATTCTTCTTTTTAGAGGAAAAGATAAAATGTCGGAAAATTTTATTTTTGAATTATGCACCTACAAACTCAGCAGAAGTTTTGGGTAGTTTTGATTTATGCATTCAAATTAAAATTGTTTCCGATTTCATATATACTTAGCCTTGAATGTAACATATTCTAAGACTCAAACGATAGACTGATAGACTTAAGCAATAAACTTAAGCAATAGATAGACTTAAGCAATACAAGCACTCAGTAATATATGGAGCCTAAAATATAGAAACATTCACAGTATTTGCGCACTTCAATTTCATCTCAATGATTGAGGGCACTCTAATGTTGATGGACTAATATAGAAGCATATTTTAAGATATTCATATTTAATGTTGAAGCACATTATAAAGATGCTCTTATACGTAAAAACGCCCCAATATGTCACCCTTACATTTTAAAATCACAAACGCTTACTTGTTGAGCGAATTTGAAATTTGAGTATACGGAGAATAGAGTTTATCTTTGAAATATTGTACTTACTTAATTTTTTTTATCGGCAAAACAAATTATTATTTTTCGAGCCGAGTCGAGCCAAAACCTTCCTTCGGTTCAAAACCTTCCTGCGTTGGCTTCTGTCTTAGCAGCTTCTCTCCAACTTCCAACAATATTCAGTATTCTTAAATCTGACTGAACACCGTCTTTCAATCGAAGATGTGGTTGACCTCTTCTGCGTCTACCCTCCGGATTGGAGTCAAAACTGCTCTTGCTGGTGCATCACCGTTCATCCTTACTACGTGACCTAACCAGCGTAATCGTTTAATTTTAATCCATATTACAAGATCAGTATAGTCGTACAGCTCATACAGCTCGCGATAGTTTCGCTGTCTCCAAACTCCATTGACCTTATTTGGACCCAAAATTTTACGTAGAATCTTCAAAAAGGTCAGATTTTCATCGTAGTTGGATATGGTTCATGATTCTGCACCATATGTCACAACTTGTACGATGAGTGTTCTGTACAGTGCCATCTTTGTCTTTCTACTCAGAGTTCTTGACCGCATGTGATATATTGTACTGCAATTTATAATTTCATTTTTTCCCCCTATAAGTATGCAATACAATATAATTTTTAAAATTTATTAATTTCGAAATGTTGGAACTTAAAAATTAAATATTAGGAAATTAAAATTTTGTTAGTTTTGCGATTTATTTAAAATATTGATGGCTGATACAAAAAATATGATAAAATAAGAGAACATTGATTTTGTCAGTTAGAAGATTTAAATTTTGAACACTATTTTCTACTTGGAAATCGTGGGAATTAATTTTGTTGACTGACGCAATGCAAATAAACACTAATTTATTTTTCCAAAAATTTATAATGAAAACAAATTAGGAAATTGATTTAATAATTCCATTAGACAAATTTGATATTAGTATTCAGATATTTTATTTATAAAAGCCCCCAAAAGAAAAACTAATCAAAAAATTATAAATTTTTAAAAAATAAATCAGTAATTAAATAGAAAAGTCATTTTAATCTTTTTAAAATAAAATTTTATTCTTAACCTAAAATAGAAATTAAGTTAAAATATAAAATATAAATAAATTCTTTTTTAAACACATATATATGTATATATATATATATATATATATATACATATTATCTTTAAAACATTTTCAACACTTTGTTTACCACAAAATCTGTCTTAAAGGAATTTAATCTGAATGACAACAAAAAAAAATAAAGGAAAAAAAAATAATAAGAAAATGGAAAATCTACATATGTACATTTTAGGATAATAACAAAAATAGAAATTTGATCCCTTGAGGTCCTTTTAAATTTTTAAAATTTTGAAAAACAAAATTTTATTTTTTATTTTTTGTTTTTTATTGTTTTTGTTTTTTTTTTTCACAACACAATGAAAATCCTAGTTGATTGTATGTCCTTTTCAGAGACAGCAAATTTTTATACAAAAAAAAAAAAAAAATCATTGCAAAAGGAAAACCAATTTTAAATATTCCTTTGTTAACTATTATTTTGTTTGTTTATTTTTTTTTTGCATGTGTTGCTATCTATGAATTATATAATGTATAACTATGTATTTAAATGTATTATGTACATTTATGGTCAAAATTATTATTAGAGTAATGGGTTTTTGTATAATATTGTATATTTAGAGAAACAAAATCTTGTGAAACATCCAAGTCAGCATAAAGATCGTCTACTTCCAGCTCCAAGTTATTATCTTACAAGAAAAATTTACATTGGTATAATCTGGACATCCATGAGTTGCTAATCCAAGCTTTCTAGACCTGATGGTAAAATTCCATGTATCCACCTACTATATGCAAGGACCTTTAACCAATGAGGAAATTGATGCCGGACTGTTAAAGCAACAGTCTTCAAAGTTGGATCGACAGCGATGAATATATGCACATAGGAAAATATTTGCAGAGCACTTCAGACAGCAATATGTCCTATTAGATAAGCATTTTGAAAATCTTTCATTCTATAAGCAAGAGTCAAAAATAGTCCAGGACCGTTTTCAAAAACTCAAAATTCTTGAATAAAGAAACAAAGTGGTTCTTATATGTGTTGCCAAGATCTTTAGGAGTTGAAGTAAACAAAAATACAGTTTGTTTATGTAAAGATCAAACGACATCGAGGTATTTCATTGCTGTAGAATTATTCTGCGGCAAATTGAAAGAACACTTACAACTTATTTTCCACAACTGGGTCCTAAAAACTTATCAACAAAGATAAAGTCTATATAGGTTGCAGTACTTTTTTTTCCCACATCCAAAAAAAAGCAACAATTCTTAATACAACCTAATTGAATTCAATCTAATCTCATGGACTGAACACGTTTCAAATGAGAATGTCCCCAGTACAATTGGTGCAAATAGAGAACGATTTCTAAGAATTAAACGTCAGAAAACATCATTTTTTGGCCATATTATGCGCGGAAGCAAATATGAATTGCTTCAACTTATTGCCCAAGGCAAAATGGAAGGAAGAAGGGACATAAGTAGGAAACAAATGTCATGGCTAAGAAACATCAGACAGTAAACAGGCGTTTCAGATGTAAGAGATCTAATGTACATAGCCAGGAATAGCGTAAGTCATCAACAGTTGATCAATAGTATCATATGATCGCTTACATCCAATAATTGATATGCAGCAAAAAAAGAAGAACAAGAATTCAATCTTTAAATACAGGAGATTATTGTTATGCTTAACTTATACATATAAATTTTATATTTATACGTTTAAGTTAGTCTGTTATAAAAGTAATTTTGTATAGATCATAAAATTTTAATATAAATTTGCCTAAAAGTATGCAAATCAGAATTAAAATAAAGTAATAAAACTTTCAAATGCTTGTAACCTTTCCTTGTTTTAAAGGAATTTTAAACTTGTGTATTAAAGAACTTCACCTTCTTGCAAGCTTTTGACAGCTCTACTATAATACAACAATTCAAATTTTGCCGGTGACTGTACTTAAAACTCCGCACATTTGTATCTAAAAAAATGAATCTGTGGTAAAAAGTTCTGTTCTTTTTAATGTCTAGGATATCATAAAATTTGGATGGTTTTTGTAGGACTGTAAATATTCTAAAAAAAAAAATGTACGACAAAGAAAATTTAAATAAATAAAAAATGAAATAGGAAAGAATAAAATGTATGGGAAAAACTGTATAAATATACAGCTACTTAAAAGTTAACAGGATTTTTTCAATTTTTTTTATTTTTTCAATATTTATGCAAACAAACAAACATTGAACTATAATAAAAGACTAAAGTAACCCTGTATATGGAAGAATATAACCATTGTAAAGTGTTTATTTTAAATCACTACTTTTAGGCTCTGGTGTATTTTGTTTTTATTTTTTTTGATGACTTACAAATATTAAAATGTCATATACTTCGTATAATATGAATGAAAATAATTTGTATTTTTATATGTTTTTTTTTTTTTAAAATGAAATTTTATATATTTTTATTTTATTTTAAATATTTATACAATATTTTTTATATTTTTTAAAAGATTTATTGAGTAAATAATATAAAAGAAAAAGGAAAATACTTTAAAATTTGACTTTGGAAATTTATGGAGTGTTATTAAAAGGATTACCCAATTTTTTTCAATTTTCTTTTTATTTTGATCTATTTTGTTTTACAACTTTAAAAATTTGATTGGCTACAAGTGATTATTAGCTATAACTAATTTTAAGTAGTTAATTTATGGTTATTCAATAAATAAGACATATCTGTTATAATATTAAAACTTGTTGCCATCTTGCTTGGTTTAATAATTGATCTTAATTGGGCTTTAATATGGGAAATGAGATTTGCGCCAGTTAAATGTATTTAATTCTATAAATGCTGAATTATAAGATTTTATTCTGTTGACGCAATTTTATTAAGATACCTGGAGTTTTTGAACTAAAAATCTTCAGGAAAAATACATCAGAATTCATCTTTTGGAAGGAATTCCCAATCGTCTATCGTTTCTGTAATACGGAAGAATAACACAGTAAAAATTAGAGAAAATGCTGTAAAATCTCAAAGCCAAAAAATCTCCAGAAAGTCAAAATCTCTAAAACTAAATTTTTTATATTGACGTATAAACGCAATATTCTGAATTAGAAGAGATTTTGTAATTGATTACAAAATTAAGGTTTTTGGTTTTTTGGGTATTTCGGCTTTGTAAATTTTGCTTTAGGAAGATTTTAGTTATAGGATCCTGATTTTTGGGGATTTTGTCTTTGAGATGTTGCCTTTGGCAAATTTGTCTTAAGAATTTCATACCCAACTCAAAGTTAGAGTAAAATTGCTCATAGCTACTGTTTCAATTTTATAGGGTAGGAAGTTAAGAAAGTTTTCTGTTTCTCTTCAAAAAATATTGAACAAAGTGTTCAGCGGAATTGATTGGGAACTGAATTTTTATCTTATGGAAGTGAATCTAAAAATAGAATTAAGTTCTTACACATTGCAGGAAGTGAAGACATCAAAGATGAAATGCTACGAAGATGGAAATGCTTAAATCGAAATCGAAGATTTAAATCCTGGATGTCGGAAATCATCTTTAAATGTCTATATAGATATTGAAATATCTACTTGAAACACTCCCTTAAGTTTGGATGAAACTGTGTAAGAAAAATTTTCATTGATTTCTAAAATTTATTAATGAATATTTAATTATATTTTTCGAAGTAGAACGAGAGGAACATCAATCAATATTTTGCTTAAAGTTAAATAAATTGCTCTGTAATTTCTCTGTATACTTTTGAAGCACACATTTCATTTACTGTCAAAAGAATTGGAGATTTGCGGGAAATTTTAAAAATCCAATAAATTAAAATATTTTTAAAGATCTTAAAGATTCCAGCAATTATTTTCTAAATATTAATGAGTCGCTCCTGAAAAATTTCTAGAGAAAACTAAACTTCCGTTCTCCATGCCTCTTTAAAACAAGACAATTGGTAGAAAATCTTTAAGAACGCGGAGTGGAATATCATTGAACAGAGAATTACTAAAAAGTTAAATAGCCTCAAGATTGTCGTTTGTCTGCTATTTAAACATAAAGAAAAGTAAAACAAAAGAAAATATTATTCAAGACGACGACATTGTCTCTTATTTGAGAATTAAGTTGTGTATCTTCAGAATATCAAAGAAATAAAAAAAAAAAAAATATTACCAAAATTAATAAAGAATTTAAAAAATAATATTAAAACGATCCTAAGGCTAAGAATTCGTGTATAAGTTCTTCCTAATGAAATTATTTTGTAAAGTATCCAAAATTTATTATATTTTAAGTTTTTTAGTAACCTGAAGTACCTGAATTGTAGTGTTTTTGGTTTTTTTTTTGTTTACCTTTAAAATAAAAAGGAAACTTATTATTAATATTAATTTTATTAGTCCCTTCTTAGCTCAATTTTTTTTTGTTTGTATCCTGTAAAATTCCTTGAAAATTTTTTCTTTATCCTGGAAATGTTTTTTTTGTCTGGTATTTTAATTTTTGTTTTTGAAAAGATGTCCGTCGATTTTTTAAAATAAAAAAAAAATTCAAAATTAAAGGTATGGTGTAGTTAACTAGCGCAGCTTTTATAACTTTGACTACATAGAAAGTTGGTATGGAACTTATGCAGTTTGAATTAGTTAGAGGTGTGCTGTGTATAACCCTTGAAAATTCAGCTTCGATTAGCTAGAGAGATACCATCAAATTCATACAGCTTCGATTGACTTCGAGAGTCAGTATGAAATCCTTACAAATACAACTTTGATTAGCTAGAGAAGCAGGATGGGTGATCTAATTTGTGGCAAAGTTAAAAATAAAAAGCAAAAGTAGATTTTTGTAAACATAAGGTCTGTATATAAAGGTCAGTTTTGGAATTATTGTGAGTGCATAAAGAAAACTGAAGCTAACTTTCTTAGATAACGTCCGATTTTCAGTGTAGGTAACCATAGATAGATTAACTTTGGGTTTATCATTTAATAGCTCAAACAGGAAACTAGATAATTTTCAAAATCTGGAGATCCCTAGAATTTTGAAGGTGGGACGGTAGATTTATATTATCGTAAAAAAGTTAGCTTCGGCATAGAACAGTGGGCTCATTTTAGATTTAGACAAAGTTTTAGTCCAGGATCTAGAGAGTGCTCGATTTTGGATTCAAGAACCTGGATCAATATTTTGTTAAAAGGATAAATTTTAATTTAAGACAGTGGGGTAATTCTTGATTTATGCAACGTTTAGATCTATAGTTAAATGTTCGACGATCGCCTCTCAAAACCCAGATTAAATTTCTTTTTTAGAAATATGTGATTTTAAATCATCTACATTACCAATAATCAATATATTAGATATTTGTACTATTAATATATTCTTTTTACCTTTTTCTCATTAAATTCTTTCATCCCATTTTATTAAATTTAATTTAAAAAAGTTCAAAGAAAAAATTATTTTATAAGTCACATGTTTTTAAAAATAAAGAAACTTTAAAAGAAAAGAAATTATTTGTTTAGGAATATTAAATAAAAAAAAAATTAAGGAAAATTCAATAACATAGGAAATAATTTTCCTAAATTTTATATTACGTTAGTACACAAAATATAGTTCCGGATTTATTGGTAAATACTTATATGTACAGATTTTTTTTCTTCATCTTATTTACCTATAGATTAAAAATTTATAAAGGAAATGAAAAACTACTAAAAAAAATTTATTATTTCTTAATAGGGTAACGGAACCAATGATGAGTCTCAAACATTAAAATTTAAAATAACTTAAAAAAGTCGGAGTATTTTACATTGTATATATAATTTCTGAATAATATAAGTTTTAAACCTTTAAATGTAGAAATGAGAATATAAAAGTTTTCAATATTAAAAACCGGCCGTGATTCGAAAACTTTTCCCCTATAATCAACAGCGCAAAGATTTTACTTCCGCCCTTGTTTTTCATTCTCTTTGTATTTCTTTTCCTATGTATTCCTTTTCCTAGTTCTTCTCTAAATGCTTTTGGGTCTGCAAACTTGTCTCTTCCCTGGAGGTTGCAATCTAATACCTGTTTCTAGTGACAGTGTTCTATCTTCTGATTTAGTACGTGTCCTATATACAAATTCTTATTTAGTATTTTAGTATAAAATAGTTATTTTCCGTGGCTGGAAGATTTTCCATATAATGCAAATATATTTGTTGATTTAAATCCGCAACTTACTGTCATACAGCAGAATTGATGTTCGTCAAAGTCAAACTCCTTTTACCTAATAAATAGTGAAATTAATGGTTTTAAGATTCATTAACCTGCAGTCGGCAGCTGTAGTGGGGTTCAATATTCTCAAAAACATTTTTACTGTTATGGGAGCAATCTATTTTGGGACACTTAAAATCCTATGTATCTGATGTTAAAAATCCAACATAAATTAAATTAGATAAATTGAAATAGAAGTTCTCTGTATTAATAAATTATACGTCATAATCATCAAATTATATTAAAAATTTTTGACTTGAGGCAGATACATAAGAGCTTACTGCGATTTTCTGATGAAAAATCTGTTTGGAATACTTCAATTAAAGAAAATACTAGTTTTGATATATAATATATTGTATCATACAAAACGCATATTGCGTATTCCCAAAATGATACACAAATACTCATTCCCATTAAATGTAATTTCTACCTTTAAGATATAATAAAAAGTATCTAAAGATTTTTTCAATATAATTTTTTTTAATAAATTTTCAAATTTCTCTGAAATATATTTTATTAATAACAATTAATATTTCTCAAATTATAATTTTCCTATTAAACTTAAAATTAATTTATTAATTTAATAGGTCCCCCGGGTAAAAATGTATCTTTTCATTTTTGTTCAATTAAATTCTAAGGTAAATTACGCAAAAGATTTACACGTGTTTTAACTTAAATAAGATGATTATTTGGAATTTTTCAAGTTCTTTATAGATTCCCACAATGAATGAGAATTTATAGTTAATTAAAAGAATATAAATATTAGAAAATAACTAAAATTAATTTAATGCAAAAGATTTGGGTTAAATGTTTTTATTGTTTTATTTATGTATATTTTTAATATATTTTAGAAGATATTTGTTTATTGATTTCATGTTTTTCTTATTTAACATTTTAGATAATAATTTAATTAAATATTTTGTTTTTCAGAATTGGAAGATATTTCCCTAAAGCATCTCAAGAGGGATTTTTATCTATCTATCTGTTAAAAGTGGATTTAAGTTGAAATTTGAAAAGAGGCGCAGAAAATTTGATCTACTGAAATAAGTTAATTGGAATTCAGTGATTATTATTTTGGAGCATGGACAAAGTACACTTCATTATACAAATGTAGTAAGTACATTTTCTTTCTAATTAAGTATTAATAATGGCGTATAGAATCTATTTTATTACGTATTAATCTAAAAATAGAGTCAATAGCAAATTTCTTAATAAGATTTTATTAGTAGAAAATAAATTTATTTAAGAAAAGAAAATTGCCTCAAATGACTGATAATGCCCGAAGTCGTAAATTTAAAAAAAAACGGGGTGAGACAAAAACAACTTTTTAACTTCCCAAAGGCTGAATAGATAATGAGATTTAAGAACTATAGTCTCTATTTCTATATTTACAAAAACCCTATTTTCCAAAGTTATTTTAATAGTCCTTTCGACGAAACCAAATAAATTTAATAAGAGTTTTCAAACTAACAGCTTCAATGTTAACTTTCGATGTCTCCGATGTCCCTAAATAAGGAAAAAATTGAGTTAAAATAAAAAATTCAATATTAAGGAAATAAGATCCATGGTATCAGACCATTACAGGGTAACTATACTTTGAAAGATCAGTATTTACATTTCATAGCCAAAAACTAACGGCATTTCCGGGAAGGCTTTGATATTGGAATACTTTCGAAATTTCGTGTCACTTTAAACCGATGATGCAGGCCATGCAATCAACATTCTTCTCTCTAAGAATACCTTCCATCAAATAGTCCATAGATAGCAATTAAATTATGATGTAGAGGACTGCCTAAATATATTCTGCAGTCTTATCTGGAGTTGCTTTATTTTTTTCCCAAATCCCAGGTATTAAATTTGAAAAATAATTTTCTTTGAGTCAAAATATGAATTAATAATTTTAGTAAATATTATTTATTTTTTGTTAAGCTATTAAATCTTAAATTTATTACCTGGATAAAATATTTAAACAAAATATTTAATGTAATCAAAAATACAACGTTTTTGTTTAAATCAATGCCTTGAACAAAATGTTCCAATTTAAAAAGAAAATATAAATATAATAATGATATTTTGTTTTTTAATGTAGTTGATTGCAAGTAACTGACTTATATTCATACCATAATAATATTATTATTAAACCTTAAGGCAAGGTAAAAATAAAGTATTGTATCTGTTTCCGATACTAGGAGTTGAGTCTCCGTCGATATCATGAGAAATATTAAATTATGCTTTAACAAAATCTTGAAGCAGAAAATCTGAAATACCAAAATCTTAAGATTTGAAATAGACCTGAAACGTAAATAACCAGAATAATTCACAAAGTAGAGCAGACGCAACTAATTATGCTGTTGGCACTTGTTTGCTATTTCAAAATCACGACTTATGCTTAATTGATGATCTCACGAGGCAACTTTAATTCCGTCTAGCACGCGTTGGAATATTAGAGTTCAATTCTCCAATACCCCTCTTCTTGGCACTTTTCCCTATTTTACAGACATCTTGAAGAAAATGATAATTACAACGTTCCAGTGGAGAAGTTCCAATTTTCCATTACTTTACTATTAGAATTCCATGCTTGTTTGAAAAAGGCTATGGTAACTCATTTATTATGGGACATGCTTCTATGTAATCTTCTCGACTTGGATAGAAATTGTTTCATCATACAATTTTCTAAGCTTCTCGAAAAGGAAAAGGAAGGGTTGGTTTCTAGTTAACCTTCGTAGGAAGCATCTAAAAAAGTTTGTGGTGGGTTTGGTGACGGCACTCGAAAAAAGTTCAAATGTTTAGACGCCTCCTGAAGCAAAATTCTGAGTTGTTCAGATTTTGTTATTATAGGTTCAAGATTTATCTTCAAGATTTTAAATTTTTAGACTTTTGACTGCTCCCATTTTTGTTTTATTATCCACTGTATTTAAATTGTATATTCGTTGTACCTGTACTTGTACCAATTATTTTTTTTTTTTTTGGTATTATTCATGGCCTTGATTAAAAAACCGAAATACGGTGTTCCAGTGACTATAGTTTACATTTTGTTAAGTTTTTTTTATTCTTATAAGAATAACGAGATATTTACTCAGATTTTTTTTTGTATTTTATCTTATACTGGGTACTGGAATACAAAAAGATGAAAATGAAAAACAGTTTTTTTAAACAATAAAAATTATGTTCTGACTTTAGGTTATTCCTTCTTTTTTTGTTCCCGGAAGATGAAATAAATTTTATTAAATCCGAAACAATATAATGCTGTTCTGTACCAAAAAAAAAACAACAAGAAACAAACAACCAAAAAATCATGAAATGCACGAGTCTACAAGAAAAGAAGGAAGAAGAAGTCGAAGAAAAATTCAGAATTATTCTTAATTTGTTATTGTTGTAATGGTTTTTGGTTTCGTTTTTCGTGTTTTTCTGTGCTGTTGCTTTATTTTTAAGAACAGGATGTATACCATTTTTCAGAAACTGAGGATTTTCTTGTATGGATATAAGTGGAACAATGTACAACACATAAATATATTGTTTTGGGAATATGGTATAGGGCAACAAGAAAAAAATTATTCTGTAACATTTATTTAAGGTTCTTATTTTTTGTAAATAGGTTTTTTTTTACTGTTGTTGTTGTAAGTTTTATTATCCCGGTATTTGGAAAAGGCTAAAATAAAAATTCAGGAAAAGTTTCATTTCAGACTTATATTATCATATGAGAAGTGATAGTATGATAATACAATTGATAGTTTTTTAAATGGAAATCGAATATGGCCTGGATTTTATTTCGGGCTGTGGTAGATATATTTCAATTTTAGTTAGCAGTCTCTTTACTTTTTAGATATCATATTAAACCAATCTTCATTGTTCATTCGTTACCTTATTATGCTATGAATTGTATCGTCGTAAACTCATTTTTGGAATCTCTTGAGATTCAATTGGAAACTTGGAATCTTTTGATTCAATAATTTATTGACGTTGAATGTTGATCTTAATTTTCAAAAGAGCTAGAATAAACTATAAAAAGTAACCTAAAAAACCTCCTGGAGAGTCATTTTGGACTTGAATCAATAGAAATCACAGGTCTTATAAATAGAACCTTTTAATACATATCATAGGATAGGGTAATGTAATAATGAGTCAATTGATAATTTGACATATAATTGTATTGGAGAAACAACTGTAAAAAATGCAAGGACTTACGCTTTTCCAACTTCATGGGATTAACAGATTAAGTTCCTGTATAAGCTGCGGACCAAAGCTGCCTACTCGAATGACGGTGCGTTTTCTCCAGATTTTAGAATTCAATATTTCATTAGTTTGTGTTTTAGGTATCAACACTTTAAAAGATTTGTCTTCGAATCAGTGTTTCCGTTTCTTTGATTTAATATTAAGGACATTTAAAATTAAAGGATTGTTGAAAAACTTACAAAGGCCATTTTGCAGAATTTGGATGAAATTTTTCTAATATGCTTCAAAGATTCTATATATTTCATTAAAAAGGAGAAACCTCCAGGTCGAGGCACAGGAGAAATGAAACTGACACTGAAACCTTTTTTAGGTTAAATTAATCCTGTCGAGGATACCATTGCATTTAGTTATTTAAATTTATTGAAAATTATAACATGTGTTAAAATTCATAGGAAGCTATGCAGATCTATCTGGTTTACCATCTGGAACAACTGCATTCTATTTGTCTTCTTCAAAATTCTCATCTACTTAGTGCATATGGATAATCCTTGAAAATTTAAGGTACAACTCCTAAATTCTTATTTTCTTTTGTGTTTGATTTTCTTTTCCTTTTGTATAATATATGTATATTTAATATTTATGTATTATACAAGTCTACATTTAAATATACATGTGTACTTTTAAATACAAAATTTTATTGTATGTAGAAAATTTATTATCAAAATTTTTTTTTATATTTTATTTTTGTTCCGAAAATGGATAATATAAAAGTTAAAGGAACACAACCTTCTTTTTTATGGTTGGGATTTCATTTACACATACTTGTATAAATTAATGAAAATGTATTGATAGTTTTTAAATAATATGTATCTTTAGATAAATTTTAATTTAGTAAAGTGATAAAATATAACTTTTAAGATTTTTTTAAAATTAAATTTTTATGTTTTGCAATATAAAAAAAAAATGGTTTTTTGTAATATTTCTATATATTTTGGGGGAGTCGAGTATAAAAAGTTATAAAATATATTTGAAATGTTTTTATGTTCTGATTTGGGGTTGTTAAATGTAATTTTATAGTTTAAATTTAAGAGTCTTAAATACTTGTGATGTTTTATAACAACTTTGCCCTTTTGAGGTATGGCTGATGTTGGTTTTGAGTTCAATTATTTTAAATAACTGAAAATTGTATTGCAATGAAGACGTTTTTGCTTCAAATATTTTTGCAGGGACCTTAAAGCATCACCACTTGCCATCTGCATTATTTTCTATCGTTTACGATGATCAGAATTGCCTTCAAAGTTTTTCCATCTGTACTCCTAATTGGGTCGTTGTTGTTTTTGCCAGGCCTTGAACGATACCTTGGATGTTTGACTCTAGGACAATTCTAACTTCTTAATTAGCGGTTTTCTGAAAGTAGTGCCTATCTGTCTCTATTTTCTACGACTAATCTTACTGATTACCATAAAATGGGGTGGAATTAATAAAAAAAATTTAAAATATTTTTTTATGTAAATAATTTCCAAAAAATATAAGAATAATCCAATTTAGTGCATTGGACATTAGTATTTCATGTAGTAGATGATTTCTGAAAATCTTGCGATTTCAATATATTTAAATAATATTGGGCCTTTGATAACAAGCTGCAAAATTATAAAAATCACAGCATTGTTTCAAAATATTAATGTTATTTCAATTTTGGTGATATTCCAATGATATTCCAAATAGTTTGGATGATATTGCGTTTTTCGGAGTGTCTTTAATTGGAAAAGAGTAACTTTAAAAGGCGCGATGTCTTCGAATTGATGATGGTGATTTTGAATAGAACTTTTTAATATAGGTTTTGGCGCAATTTAAGTTCAACTTTTCAACAGCTACATTCAAAATGTCCATTAAGTAATCGCTCTATTTTCTGGCTCCTAATTTTCTTTTGTATATGCGGGGAATTTTAAATGGAATCTACCGGTCAATTTTAATCCCTTTTTACGGTATTCGTTCTTCTCCCGTTAGCTGCTCCAAATATTAAGTTTCAATAATCCTCAGAACAATCTGTATAAAAACAAATAACAACAAACATTGGAACAGTCGACGTATAATGGAAGACAACATAAGATTCTATCAACGCGGAAATGAATCCAAAACGCATTTGATGTATAGGTTGTCAAAACTTTTTATTTAATATAAAATTAACTAATCAATCAAATAATACCACGGATTTTGTACAATATTCTACCAGCCTATTTAAAAATTACCTATGGTTAAATTGCTTTTGGTATCAATTTCCACAAGTTTTGACTGTTGACTTTTTTAAATTTTAACAATTTTGAAGAGAAATTTTCATTTTGATTTTTCAATTAATTTTTCCCAAAGTTGATGAAAAATTTTTGAAATGTAGTGGTGAAAAGTGGTGAAAAGGTCAACTTTTCAATGTTTTTTAAAATTCAACCAAAAGATTGAAATTTTTGTGGTTTTTAATTAAAAAAAAATTATTTTCAATTAATTGATAATTGTGAAAATTATATCAAAATTATACTTGATTGAAGCATCATCTGGATTTTGTTTTCCCGATGATCATTTTTGTGGTAAGCAATTAAATTGTGTTAATTGATTGAGGCGAAAAATTAATCTTATTATTTAAACTTATGTTGACATTGTGTTAATTTCTTTTTTGAATTATTTGGTATAAATTTAACGGTAATTCCTCTATTGAAGCAGCTATACAAATAAAATTTAGAACTCAAATAGAGTGACATTTTTTTAATATTAAATTATGCAAGTATAAACTTCTATTGTGAAAATCAAATTAAATTTAGTCAATAATTTTATATTTTTGGTCAGAATGATCCAGATTTTATAAAGATTAACAAAAACTGAGGTTGACATTGTTCAACTTGATAGATAAATTTTGAGCACTACAATGAAGGAACGTAGTACAATTTCTGAATATGGAAAGATTCTCTTACCTTAGAATGGAGAGTTGCAGATCCAAATTAAAACTATATTAAATCTTTTTTAAAGACAGTAATATATCTAAGGAACTTCCATTAAAGAAAATTATAAAATTTTTTTACTTTAAAAAACTTATTGTGTTCAAAAAATCTTTACTGCTTGTTTTTATAAAATTAACGGTAAAAACTTTTTTTTCAAGATTCGTATTAGTATAAAGTTTATTTTAGGAAAAAAATGGCAGGAAATGAATGTTAAAAAGAAGAAAAGGGTGGAGAATATAGGTTTGAATGATCACTGCATTAACGTCTGCATTATATATAACTATACGAGTATATAGCTACAAGGTATGACTCACTCAGTGACGTGTAAAAGATGAAGCACTTTCAGATGTGCTAGAGACTTGCGGTAAAAAATATTTGATAGGTCTTGTCTAAAAACTATCCAGAAAAATCTTCTATTGGAATTTTTCTTATGCTGAGTACTTCTTTTAGTATTTTTATTTCTTTTAATGTATGAAGCAGTTCCGGAAGTATTAGAATTTGAACTTTTTGGGTTCCGAATATCTTCTTTAGACGTTTTCTTCAATATCCTCGAATGACATGATGTGGCATATCACTGGTTTTGGCGAGCCTCATAATTTTTGTCTGGAGGCCATAACTCAAGTCCACTGTTTCGGCGTGCAGGGAATTTTTAAAAACTGAATTATAAAATTCAGTGTAGCATGTCGGGCATCATTCATACTTCATGTCTTCTGTTTGGGCATAAAAGAAACTTTTCGCCCACAATCATAAAAGTTGTTTATGTCATCATGCGGGATGCTTTTAAAAAGGCCTTTTTCGTGCCTTAATTTCTTCATAGTATGGAAATATAATGTAAGGATGAATAATTCTATTAATAAAAGTATTGTGATATCAATTACTTCGGTCTGCTCTAATCTATGTTCCTGTTCTTAAACGAATATTAATAATTTTCATAAAACCAATGGATTATTTCTAATATTACAGCACTCATTCAAGCTAAACTTTCTACCATAATAATTTTGCGTAATCCTGCACCAAAACTCTTCTATCAAACTTTGTGGACAACATTTTTTTAAATAAAATGTCGATTATTATTTTATTAATTTTAAACTGTGAAAAATCGTTTTTCTGTGGAAAAATGAAACTTTTTTTCAGCTATCCAACAACAAAAAGAAAGTTTTATTTTTGTAAATCTTGACTTACATAGACATAGAGCAATATCATAAAATCTTCGAATTAAATTTATTTTGTGGAATTTATAAAGAGTGAAAAAAATAATATTTTCTTTTTGTCGCAATTAAATTAAAAAGTTTACAAAAAAATTTCCTAGGAAAATTAAAAAAAAAAAAAAAAAACTTTTAACTTTTTAAAATTAAATAAAAGAAAGATTATTTTAATTTTATTAAGATATTCAAAAACTTGTTAAAAAAAATATTTATTTTGGAATTATTTAAAAAAAAAAAGATTTTTCGGGAAAATTCTTTACAAAAAGTTTTTCGATTATTTTATAGAAAAAGGAAAACTTATAGGATTATATTTTTTAAGATTCTAGCCTAAAGCCAATACAAAACTCATTTCTAAACTTTACAACTAGACAATAATGGAAAAAATTTTATTAAAACAGAAAACAATCAGAAAGTTGTGGAAATATTTATTCGGAAAAACGATTTAAAATTGATTGATTTTTTATTTAACCCAATTCTAAACGAATTTTTTGTATATTAACTCCGAACGGAAATGGGTGCAACAATTTTTAGGTTGCGTTTATGTTGGAGCTGCAATTAATGATTAAAGCGTTGATAAGAGCATAGCGTAGAAAGTTTGCATTGTTTATCGATGATCAAAGCGATACTCCAATATAAACACCTCTATTTAAATCATGCATGTAGTTTTCTAAGCGTTGTTCTTACCGACGCTCTTATCACTTATCGAAGCTCCAACATAAACTCACCCTTACTCATCCTAGGGTTTATTCCCTTAGAGTTATTGCATCCGTTAATCTGCAAAGTGTATTTTAAGTAAAAAATGCTACAAGTCTTTCACTTTGGGTTTATAAATTTTTTAGTAAAGTTCACCTAACGTGCCACAAGCTTCTTAATTTTGCAATTTAGAAATCATTCCAAAGTACAATGTTAGTTGAATACACTTGTCTTCGAGAAGAAACACTATTTTGAGCTTTGGCAGAATTTTATAATTTACAAAGCGTCGAAGGTTTAGTTATTTATAAAATGTATATAAAATATACAACGTGCTATGAATCTATGAACACTGAGGCTTTTCGAGCCACTTATTGAAAGACGAAGAATATATTAAGAGACCTGCTCTTGTATTTGTATAAGTTATTGGATAAGTTTCTACAGAATTAAGTGATTCAAAATCAATTCAGTAAGTGTGATGCAATAGGCTTATCTAAAGTTAAATTTGTTTTAACTATCGGGAAACATTATATACACTTTGAAAATTAATATCTTACCTCAGACCATTCTGTTCTATATGTGAGGGAATAATAAAATATATTTTGTTTCATACTTCCTTAATGGATTTTTTTTAACACATTACACCAAATTTGTGTACAATTAGATATTAAAAGACACTTCGATACAAATTCTTAATAAGAGTATCTTAAATTTAGAAATTGCTTCATTCTTTAAAACTACCGAACCCATCAATATATAGTAATAGACCATCCTATTAAAGATGCGAGAGATTAGTATATTTAAAGTGTTAGGAGCACTCCAAGTACATTCCATTGGAATAAATTGATAAAATGATTCCATCTAAAACTCTTTCTACAACAATCTTCAATTGTTTCTACTACAAATTGTAAAAGATGAATTGTAAAATTTTATTTTATCACTTCATTCAGTTTTTTTATGTATCCATGGTGATCAGGAGTATTTGATATTAAAAAGGTAATACAAGCAAAAAATTTTTCAAACTTTTTCCTACCAGACTGATAATAATATTATACTCCCATTTTCAGTATCTTACTCCACTTAATTATGAGTATTCTGTTAAGTCATTATCAACTTTACTAAAAACTTTAATATATGAGTAAAGAAAATGACATTCTGTATAAATTAATTAATTGAATCCTTCTAATAAATCGATTGAATCACTTCTTTTTCTTTGTTTTACTTCCCCTCTCTTAACACTTTAAAAAGTGTCTGGCACGCAAAAAACCTTGAACCATTGAAGACATAATAAATATTAATTAAATTTGAATTTACTTATAAACATTATTTCAAAAAAATTAATATTTCTTTAATATAAGCTTTAACTTATTCTTATATAAAATTGATATAAGATTGAATATTTCTTAAACTTTTTAAATGATACTTAGAAAAAAATGATTTTTTTCTTATAAAAAAATTATACTTTAGGAAGTTTATGGCTTTTTTTACCTTGAAATGTTTAAAATTTATATTTAATATTAAAAGAACTTAAAGTCTTTCTTTCTTCATAAATAAATAATCGATATTTAATGGAAAATTAATATTTCTAATAAATACTTAACTTAGTATTAATATTGTATTAAGAAAATTTTATTTTAATGTCCGTATAAATTTTTAACACTCTTTTTTTAATATGAAGAGATTAAAATTAATTCAGAAATCCGCTAAATATTAATTATTAATGACATTGAGATCAATTAACTTAATAACAATTGAATTAATAATTCATCCAAATGACATTCGTTTAAATGACCCTGTCAACTCTGGGATAATTTCCCGAATTTAATGTTAACTTGTGTAGATGGCGATAACTACTCTTGGCATAATTTGAAAAAGGCAACTTAAAATTTTCAGAAGTAGCCATTCGAACCTCTTATATAATACAAATAATATATTGTTCAGAAGTTGACATTTAAGCTTAGATAACTAGTTTTAGGGAAATTTGAGAAACAAAGTTTCATTAGATATTAGTTTATTTTCATAAGTATAAAAAAAAAGAAACCTACGTGCCAAATTTTAACTGTAAATACTTGAGTTTACATCATAATCCCCTTTCATTTACAGCGTCATTTAGTATACCATTTAAAAAAAAATTATTTTTTAAATTGTATTCTTTGGGCCAAAAGTTCAATTAGGCACGTAATGAATTTTGAAATCTGACCGATAACCTTAGTGATAAAAGTGGCGGCTTTTCAATCGGGTTCAAACCCTTCTTGAAATAAATCTTATAAATATTAAGGTGTATATTCTAAAGTTTCATAAGAAGTTCAAATGTCAAATAGGCAAAGGATTATTATAATATCAGGCATTGTATATGCTATTGTCTGGGAAAACAAATAAATAAATATTACATACATATACATATATTAAGCAATTTGTTTCTAATCAATTTGCGGTAAATATAAACCACTTACGATTTTTGTTTAATTATGTTTTTTAATTTGACATTTTAAATTTTTGACAATTCTTAGATATCTAAGAAATTTTGACGTTAATTCAATTTTAATGTGACGCCGGTGGGTAGCATTTAGTTTTTATTATTTGTCATTGTAATCACAAATAGTAAAAACAAATACTTACATGGTGTTAATTACGTTTAATTTTTATTATAAATATTATTTAAAAACACATAGCGAATTGGTATTTATTAATAAGTTGTTGTATTAAATATATGAGGTTTAAATAAAACTGTTATGTGTATGTAGTATTTTAAAATTACTATCAACTAATTATTTCAACAATATATTTTGAAAATTATAATATGAAACATTTTTTTAAAGCTAGCAACATTTGTTCCATAGAAGAGTGGAATAATAATAATTTATTTTTGTTTTGAATTTTTCAAATTTTGTTTTAATTCAGTTATTTGATTTTCCATTATATTTGCAAATTAATTGTAAGGCATTCTTTAATACTAATCATAGATGCATGAAAGCTACATAATTTCATAAAAATTTATATCTCCCTGCTAAAACTTAGTTTTTAGCTTAAAGGCTAGTCAAAGTAAAGGTAAAGGTTAATCAAGGTCAATTCATTTTGTTCAAGGGCATTTCCGTTGAATTGTTCGAAATTAAAATATAAAGAAACTTATTTTCCGTTGTTCCTAGACCTTTATAATTTTTAATTTTAGATCTGTATAATAAAGATTTTTTTTTTGGGTAAATTTGATTAGATAATTCTTTTTTTAAATTCCATATTTAATTGAAATTAATGTTTTTGTAATTAAAAATTATAACAAATTTATTTAATTTTTCTTTTCAGATTCGTGTCAAATCAGTTAGCGGTTTTCAAACGAGTTATAGTAAATTAAACATTCTGGAGCATTTTTTCAATTATACAAAATTTATGTAATATTATAAATAAATATTATTTTTAAAGTATTCATTAGATGTGTTTTAATTTTTCAATGGATCAAAAAATAGCTTACTAATCTTACTTCTTTCCAAAATAATACTGATCTTTCAAAAAGAAGCAGAAAATTAAGGAGGAATAATAAAATTTTGAGATTTTCAATAATTGAATGCATGCTGCCCATTAATGTTTATATTAAATTATTAAAAATTTAAAAGAAAAACGCTTTAATTCAGGGCATTATAGTATTCACTAAAGCAGTTTCGTAATTTTAAAATTTCTAATTTCTTGAATGCTTTGTTAAATCACGTATAAGATAAAAAATGGCTAAGAAACCTTTTTAAGTTACATTGAAGTGATTGCAGATCATTTACATACTCGATTAACATAATCATCATTTCATTATTAGTTATTTAAAATATATTATATAGCTAATCCTTAATTTATTTTAGATAGTAAGAAAAAGTGAGGGTAAATAATTCAAGATTGTGTCTAGCAACATGTCAAGGTCTTACAGATAAATTTAAGGCTGTATATTTACAGTTTAAGTGAAAATAAAATGTTTCGCACATTGGAAATCATTGGATGGAGCACCTCGGTCATAAATACCGTAAAACCTTAATACATTTTGAAACTTTCTTGTTGCTTACAGTTTTTATTGCGTATTTTTCTAATTTTAGTAAATTTGATTGCTAAAGGTGAGCTGAAGAGCTTTCGTAATATATTCGTAATTACTGAATTTCGATTTAATTACATCAAAATCTAAACAAAGGCGTAGGTGTAAAGAAGGCACCTTTCATGCGGAAGGTATCGGGTTCAAACCCAAGTTAGATCGTTTCTAATAAAAAAATATCGTAAAACTGTATTATTATATCGTAAAAGTTAATATCGTGGTATTAGATAAGATTTAATAAAAATATATAAATAACTTTTGTGAAAGATAATAGATGGCGCACAAAATGAACATTTGTGTATTCATAATTTTATACAATAGCTTCAGTCGAGTAATCAACGGCTTAGTGAATATAACGACTAAAGAAACAGTAGCCCAGTCTAAATTGACTTGCTGAATGGCGAATACTCCTCGAGTGGGAAAGCAAAAAAATGGCATCAAAATAATAGAAGGAATATAATATAAAACCACTGAAAGTGAAAATATTCAATTCTGCTGGAAACATATTTTATATTTATTTTTTTTTAATTTCTAGCATAAATAATATATAATAAAATATTGTCATGGTATATTCAAACTTTCTATTTAACATAAAACAAAACTATAAAATTGATTTTTTTAGAATAAAACTTAAATAAAAACATAATTCATTTAAATTTCGAAATTCGGTTAATCAGTAACAACTTTGACCTAATTTAAGTTAAAAAGTTTTATTATGTCGTCGTTTATTTATTTTTTCACTTTTATTTTGAATTTTTATTATTCCTTCAACCATACATTAACTATTTAAATTTATAAATTCCAGCGTTTCAATTTTACTTTTAAAAAAAACCAATACTGTGACTTAACTTTAAAAACTCCATTCAAAATATATAATCAAATACCAATTTTATACTATAGAACGTTTTTTATTTATTAGTTTTCTTCAATTTAATACTTTTATTCCTTGAAAAATTTATTTTTAAATATTTGGTTATAAATTTGGTGCCATAACACTTTTGTAATAGTATATTTTCAATTTTTATATTATTTCACTTTTATAACAGTAGTATGGTAGTATTGTAACAGTGTTGTAAATTAGTATAAGAAAAACAATAATTTCCAAAAAAATAAAACACATTTACAACTTTAACGTGACCAACAAATAAAAATAAATTTCTTTTTTAATGTGATTTGGCATCCTTTTACTTTTATTGTCGAGTATGTAAAGTACAGTAATGAGATAAAATATAGTGGCAGCAGATTTATTTTAAAGCAATTTTAATAAGGATACCCTAACTTGCCTTGTACTATTCGCCATCCTACTACACCATTTCCTGAGGGAAACCAGAAGTATTGAAAGAGGTATTTATTGTAAGACGGCAAATATATAGAAAACCTAAACTTCGTCGACGATATATGTCTTCTGTCAAACAACCAAGAAGATGTGCAATCTGAATTGAGCAACTTGCAGCTAACATCCCGTGAAATTGAATGTTAGTCTACTTGATTGGCCTAAAAATTAATATAAGTAAAACTAAAGTTATATATGTACATCTTGCAAATGACAACCCAGTCAAATTAGATGATCGAGCTATATTGAATATATAACTAGTTCCGGTTGTATAGAAAGTATCATTTTGTCTACCGGTGGTATCAACAAAGATATACAAAACAGAATCGATAAAGCTAGAACAGCTTTCGGTAGATTTCACCCCACATAGAAGAGTTCGCAAATATCAAGATGTACAAAACTAAAAGCATTCAATTCGAGTGTAAAATCTACATTAACAAATGGCTATGAATTATAATTGCTCACTTGTTACACTAAGAATAATTTACAAATTTTCATAAATAAACACCTCAGAATAATATGCCGAATGTTTTGGCCGAGTAGAATAAGAAATGCAGACATGTGGGCACTTACAAACAATTTTTTAAAGAACCAATAGTAAAACAAATCACCAGATGGAAATGCATTAACGAAAACTGATAACTGCATAATCAAAATTACACTATAGACCCAGAACAACTTGGAGAAGAACGGTGCTGGGTAAATTAAGTAGACTCGAAATTTCTTGAAATGAAATAGTAGAAAAGCTACCATAGACATTAACAGAGGCTTCAATTTGATAATGCTCCTACTAACTTAAAAATACCTACCTGGTACCTACTTACTTAAAAATGTAAGGAAATACCCAAAATAATTTATAAAATAATTGTATAAATTTTTTTGAACAACACTGTATTTAACTGTGGAATTTTAAATACTTTTTCTAAAGTTTAATAAAACACTTTTAGTTAAAGATTGAAGTGAACTTTTAGAGTGAAAAAATAAATTTAAATTTCTTGGATTACGTCCAAAACGGTATAGTATAGAAACCACATATAAGGTTTTCGGAAGTGTTCTTTGTTTTAGTGGATATAGTTGTTTTTTTTTCATGGTTTTATTATTGAATTACGTTTCAAGGGTTGCTATGCTTGATTTTTCTTTAAATAAAACTTAAATAGAAAGGAAGAAGGAGGAAAGTATATACTAGTTTTTATTGCCAATATACTACTCCTTTTGCTGTAAAAATAATATCACATTTTCTCTAGATTGATTTTTAGTTCCTTCTTTACTCATATTTTATAAAAATGTTTATTGTTACAATGTGTAATACGTGTGTATTACAATTTGATAGTCAAACATATAAATTTAAATTATTTTATGTGTTTTTTATTTTGGTTTTCTAGTTCTCTGGTTAATAGATTTATATAAATAATGGACAAATTTTGTAAATGGTAAGTAAATCGGATTAAGTTTTGTCTTTCGAAAGTGAAATGTTTTCTTTACGAGGGAGTCGAAACGAATTTCCATAAGCCGTGTTACGCCATATGGTTAGCTCGACTGTATAGGATGATCCCTTTTTATTTCCCGTTGGGAAATCTTGAGTCGAGGCATAAGTTATTAGATTTCCTTAGAACAGGTGTTAGTCCCCACACATGGACTTTAATCTGGAAAATATTAATATTTTTGAATGTTTCCTTTAAATAACTGTAATTTTTGCACTCAAAACCGTTATTAACCGATTATTCAGCTTTAATTTAAGTCCGAATGTTTTTATTATATCTCTTACCATTTTCGAGATTATCTCTTTTACAACCTTTAAATGTACCTTCAACATTCAAACGTCTTTTAGTAAATAAACCATAACCATGAACAAACATCCGTTGAGGCCTCCTCAGTATCAAAATAACATGCAAAATATATTCTTTCAAAAGAAAATTTAAAAAAATTGCATACCTTTAGGATGATATTTTAAAACAAATACTTAAACAATTTAAATAAAACTTATCTACCGTTATTCTTACAACTTCTTTTAAGTTTTATTTAGTTTTTCCATTTTTGTTTAAATGAAAATTTACTGCATATTATTTTTGAAGGAAAATTATCATAAATTTAATTTCAAAGTGAAAAAAAATTTAGAAAATGAATAGAAAATTGTGTTTAACATCATGGGAAATATGTGTATTATATGTGTAAGTGAATACATATATGTAAAATGAAAATTAATTTTTTTATTTTCAAGCAATTAAAGGCTAATTCATGACTGAATATTCAATAAAAAACTATTAAGAAATACGATATCCTTCACTTACAAGTACTCTTCTATTTTTTTAAAAAAGCCAAAAAGAAAATAATACTTATAAATTTAAACTTTCAAAGATTTTATATTAAAAGATTTGGTGTCTTAGTTCTTAATAGTTTAAAGTAAGAAAAATCCGAGAAACTTAAATATATATACGAGAGTATCTTTTAGATATTTTAAGAGTATAACAGATTAAAAAACCTTGAATGAATGATTTTTTTTTAGAAACGTCCTTTATAAGAAAATAAAAATCGATTTATGTAATTTAGTGGTTCTTGAGATATTTTTATAAAATTTTAAATATAGAAATTAAAGTTTTAACTTATTTATTATTCGTTTTTAAAGGAAAATTTAATTTTAAGTTTTAGCTATAAGAATTTTTTGTAAAAACCTTGTTTTGGTTCAAAATAAAATAAAATAAAAAAAAATATTTTTCATTGCATCAATACAGAATTGCGATTTATCTCAAATTCAATTTAAAAAAATTTGGTGAAAAAAGGACATTATTTACCCAGTAGGTCTTTAAAAAAGATATTTTATTACTTGCAGGGAATACATATGGTTAAGTTTAATAAAAAATTTTTCAAATAGATTGAAGGTAAGGTAATGTATTGCATCACAACGTATTACAAAAAAATGCTTATAAAGAACACAAAATTGTATCAAGATTAAAACAATAAATATTGGAAGGAGCATTGGTAGGAGGACTGTAAATTTGTTGAGAGAGTAGTAACTGAGGCTGTTGATTGATATGAAAATTAAAATGAAATATTAAATCGAAAAATATCAAGTGTTTGAGTGAAACTTAGCCAATATTTTCGTATTATGATTTTTTATCAAATTGCATTAAAATTAAAATTATAATCCAGATTCTATTCTAAATTAGCTTAGCTAAATTCGAGTTGTCAATTTATTAACTCGTCTAGTGTTGAGTTATATGGAATAAGGAGAGTTCGGGTTGGGCACTTTATCTCAAATCACCAAATTATAGTTACAAAATTCTGAAGACAAAATCCCAAAGAGATTTTGAACTTATTAAAAAATCCAAATTCCTAAAAATCCCAAAAAGCAAAATCTTATTCAAATCCAAAACATTCCAAATCCAAATCCAAAAAAAAATTCCTAAAAAACAACTTCCACTTAAAAAAAAACCAAAATTCAAAATTTAATGGCAACTATTTTTTTTACAAACAATTCCCGCTAAACAAATTATTACAATTCTGATTTGGTAACCTACTTTGATTATGAATCCAAATCTAGAACCCCTTATAATTTGAAACCTCGTACATGTTATGTATATATTTTAATATTTTAAAAAAGCGGGGCTCCTGATTTTGAATCCAACTCTCACATTAATACTATTAGTATATCAATGCTTACAGGATTTCCTATAAAAGTATTAAATTTTGACATTTATCTGTGATAAATAGTAAATTTTTGAAAAATATTTGACGTTTTTTGTATGATGCAAATCAATTATGACAAACATTGAAATTTTCTAACTTCAGGATTTTATGTTGGAGAATTAGAAAATTGGGTGTATGCGGTTTAGGATTTTTTAACTTTCGGATTATAAAATTTTGTGTTTCTGTTACCTTGGGATTCGGTGCTTTGACACTTTCCCGTCAAAATAACTTCTATAATAAAAGATGTAAAATTTTCAAACAGAGGCAATGCAAAAGAGCTTGGCTAAATAAGAAATTCGAAACTGAGAAGTACTTTAGCATATTGTTAAGTTATGAAAAATAAATAGTAGAATTAACACATTATTTAGACCGACAACTTGAAAACGCAAAAAATCTCCAAATTGATATGTTAAATACTATTTCAATAAAGAATCCTGGCCTGTTAGAAATTAATGAATGATTACATGAATCAATTCTTGTAACATTAATTAAGTATAATCTAATCATTAATTATTTTCTAATCCTCTAATAATTATTTGGTAAAGGCAAAATATTACATGAATATCTAGGAACACAATTTCAAAGATCCGAAGATTTTTGAATGAATCCAATCAAAATAAATATTTATAAAATTGAAAAATTCTTAAAATTATTCAAAATTTTCACAAAGAAAAACCTTTAACATTTAACAGTTTTTATTATAGGTTATATTGTATTTTTAAATCGACATCATAACTCACAGTTAAAAATGTGAGTTTTGATTTGTGCTTTTCTTGTTTTTGTTTTTTTAGTTTTGTTTGTTTATTGTGTTAAGATTGTTGAAAAATGTAAAAATTTAATGTTGAAAAATTGCTCAGGATGTCATTAATTTATTTGTTTATTTTATTTTTGTTTTAGTTTTTTTTTTGGATTTCATCATGGTCTAGCGAATTTTGAAAATTTTGTTTGATGTTCAATTTTTAAAGGACTTTAACAAAAAAAATAAAAAACACATTTTTGATTTGATAGCATTTTCAGAATAAAAATCATCATTCCATCACGTAATTTTTGCACCTCAATATTGAAAAGTTTTTGGCAAAAGTTTAAATTTTTTTGAAATATTTCGATGATTCTGAGTTATGTAGTGAATTATTTTTAAAATCTTATTTAAAGAATCTAATCAATTCTTGGAAATATTTAAGTAATTAATTGAGAATATTTTTAAAGTATTTGAAGCTCAATTAATTTATTTTTTTTTTTTTTAAATTGATAATCTTTAAATCTTTAAAGTCTGAAATGGGGATTACAACAAATTTAATATTGATTTTGAACTTTAATGTAAATCAAATAACCGAATTTGGATGGAAAAATCTAATATTAATTGTTAAATAGATAAGATTTAATTTTGTAAACAAAATAAATATGAAAGTTTGTTAAATTTTTACAAGTCTGAGTCACTTTGACTACCCATCCATTTGTAACCCATTAATAAATATAGTGATACAAAAGTAATGTTTCTCTTTTAACAATCAAATTTTAGAGCATTTTTGGTAATCATGAACAATCTTTTAGTAAAAACTTGGGGTAACCGATGTGGCGAAGTTAATTAACGTGTTATAGGTTTCGACGTTAAATGGCATCAAATCAGACCAAAGGCGTTGTGGTAAAGACGCCGCCTCTGTAGTGGAAAGTCTAGGGTCCAAATCCCGGTCAGATCATATCTAATAAAAAATTATAGTAAAATTGTACTATTATATCTTAATAGTAATATGAAGTCTAGTCTAAATAGACTCGATGAATGCCCTATACTTTTTAAAGGATTGGAAAAGATATAAATGAATTTTATCATAAAGTTTTGAGTTACCATGCCACTTTTAAATTTTAATCCAATCAGTTTACTGGAGTGTATATGTACCCCCCTTCGCTTACAACGTTCGTTTAAACTGCATAATGTGGGTATAATAATTATCAAAAATTGATCTGGCCAAATGAAATCTAAAATATAAAATTAAAGTCACTTCAATGTTCACTGTATTCACTCATCGTTGTACAATTGGATCACTGACTTGGTTTATGGATATCTTGTATGGACACACATTTTGGTGTTATTCAAAAGAAATTTAACAACTAATGGCTCTACTAACGACTTTCTAACGGGAAACGTAGATGACAACAGATTCACATCCCTGACATTTGTACCACAAGTCCTACCCTACAATTTGGTTCAAAATAAATAATAGCTATGGAAGATGTCTTTGTTTAACCTTTTTTTTCTCTTTCTGATTTTAAAGATCAATCAAAATTTTACAGTAAAATCTATTTGTATTATGGATAAGTCTCAAAAAAAAATTATATAAGAAATCAATTTTAAAAATATTTTAATATAAAACTTAAAACTTTTTGTTCCATTTTTCCATGTCATTAAAATCTTAAACCCTTATGGATATGATTTTTTTTTATGGAACTTATCTTGTCAAAAGATAAAACCAATAATAAAATTTTGAAAAGTTCACCTAAAAGTTCAGTAAACTCATATGTCACAAAAAATAAATTTGGATCATTTGTTTTTTCAATTTCTTCCTTCTTTTCTAACCAACTTTGACGAAAAGTTTAATGTAAAAAGTATAAATATTATAAAAAAGTAATTTACCTGATCCAGAACAGTAAACGGTAGTAGACTAAAGGTAAACTTACTCTTTTTGCTTTCCTTCAGAAGAAATAATTTCTGTTTAAAATCTTAGATCTCTCCTGATTCAAAATCTCGCATAAGCCGAGAGATATATATAACATATATATAAATATTTTGGATGGAGAGTTCTTGATTTTGTAAAAGAGAAGACAGTCCTAGATTTTTTTATTCCTTTAGAGAAAGTAGGGCTTCTAAATAGTCTCTCCAATTACTTCTATTTTGTATTATTTTTATTTCAGACTATGATTTTCCGGATCGGTTATGTTCTCGTTGCACCGTTCTCCTCTAGGTGGCTTCTGGTCTGCAAACATTTCTTCTTCCATAGGGAATGAAGATTCCATTCTAGCACTTGGAGGGTCTGAGTTGTTAATGGGCACCTTATAAAGTGAATAACAGATTTCCTTTTCTTTTTCAATATTGAATTTGTATCCGCTCTTGGCACGTCATAACTCAAAGCTCTTCATTCAAAATTCGACTTACACAGTATGCACGACATATTGAACAAAAGCATTTATTAACAAAGATTTGTAGCTTCTGTACAACATTTCTTAATACAAGCAATGTCTTGCTCTCATAAAGCTACGCTGTTTCAATACACGCTTTGAAGATTTTATTTTCCGCCCGCGTGCAATGTGCGTTGAGTTCTATCTACTACCTGCCGAACGCTCACATTTTCTATTATCTATTTCTTATCTCTAGTTGTACCACCATTTCCTGTTAATATGCTTTCCAAGTATTCAAATTCTGATACCTCTTCGATATAACCCATGTACAATTACAGTTAAATAAAATCCAAGTAAATGAAATGCCATTAAAATGATATAACAGGGAATCCCCAAATGGTATGCAGACATATCACACGTCTGTTGTACGTTTGATAATATCTAAAAAACACAATTAGCCAAAAGTGTTTTTCAAAACTTAAACTAGTTTTTGAAATGAGAACCTTGATAACTGCAGACAAGTATAAATCGAACTTAATTTAAAACTTCTATTTCTCATACTGTATACGTATATCCAAAATCTATTTCCAGGACAGGATCAATCTAATTTTAACAAATTTTTTTATTGAAAAATTGAAAAATTTCAAGAAAACAACCATAACTTTTCCTTTTCTATTCTTAAAAAAAACAACAAAAACAAAAAAAAAAAAAATTAAAACAAGACACCCGAATGTTCAATCCTTTATCAATATGTCCTTGTATTAGTCCTTTACATGATATTTTCTTATTTATTATTCTTAATACTTCCAATATAATCTCCAAATCATTTTTGGTTTTTTTCTATCTATTGATTTTTCTTTTAGTTTTTCATTTTTTTTTTTTTTTTGGAAAATTGGAAAAGTGTGAAAAACAAGAAAAACTTTTGTTATTTTGTCTTTTGAAAGAAAACCTTCATAATATTATAATTTAAAATTACTTTAAGAACTTATTCAATTTTATTTTTTTTTAATACGAAATAACTGTTAAAAAAAACAACAACAAAAAAAAACAAAAACAAACTTTATCCTTGAAAAAAACAAAACAATAGAAAGAAAAGAGATAGAATGAGAGAAGGAGCAGGATAGAAAAAAGGTTAAAGGACATTAAATTATAAATATAATGTGTTTTTAGTCTAATATTCTTCATATATATATTTAATACTATTGAGTATTTTTGTATATGTATCTATGTATATATATAAACATATATTAAATTATAAAAGGTGTAATATTCGGGAAATGTAATATATTCTGTTATGTTATCATCGAATGAATGTTATTTATATGTTATGCAATCAAAAAAAGGAAATGATCAAAATTGAAAAAAAAAAACATGAAACAAAAAGGAAGAAGTTTTTTTTTTTTATTTTTAAGTTGAATTTCATTATTAAGCTGTCATTAAATTTAATACTTCTACAAAATAAAAAGTTTTTCTGTTAAATTTAATACAAGAAGTTGTCCTAAAGATGTTAACTATAGGACGTAACAGAGGTAATACAAGTTAGTGTATGTGAATATACTTGATTATTGATTTGTTGTTTTGTTGTTTTTTTTTTTGGGGTTGTCAAAATATTGTCAGGTGATTCTAAAACTAAATGTAAATAAAGTTTGGGATTAAAATGATCTGCAAAAATTTTGTTAATGGACAATTTAAATGAAAATAAAATGCTGCCTATTTTTTTAGCACATTTGCCAAAGGTGTTTGTTTTAATTAGATTCACTCTATCCGTCCGTTTTTCGTATGTTTACAAAAACTTTTACACTGTTTTAACTAAAGGAGAGAAATTGAACTACGGGTAGGTATTGCATAAAAAATAATTTCATGGAGGAATTTGTTTCTGTAGCCACACTCGTTCGGAGCTACGGTGCTTGAAGTCGAAAAAAGCCTTATATTTAAATTGTTATAACAAAAGTTTTATAAGGCATGTTTTCAATCTGAAAACGGCAAAAGTTAGCTGCTATTATAAGCTTTCTAAGACTGTGATAAACAAATGTACAGGGTTGCCATACAATATTAAAATTTACCGTTATGAAAAACTCAATTTTTTCAAAATTTTTACCTCCATATATCTTCTGAACGGCTTATGCTAGCTGTTTTATAAATTTTTGAAAGGCTAATGTATAGGGTTGCCATACAATACCAAAATATGCTGTTATGCATAACTAAATTTTTTTATAAAAATCAAATCTCCAAATCAAATTTATAATTATTATTAATATATTTGTCTAGAATGAGGTGTAACAAACGCATTCAATTAAATGTGTTTTGTTGGATGTGTTCAATTATAAAATCTCCTAAAAATATGCAAAAAAATTATCAAAATTATTTTGATGGAAAAATTTTTTGAACAAAAAAAAAAACACAATAATAAAAATTCTGTGGAACACGAATGAAAGAAATTTATGTAGATTGCATAATCCTACCCACATTGCATACTTTTAGGATATGTTTTATTTTCTCATAATCAATATAAAAAATTAAATCAAAATCTGTAGGTATTAAAATTTTAATTATTTTATTGACCTTTCTATTAATTTTATTTTTATTTTAAATTTTCTTAAATAACCATTTTTTTTTCTAAAAAATTTATAAAATTTTATTGATTTAAAGTTTCTTTTTGAAAATCCTTTTGGAAATTTTTAATTTTTTTTTTTTTCCAACTTTCCTAGAAAAACTGTATTGGTAACACCTGGCTTTATTGTAAATATTTTGAAAGTTATGATCTAAACTTTATTTATATTTTCATTCATTTATTCATTCAGATAATTTTTTAAGCATCTAAATTTTCCACCTCCATTTTTCCAATAAAACGTATATTTCTTTTGATTATTGGATATTATAAATTTGAACTTTCATTTATTATTTAGTTATTTTTAGAAAATTCAACATTTCCTTTAATTGTGTCTATTTAGTACAAGTGGAATTTGGGTTTTATACAATTCGACCACACCATAAAGTAGGGCGCTTCCCACCCCTTAAAGCTAAAGTTATTTTATTTAAAACATTAAACTTCTTAATTAAACAACTTCGACATTAGATATGAGTATTATTATTATTATTATTATTATTTATTATTATTATTATTATTAATATATTTGTCTAGAATGAGGTGTAACAAACGCATTCAATTAAATGTGTTTTGTTGGATGTGTTCAATTATAAAAAAATAAAATATTGACGTTTTGTTGGATGTGTTTTATTTTAGAAAATAAAATATCATAAATTATCATAAGCAGGCCAAAAAATATTTTATTTATTTTTAATAAAAAAAAAAAATTTTTTTTTGAAATAAAATTTACTTATTAGTTTATGAAAAATTTCATTTCAGTTTTAAAAATCACAGAAGATTTTCTGGAAATTTTAAATATATAGTAAGACATTTTGTCAATAAAAATTAAGAAGACAATGCTTCACAGGAACATTTGTGTAGTTGGTCTTAATAATTTTCAGTAAATATCTGAAATAAGGGCGAAAGCCCAATGTATGCTTTGATGCATTGCTTGGTTTGCTTAAGCAAATCAACCAAGAAATGTATTAAAGTAATTTCAAAGTTTCCCCTCATCTCGCTCTCAACTCTACCTCATCTATCTCTCATCCCTTCCTTCATAACTTTTTAATTATTTATCTATTTAAAAGTTAAAATGGAAAAAAATTATGTAACAACTGACGGTTGGGAAAGTGGGTTCAGGTATACAATACCTCTGAGTTCAATGCACCATAAAAACCAGACAAAATAGATTTTAAACTTAGTTAGGGTTAGGTATATTAAAAAAATTTCAAATAAAATTTATAATTTGCATTTGATAATGCAAAACTCAATTCAAAAATCAACATTTATTTAATACAATTTCACGTACATATAAATAGATACATTATTTAGCATGTTGAATAAGTACATTATAGAACGGTTAGCCTTCAAACAAGTATTTTGATTTGAATCTAAACAAAGGAAACAATATAGAATGTATAACAACATTTTTTAAAAATGTATATACAAAACATTAATAGTTGGAGAAATAAATCATTATTGAAACAAAATAAATCTATTTCACATCTCTTATTAACACAAATTTATCGAACTTAATTTTAAAAAGTACGTAATTGAATAAAAAAAAAATATTAATTGAAATTAAAAAAACATTTCACCAAGAAGGGATTTGAACTAACAGCCCCAAAATTTTATCAAATTCAAAACATAAAAAAGGTAGACTAAATAAATTATTCATCTTCAAATTTTTAGATACAACAACATATAAGTTTTTGTTTTTTTTGTACATAACTAGAATTGAAGCATAGTCTGTATTACGTAGAATGCAACGGTTACCATTTTATTTAAGAAAATGGTATTGATATATAATATATGTTTATGTAATATATGTAATTAAATTAGAAATAGTTCTTAATTAGAAAAAGTTCTTCTTTCAACTGACCTTCCGTCATTCTGTGACGGGCCAACAGCTAGTTATTAATAATTAACTAGTGGTATACATATTGAGAGAAAGGATTTTTTTTAATTTATATTTTTATGTATCTGTGAGTTATATTATTAAATTAAATTTTTAGTTTATACTTTTTAGTAATGTTGATATTAGTTATTCTTATGTCATTTACTTAAATTCAGTGACAATTGACGCAGTTCAAGTAAAAAATCAGAAAAATGCTTTTTTTTCCACTACTGGGTTTCGAACCGGCAATTGACAATTCTTTAATATCCAATCCTTAATTCATTTCAATTAAAGACGCACTGCTCTTCCGCAAATTATTAACAAATACTACATAATTGTATTGGAAGTATTTTTTAATAAGGATTTAGAGTATTTAAATGTTGGTAAAACTGGCAGTATTGGATTAAAATTTAAAAGAAGACCTCACAAATTAAATGGCTTAAAATAGATTTGAAAGTTTTGTGAAAAAGTTTAAGTTAAAATTTATTGTTTTATTTGTAATAAAGCTAAAAATTTTTTTATTAAAAACTTTGAATAAAATTTTTCTCTTTTAAAGGACTTATGTCTATATAATATTATTTTATTAAAATATGATTAAAAAAAATTAAAACAATGTTCAGATATCATATTTTGCAGTGTTTATGTTCTAATGAAATAACGCCATGTATGAAATATTATTCGAGTTAAACATTGGCGACTTACAACAAGCTTCGTAATATACTTATCAGATAATTGTGGTAGTGTATTTTGTATGCAAAAGTGTTATACTGCTAAAAGAGGCAAAATTTTACTAGTGTCTTTTGAATTAAGGTTAATCCCATCCAATTTTTCCCATCCCCGATAATCCGAAAATCCCAAATCCTTCAATATTCCCATCCCTGTAGCTAAACTGTACATTTTTATCACAGGTTCCCTAGTAAAGTTTGGCTCAAGAAGGGTGAGATTTTAGTGTATTAAAATCGAACGCTACCTAAAGAAACAGCGCACAGTTTCATTGGGTGGCTTTCGAGCTTTCCATTCCTTCGTAAAAAAAAAAAAAATTATAAGCCATAAGAAAAGTACAAAACCGAGAAATCTGAGCATTTGTATGGCGCTTATGTGAGATCCAGCATATTTTTCCCATCTTTATATATTAATCCCTGCAGTTTATTTTCATCTTGCAGTTGATATTACTGAAGTATTGGCTCATTAATCTTTGAGTTCATGTTCATCACAACAGTAAAAAATTTACAAAAGCATTTACAATAGAATGAGATTTTTTTAAGAGTTTTTTGAGTAAATCATACATTTGTAAATGAATCCCTACATGTGTAAGTACTTCTTATGAAAATTATATTCAATTATGATGTAATTTTGTTTCTCTTTTGATGAGTTGTACATCTGTTTTGTTAAAATATTTTAATGTAAAAATTTTTACATATGTTCAATAAAAAATATTACATTTGGCAAAGAATAGGAAGAATATGCGTAGGTCGTGTAATAAAAGTGAATACTCAAAGAGGATGAATATCGATTATTACATAAATTTGAAATTAAAAGATAAAAAATACTACAATATATGTAAAAATAAAACAATAAGTTTATTAGAGTTGGAGACATTAAAAAATAACACCTGAAAATCTAGGTCAAATTTAAGTAAGTGCATTTAATAGACTTTAAGGAAGGTGTGCGTAGTTCCTAGAGGTAGTGTGCGAAATAGACTTAGGGGAGGTTTCCAACGGAAATGGAAAGTTTCGAAAACCACCGGTAGGAGCTGTGCCTTATTTGTAGAGGTAGTGTGCGACACACAGCAAAACCTCAACCCCTTTTGTACCAAACTTTTGGATAGGAGTTGTGATTTAAATGTACTGCTGGGTTTCGAGAATAGGGGTATGAAAGGATTTTTGTATATCGGGGTTGGGTAATAAAGGATTCTGGGATAATAGGGGGTGAGAAAAATAGGATTTGAATTTAAAAGAAAAATATTTCAAGAATTTAAAAGAAAAGTTAAGAGTAATGAATGAAGGGTTAACATATGTGCTGATTACTACTTATTTTGATCGGAGATTTATAAAGATAGGAAGCTGAGGACAAAATGAGTAATGGTTGCTCAAGAGTTTATTTCTATTCTGAAGAGAAATCTAATCAAAATCTCTAAGGAATTCAGTATGAATTTTTTTTTCAGAACTCCAGAAGAAATTCCGACTTAAGGCTTGGTTATTATATAATTCATATCTGATGTGCAGCTGAAGTAGAATATGATGTGTCTTAAAGCCCTAGGTAATGGTTAATTTAGAATTTTAAAATTTTAACGGTAAAAGCTGCAAATCTCGGATATCAGTATTATAAATACTTAACTTAAGCTTAAGGGAGACAATTGATTAAATTAATATCATTGCATGTTCCCTTTTATTAAAAAAATTATAAAAAAAATGTTCTTATTTGAGTTAAAATATTTAATTTGAAAATTTTAGCCTTAAACATTTGTTGGGAAGTGTATATGAGATGATAATGTATTTTAAATTATGAAAGTAAATAAATATTTAAGGAATAATTTCTCAAGGTTTTCTCCAAAACCCTAATACCAACTTATTACAGGTTTTTACATTATACTCAATGAAAATTAGAATTGAATAATACATCATGTAATAGTACTTATACATTCTACTTTATAAATTATTTAAAAATTTAGCGATGGTGATATGTTGTAATTTTATAATAAAAAGTAAATAATTTGTGAACTTTTTAAAGTGAATTAAATGAATATGGAGGAATTTTAATATACCCACCCGCAATTTGGTTGTACTTTTGAGTTTTAATGTTGCCTCATCTATTATTTAGATTATTAGGTGAAATATCGAAAATGTAAAAAAAATTTTACATAATATGTAAAACATTATAATGTATAAAGCTGTTTAAATAATACGAGTAGATCTCTACAGTACTTCTTAAAGATATTTGAATAAAAGTAATTACCTGTATAATTCTTCGAAATATTATTGAATTTTTCGTAAAACATGTTATTATTCGATTAGTAAAGAGTTTAGGTTTTTAAGCTTTTCTTCAGTATCAATACTATAGATGAAAAAGCTATAGAATTATAGAATTTATATTATAGAATTTCATCTGTCATAACAAAAGTTGTTCCATTTAGTCGAAAACGGATAAATCCGAAAATTGTTTTGTGCGGTCGTATGTGTGTGTGTGGATAATAGGACCACGGGATTGGGAGGCTCCTATACAAAAATACTAGATTTAGAGAAATCTTGAGTTTTAAGTTTCGGAATGAACTCAAATTTGGTGCACAGGCTATTAGTGAGCTCCCATGAAGAGTTCCTTTCAAAATAATTCTACTGTTAGGGGTTTCGAGCTTATGAGTGTTTTAGGAATCTAAAATTCTAAATTGATTTGAAATTCGATCAAGGCATCGATGGACTTCCTTACTAAACTAATCAAACTTTGCAAGTTATCTCGATTTCCAATTATTCGAATGAGCTCAAATTTGGTACATAGAATATCGAAGGGTACTCATATCGAGGTTCCTAGATAAATTGAATTCAGTGCTATTGGCGCTGCAGATTTCCGGAGTTGCAAGAATATAAAGTTTTAATAACTAGGTTAAGTTCAAATTCAAAATATAGGCATTCATAAACATCCATGAATTGTTCGATATCAATGAATAGTTTCTATTTCAAATTTGTCCTATCCCCAACAGAATTCTAATAGAGTTAATTTTGGCCATCCAAATTTATTCAAGAAGAAAGTTTATGCAACGATCAGAGGAAATTTTTCAAAAACATTATTCTCGTCTCCTGCTCTTGTCCTTTTCAAACCTTAGTAATATGATAAATACAAAATCACATCTTTTAGGTATTGTTTAGCTAAGGGTTTCTGTTCTTCGCTATGTCTATTCGATCTGCTGCAACTTTTTGATTACGGAGTGGTAAATGACGTGTTAATAGTGATTGCTGTGCCAAGTGGATGGAATGTATACGATACATCTTTTTGGCGATTATATTGTAAAGGATCTTGTTGTTGTTGTGCTAGATCTGTGGTTCATTTTTATGGAAAGTTTAATAAATGATATCTTTATCTTTTGAGTTATCACTTTTTGACTAAACTTTAATCAATTTACCTTGGAACAGATATTTTATATTTATATTTTCTGAATAAAATCTATTTCTATTATGGATTCCTTATATTAAGAGTCGTAGAATTTTCTGAATAAAATTCAACATGCCCATATTTTTTTAAGGAGGTATTCTATTAAAAAAACTTTTAATAGAAAAGTTTCTAAGAAGCCAAGAAAATTATTTCTAAAAAGCAATCAGAATTTTTCACTTTAATTCAAACTTATTAATTTTTCCAAAACAAAATTTAATTACTTTTATTTCAATTTCGTAAATTTTATGATTCCAGTGAAACCTTGAAAACACTTTTTTATAAAATTTAAAAGTAAGTGTATGATGAAATTTGAATTTGACTGATTCTTTCAGTCGATTTTAAAGGGAGACGATATTCTGAAGACGATATTTTTGATAGATATTCTGAAATTTTCAATTGAAATTTTTGTAATAAGTTGGATTAAAATTCCAAGTACTTGCATTCAAGTATTTAATTACAATTCCAAAAACTATTTAACAAATCAGTAAAATCGATTCTAATACTTTTCAATTGTTTTTAATTAACACTGCAGTATTATTTTTGTAAAACTTTTATTTTCCTAACAAAAATAAAGTTTAACTTTAAAAAAATAAAAATAGCAAACATGAAAACTAGAAATTAAAATTCATAGAGTCAATTAACACTTTGTAGTTTATTTTTTCAACTTTTTAATCAATTTAAGGAAAATGAAAATAACTTTTTAGAATTGTGCTAATTGATTTAATTTTATTATAAAATTTTTATTTATGCTTCAAATACAATTTTTTTTTAAACACTGTTGACTTTCTCCATAACTCAACAGCTTGAGGACCTAGACTACGCAGATGACATAGGTATTCCCCCGCACAAATTCAGCGACATGAAGAGTTAGTTAGAACATCCACAAAATCTTCCAAGCAATGTTAGACTACAGCTCAGTATTAATAAGACCAAAGATGAGATGAGATGAGAATCAATGCCGCCGTAATACAACACCTACAAATAAACGGTCAAACAATTGAGTATGTCAATAGCTTCTGCTACCTTGACAGCACTATCCTAGCTAGTGGTGAAACAAAGGTGAAAAGAAGACATATATAACCGACTTAAGAAAGTTCAAGCAGCGTTTGGCAAATTGAAACCTGAATGGAGAAATTCTCACACCCTCAGACAAACTAAGCTAAAAATTTTACGAGCATGCGTAAAAAGCATCCTAATGTTTGGTAGCAGAACTGACTAGCTTCAAATACTACAAACAGCACGCTACAGGCATTTAGCCTTAGAATAATTTTTAGATAATTTTTGTCTGGAACAATCTCGAATAAAGATTTATGGAACTTAACTGTAGAGCAAGTAGAGTATTAGGAGCATCGAGGAAATAAATAATAATAGAGGTGGATAGGCAACACGCTGCAAAAACATTAACAAATAAAAGCGAGAATGATTCTTCAATGGAACTCGCAAGTCGGTCGGTCGAGTAAAATTTCGCGTAGAATAATAATTATGGAGTTACACTCAACAGGTATAACCTGAAATAACAACAGCAACAGCATTCAATGGAAATATTTAGTGGAGAACCTGTGTTCCCAAGACAAGTAAGAAAAAAAAATTGCCAGGCGAAATTTTGACACCTTACATGGTATAGGCAATAATACATCTAATACTTTATTCAAGTCTGATGGATAGGTGGTACAGTGGTTAGAGTGCCAGCTTTTCAATATGTAGAACCTTTTATGGTGCCCTAATTTTTCTATGTTAACAGACAGACAGGGGATAATAAAAATTTCATACTATTATGTCCATCAGGATATTGGAATAACACGAAAATGATTACTTTCATCAACACTATACACAATTTAAAATTGATAATCAAAAATTTTTAAATTACATAAATAATATAGTATGGACATGAAATATTTCTATTATCTTTGGATCCCTTTGAATTAATGATGCATTTATTAGTACTAATACATGTGTATATTAATTTTTGAAACTGTTTTAATATAAAATCAAATACACAGATTTCAAAGTACACCATGCAAAGTGAAGTAATTGTTTCTATAACTATACTCCAGTTACATTAATTATGTGCTGTATGTGGTGTTAAATTCAGAAAATTGTAAATCCCCTTTTTTTGAAATTGATGTTTTATTTGAATGTTATCCCTAAAATACCATTCAGAATAATAAGAATTCCCCCTGGTGTTTACTAATAACTTTTTCAATGTACTCTGTGTATATTGTTTTAAAAAATTTTAATTTTGGTATTTTGGGAACATTTTTGCGTACAGGAAAATCTGATTTAGATTTTGGTTTTTTCTCTGAAATTTCTCTGAAGGATTCCAAAAAATTTTTCACCTTTTTGATTTTATGTGTTGTTTTGTTATTTTGTTGATTTGTAAAATATTAATTAATTAAATAAATGGAAGGATACTTCGGTTAGTTGAGTTATATAGAGACGAATTTTTTAACTAAGATTAATTTTTCTTAATAAAAAATGTAATGAAAAAATCGTAAGTATTAATACCCTACAACTGGAAAATTCAATTAGAAATCCATAAGTTTCTTGGGTAGGTATCGAACATAAACTGGGAGCTTTTACTAGTTTTTTCATATATGTCAAAGGAATTGGAAAGATAATACACTCTCACTAAATTTTATATTAATTTCTTCTGGAGTTGAACATGGTCATTTCCCTCACTTCCCAGCGGCAGTGAATTTTGGCATTAGGTGGCGCATGAGAATCATCCGAACCATCGATCCAATTTATTTCAAACTTTAGAGAGCTAAAGGAAACCTGAAATAAATCACCTGAAATTTGAACCCGAATCCGATGTCAAATTTCAACCATTTTTAGTCAATCATTTTGTCGTTAGAAACCTACTGTAAAAATTTCATTAATTTTAACATATGTTAAAGACTTTTCTTAAATTTAAAGGGGGTCCTAACAATTTTATCCACTGAACTTATAAACTATTAAATTAAATAAATTAATACACTAAGTAAAAACTAGTCAATAACATATTACCGACCAATCTAGTTGTCATCTGTCAATTACTAGTGTTAGCACATATTAACTTTTTCTGTTTAAAGTATCGTTTAGCAAAAAAAAAAAAAACAATTTAACTGTCAAAGTATAAAGTGCCAATTTTTATTGCTCTAATTTAAAAGTTTTTAAATTTTTACGTCAAATCGATCGGTTGCATAATTTTACGCTCCTGATTAAATAATTAATAATTAAAAAAGATAAAAATAAATGAATATTGATTTAATTTATAATTTATAACATAAAAACATTTTAAAATGAAAAAAAAACAAATTAAAAAAAAGATTGATGATGAAGATTCAACTAGTGCTCAAAATATCTCCGAACTCAACCAGGTAACATCAGATGAATGCACTGTAAACACTCTGGCTGTTGTTGTAAATCAACTGATAACAGCTGTAAAAGATTTTCATCGCTCGCTTGAGTTTATTAATAAAAAATTTGAATTTTTTAATAATAAAGTTGATGATCTTCTAAAAATAAATGAAAATATTCAAACAGAGAACAAAGAAATAAAAATTAAATTAAATGAAGCTGAAAATAATAATAATTCATTGAACAAAAGGCTGCACTATATTGAGCAACTACTTGATGAAAAGCAGCAAAAGGAAATTGAAAATAATATAATTGTTGCAGGCTTACCTCCAAAATTAAGCAAACCAAAAGAAACAATACTTAATATTTGTAAACATATTGCGGCTGAAATAACTGAGGATGACATCACTTCGGTTAGAGAACTTCCCTCTAAAATAAACAACAATAACAATTTAATTAACACAAATCTATACCTTTTGGAATGCAAATCCAGTATTGTTAAGGCTGAACTAATGAGCCGCAAAAAAATCGCCGGAAATGTATACACTTTGGATATTAATTTAACAGAGGAAGGCACACGCAACATATTTTTTCGAGACCATCTTACACAGCGGCAATCAAACCTCTACTATGAAGCCAGGCAAATTAAAAAGAACAACAATTGGAAATTCCTATGGATTAAAAACAACATCATTTTTATTAGAAAAACTGAATCTTCAAAGGTATTTAAAATTAGAAATACTAATGATATATCATACATTAAAAACAATAATAATATTAATTGAAAATTCATTAACTTTATTTGAACAATTCATATTTATCATATTTATCATTTTTATTATATTCTTCATATTTATCATACTAAACATATTAAATATATTAATTTTATTGAATTTTCTAAACACTAACAATTTCACAAATAAAAAAAATAACCCTACTAATCCAGATTTAACTTTTTATAAATTATTATTATTTTTTATTATTGTTAATAAATTTAAGTACACATTTAGCAAACTGACAAACTCACATATTATAAAAACTAACAACAACAAGTACTTATACCACAAACATCTTTTTATATTACAATTAATTTTATTAACCTTAATTGATCACTTCATACTAATTTTATTAATTCTTCTTAATACTAACAAACTACTAAACAAAAAATGTAACCCTACTAACCCAGATTTAATTTTATATAAATTATTATTTACTATTATTGTTAATCAATCTAAGTTCACAATTAGCTATTTCACAAACTCACATATTATAAAAACAAACAACAACAACAAGTTCATATATTATAAACATATTTTTAAAAAAATTAAATTTAAACTTTCTTACCTTGAGATAAATGCTGGTTATATTTCTCATCAATTGATTATATATAAAAACTTACACCTTGTAGTAGTAAACAAATATCATCTAATTTTAACAACACATGTTTTAAAATTATATGTTTTTGGTGTTGATCTTTTCTTGTTTTTATTTTTACTTTGTATATCTGTCAAAAAAAAACTTAGATTCCACAAACTAATTACGTTCTTACATTTATTAAACATTTACTCAACAATAAAACCATTAATTTTCAACAATAAATTTCAACCATATAAATTATCAGTTTTTATTCGGCTTATTATGATCATTATAATAATTGTTCCCAGTCTCAACTCTTATATTTTGGTTTGTGTACTTACTAATCTTGAACACCCAATTTTTATAAAATTTAATAATGGTCCATGATATAGCTAATATACAAAATCTATTAAATATAGATTATTTCACCCATATTGATCCGAATAAACAAAATTCAACTTTCAAAAATAATTTCAATATGGTGTATTTAAATATTCAAAGTTTAAGGAAAAAATTATACAATGTCGAGGCCTTGATAAATAACCATTTTAAAAACAAGATTCATGTAATTGTTCTTACGGAAATATGGTTACATAGTTCAGAAAACAAATTTTATAATATTGAAGGGTATAATGCTTACTTTGCCAATAGAGATAAGTCATACGGCGGGGTTGCGATTTACATTAAAAATGATATAAATAGTTACCAAATATACTGCGAAGAGTTTCAAAGAAGTAATTTTTTGGGGGTTAAGCTTACAAAACAAAACTTAAATATATTTGGTGTATATAGAGCACACGAAACCTCTATAGACGACTTTATTGACAAAATAGATTATATAACATTGCAATACAAACAAAGCTACATTCTAGGTGACTTTAATTTAAATCTACTAAATACAGATAGAGCAGTAATTAATTCATACTCAAACGCGCTATTAAGTAATGGATTCCTCATTTGCAACAAGGTTGAACTAAACTTTGCTACGAGAATTGGTAGAAATACAAAAACAATTATTGATCATTTCGTAACCGATATTTTTCAGAATAAATTCTGGTTTCATATTTTAGATTCTTGTCTGTCTGATCATCAAATGTTCTTTATAACCACCAGTCTGAATCCAATAACTGAGGGGAAAACCTATTATAAAACTGTTCTAAACTATGAAAGGATAATTTCAAATACCTCCTGGAATGTCCTACAGTCCTACACAAGCTTTGATGAATTAGTTGTGAAATTGAAAAGTATCATAAATACGAACACCCAAACAGTACCCGTAAAGCAAAATAAGAAGAGGAAAACCTGGATTACTCAAGAAATAGTAGACAAAATGAAAATAAGAGATTCGCTATTTAAATTCAAAAAAAAGTACCCAAATGATATCCATACTGAAACTCTATACAATAAATACAAACTTATAGTGAGAACTTTAATAATCAAAGCAAAAAAAAATTATTTTTCTAACTTAGTGATTGATAACTCTAAAAATTGTAAAAAGCTATGGGATTGTTACAAACATATTATGTTCAATTCTAGTATGGTAAATTCAAACCAATCTATTAAGGTAATACATCATAACTCAAAAGTAATTGAACATGAAAACGAAATTGCTTCTGCTTTTAACGAGTATTTCGCTAATATTACAAAAGAAATAAATATCCCTATTAATAACATTGACCTTGATTACATTGACAAATTTAGAAGAAATATTTATACTGATTTTGACCTCTCTCCAACTAATGTAGATGAAGTATCCAAAATCATTCAAACTCTCAATTCAGCTGCTGCTACGGGGTACGATAATATTTCAACTAAACTAATAAAAAAATTTTCAGATCATCTAGCTCCTGCCTTAGTTAGGCATATTAATAATGCATTCACATCGAACACATACCCAAGTTCGCTAAAAACAGCCATTATAACACCAATATATAAAGGTGGAACTGCAACAGATTGCTCTAATTATCGTCCCATATCTGTTTTATCTAGTTTCTCAAAAATCTTCGAAAAAGTCATTCAAAATAGGCTTAATAATTTTATTAAAAATAATCCTATACTAAGTGAGAAACAATTTGGTTTCGAAGAAAAATCTAACACAACAGCTGCCTGTCTCTTTTTAAATGACTTCATCTCCAAAAATATTGATAACGGTAAATTCGTTAGCTGTGTATTTCTGGACATAAAAAAGGCCTTCGATTGCGTCGACCATGACATTCTTCTATTAAAACTTAAGAAATAAAATTTCACATTAGGTCAGTTAAAATTCTTCCAGTCATATCTACAAGGTCGCAAACAAAAGGTTCGTATAAACAATAACTTTAGCGATGAAAAAATAATATCAAAAGGGGTTCCGCAAGGTTCCATTTTGGGCCCACTTCTTTTTAAATTATATATCGACGACATCTCTCATTTAAAATTAAAGGGTTGTATTCAGTTATTCGCAGATGATGCGGTAATAAAATATGCAGATGATTCTGAGGGAAATATTCATCTATCTATACAACACGATTTACTGCTAATTGAGGAGTGGCTAACCAAGCACCGACTTCTATTAAACTTTAATAAAACCAAAATTTTATTCTTTGAAAACAAGATTCTTAACTTCTCTAATTCCGTTCAATATAATAATGTAAATGTAGAAATAGTCAATAACTTCAATTATTTAGGTCTGTTACTTGACAGTAAATCAAGTTGGAATAAACATATTGAAAAAGTAATCAAAAATATAACTCCATACATATTCCTGATGAGAAGATTACGTAAGTTCCTCTCGGATCAATCGATATACACATTATATTCCTCGTATATAAAATCACATATTACTTATCTTTTACCTATTTGGAGTAGAGCTCCACAAATTCATCTAAATAAACTAGACAAAATGCATAAAAAATGTGTTAAGCTTGCACAAGGCTTGCCCTTGTTACACCCAACAGATTCTATATACACTATAAAATATCTAAGCTTAAGAAACATAATATTAATGGAACTCTATAAAACTGCGTACAAAATCATTAATAATCAATTAAAACATAACTTCATTCTAAATAGGAATTTTGACATACACAACCATAATACTAGGAACAAATCGAACTTCTACCTTTCCCTTTTTAGAACATCACATCAAAAGAATAACTGCTTATATAATTGCCTTAAGGTTTATAATGAACTTCCAGAACAAATAAAATTAATTAATAACCTTAATCTATTTACACAAAAGATTAAATCGACTATAATTAGTACTTAATATTTTAATAAAACTAGAAATACTAACAAACTAATAATTAAATCCTACATTAACTAACTAACATTCATAAATAAATCAAATAAGTCAAAATTTTTTTTTTTTTTTATTTTCTTTGTTGTGCTGTTTTAAAAATATAAAAAAAATTAATAAATTAAAATATGAAGAATTATACAAAAAAAGAGTAAATTTTTATGATGAAATCCTATGAAAAATTTGTAAATGAATATCATTAAATTTCTTTTTTTTTTTGCTTTGTTTTACTTTTTTATAACTTATTCTATTGTTAAATAATTCTTACAAAAAATTATATGACCGCACTGCCTTAGGCATAGGTCTCAATATATTTACTATGTACTGAAAAGCTAAATTATGTATGTATATTTAAATTTATATTATAAATAAAGAAAAAAAAAAAAAAAAAAAAAATAAAAGAAAGTTGCTGTTAGTTTTAACCATTTTTGTTAAATAATAAATCTTTAAGTGAAACTTCACTTTTAGCCTCCACCAAAATTTAATTCCTAGAATCTAAAAATTTTGGGCGGGGGAGAGGTTTAGTTAAATCTTCAAGAATCACTATAAATTTCCTTAATAAAAATTTGAGAACCTTTTCCATTTAAAGGATTTTCGGACTTAAAAATTAAAAGTTTTTTAATTTTATAAATCACCAACTTATTCTAAACTCAGCATAAAAAACTATATGTATAATTTTGAAAATTTGCTTTTTTTAAAAACCCTTGATTTTTTTCTCCACTTGTTTTTTCAATATTTTCATTTGATACTTCTTTATTTTTGTAATTATTTCAATGTTTTTGGGACCTTTAATTTATCAAAGACAAGGTATCGAAGAAACGCAAAAAAAAAAATGGATTAAACCTTTAATTAAATATAAGGGAATTATTACATGTCCTTCAGGAGGGATAATTATGACCGTTGTCATTTATATTTGTTTTTCATCCATGAGTAATTAAAAATCGTACTTTGTTTTATAAAATGTAATCAATGCGAAGAGAAATTTAGTTACCAGCATGCATTTTTTAGAAGTTTTAAATTGGAGGAAGTAATACATTGTTCCTGTATTGTATTAAATTGATAATTGAGACAGTGTGATCATCTTGTGCAAACTAAAAATTTGCCGCAGCATTACTTTGTATAAGAACTAGTTGCTTAAAAAATCTTAAGATTGAGAAATTTTATATTAACAGATACTTGGTGGCTATATAAAAAATTAACATTATGAGAGGCTGAAAATCAAAGTATGACCTAACCCCCAAAAAAATTTAAAAAGAAGCAAGGTTTGCGGCAGTTTGTCACTGGAACAAATGAGAAAAATGGTCAGGACAAAAAAATACCACATATACAACCGAAAATTTATTTAACTTTAAGTAAAGTAAAAATAGTGGGGCCACTTTGGTGTCCTCATTTGAGGTATAGACCGCCGATTGTAAAAGAATATCAAAATAATTTCTTGTAAATAGCTTGAACATAATTATAATGATATTATCAGATTCATTGATAATTTTAAAAGATGGTCACATACTGTAAGGTACTTAAGGAATTTATGAGGTCTCTTAAATTGCATATAATTCCATCTGGTATGACTGCATATTAGATAAGTTTAATCACTGAAAGGGTTTATAGATGCAATTCAAATTATTGGAACTCTGATTAGTGAATTTCTAAGTAATATTTAGTCATGACATTGGGTTATTTAAGGTCTTGCGTTGTTATGATTTATGTATGGGTTTTTGAGGAATATTTTTGAGATCCAGATTAAAAATCTTGTAGGATTTTAGTTAAGGCTCGAATGGTATGTTCTTAGAACTCTTGATTACAATTTTTAAATCAATATAATAACTATATTAATCAACTACGACTGCCTTAAGCTAAATTCCAATTTAAATAATCATGTTAGAGGAGTATCAATTACATTCACCGAATTGTAACTTAAAATTATACATTCAGTTGCCAATTTGTTTTGAATAACGTATATTTCTTCTAAAATAACAATTTTACGGAATTTTCTCGAAAAATAAAATTATTACGAATCTTTTTATTCCAAAAATTTTATTTGAAAATGAAAAATAAAAAAATTTCCATTCATAATTCTGCGTTATCTTCAACCAAAACAAGAGAACTGGAAAAGTTTTCTGTTTTTTTTTTTTGGAAAAATGTCATCAATGTTATGTTTTTCAAATAAAAAGAAAGAAAGAAAAAATTAAAAAATAAAAATAACAAAATCTAAATGCATACAGTGACACAAGAATGATTTAAAAGTAATTTAATGCATTTTTGAATTTCATTGCTGCATGAATGCAGTGACAACAAAGCGAAAACAAAATTTGAAGAATAAATAAAAAAGAAAATTCAAAATAACAAATGTAAATTCGGATCAAACTTGTACTAATTAAACATGATTCCAAGAGTTGTATTTTAACTTGGTATTGAATAAATGTGATTATTTTTCGTAGGATTTAAGAGAATTTGAATAATTTAATAAAATTTAGAAGGCGACGATTTGGTTAAATTAAAAAGAGTACAACTAATAGTCTGAAGACTTTGCAATGGAGTTTTTTGACAATGATTACAAGCTGGACAGCCGAAACGGGGTTAAAGGCACAAAATTATGCAATCAGCTCAGTGTCAACCACATGTAAACATATTTGGTCTTGACTTTACAAATCCGAAGCTGATCCATTTAATATGCCGGTATAAAAAATTTTCTCAGTGAACTTCTGCGGGATTCTTTAAATTTGTTCCTCTATATCGTAAAATGTTTTTGCGAAACTTTATTTGTTGAGCGTGTAAGGGTACGGACACGTAGAAAAAATTTTAAACGTATTTGTTTTTACATTCCATAATCCTGTAATCACAAATTTCCGAAATTCGCAAAAATCCTTTCACATCACTAGTTTTGAAACCAAACTGTACATTTGTATCACTCGTTCCCTCCGAAAGTTTTGTTCAAAAAAGGCAGTGGTTTTGATGTATTAAAGTTGCAAACTACTTATTGGAACTACATGCAGCTGTATTAGGTACCTTTCGAAGCTTTCCTACTTAAAAATAAAAAAAAAATATATAAGTGGCGCAAAATTATGTGGCCCGCAAAAAATTCACTCGGTTGCTGTTCACATGTTTGAGGTCTAAAGAACATACACTGAGGAATCATTTCATAAACCTATAATAAGCATTATACAATATTTCCTGGAATGATTCTTGCGAAATTTATTAGAAGCTCGGCATTTTATTTCCAAAAATTCATATGCTGTTTTTTCAAAATGTACGAGGTGAAAATTAAATTATTTCATTTTCTTAACTCTATATATGCAATTTTAAGTACGAATTATTTTTTTAAGAGTAGAAAATCAAATATTTTCTTAGAAATAATTTAAATAGAATCCAATTTGCTGAAGCCATCCTATAAATTCAAGAAATAAATTATAATGCTTGTAATGATTCTCATATCACTGTAATTAGGTATAATGTATATGATATATAAAATTAAACCAGTATATGTTAAGCATGAATTTTAGAATTCGAAGAAATTAAATTCAAAATTTCAATGAATTATGATTGTTTTATCAGAAGTACTCTTGCCGTTTTTGTATTAATAAAGTTAATTAAATTTTATGAGAAAAGGCTTATAATAAAATCAAAAGAAGAAGCTGTTTCGTCTTTTGTTCAGTCCGTAGAACTTCTTAGGTAAACTAGACTGAGAATTAGGTCATAACACTCATTTAAAATTGTTTTTTGCTTTTAAATCTTGAACTCGGGGAAAGATTTTACAGGAAAGGTCTGTGAGTTGAAAAATCACTTGTGACAAATAGCTCAAGATTACACAATATACTAAAGTCAATGATAATCTATTAGTGAACAAGATTTTCTTTTAAGCTTCATTCGCTCTGTATTATATGTCCACCTCCAGGTGTTACCTGTGAGAACCAAAGAAAAATTTAGAATCTTTATTCCAAAACTGTTGAAAACGTCAAAATTATAAATTTGAAAATGCCAATCAAGTCGCATTTTATTAAAATATTTCAACAAGATGGTAACACTTATATTGTTTATTAATTTGTCAAATAATCATATAATCCAAACAATGAAAGATTATTTCCTTTATAATATCATTATAGTTATATTCAAATTTGATTTTGAAAAGATTTAGGAGTAGAAGAAAATAGTTTTCCGGCATATTTGCATATTGATAACAATTTAAATTTTCATTTTCTAATACAGCTATAGTTTGATTCTAATATTTGGGTTTTTATTGTAGATACTTTGTTTGAACAACAAACTTTTATATTATCTAATACAAAATTGCCTGAACATTAGAACAAGAGTATATTTATCTTAATATCTGTTTTCTGATTTAATCCTGATCTGAAATTTATTGTTCGGATATATTGACATTTTTTAAAATGCAAAATTTCTAATAAATTTAATCCAAAATATCCATAGATTGTGAATGCATTGAAAACAATCAAAAAAATTATGAAAATTTTTGTAAGTTTTCTTTTGTGAAGAAATACGTTTATTAGAACTCTAATATTTGATTTTAATAGTTAAAAAAAAAATGAAGGACTGATAATTAATAAAAAAGTCCAATATTAGTTAAAATTTGCAAAAAGAATAAAATCACAATAGAAAGAAGTTATTCATGATTCTACATAATATCAATTTGTTTCACTCGTTTATGTTTCTAATAATAATCATTTTTGTGCGCCATCTATTATCTTACACAAGAGTTATTGTTATATATATTAATTTTAATAAAATCTTATTTTATATTACGATATAAACTTTTAAGATATAATTATACAATTTAACGATATTTTTTTTTTTTATTAGATATGATTTGATCGGGGTTTGATCCCGAGAAGTTCTACATGAAAAGTTGGCGTATGAGGAGACCTTCTATAGATAGGTTTAATATATTATAAAATTCCGAATTAGAACTGACTAAATGACCGAATTAGAAATGAGTATATTACAATAAATCGCAATTAAGGCAACGTTTCAAAATGTTTCGACTCATGAAAAACTTATTGGGAGGACATCCTTGAAAACATTTCGGATTTTTTGTACATTTAATTATAATTTGAAGATATTTAGGGTTTTTTTGCGTATATTTTGAATGTAAAATTTGATGGATGAATCCATAAAATTTTAATTGAAATTTAATATTTAAAAATTAATATTCTGAAAATTTAAAGTTTTTTTTTCTAATTAAAATCTAAAAAATAATTTTTTGAATATTACGATAAATTTCAAAAAAAATTTTAATGAAGTTTTTGTTAAAATTATTTTTTTAAATTCAAGTACATTCTAATTATTGTTAATATATAATATAACACATCAGTAAGTATGTAAAACCAAAAGTAATTCAAGGTGTATTTTTCGAAACTGATTAATTAAAAATTATTTTTAGAATTTGGAAAAAACTTCTGTTTATACCAAAATGTTCAATTATTCCTAAAATGTATTTTCTGTTTAAAAAATTTTTGAAAAAAAGACTGTCATTTTGGAATATTTTGTAATTCCAAGTTATTTGATACAATTTCTATGACTTTGACAAATATTTAAATTACGTTTTGTATAAATATTAGTTTTTGAAATAGGTTTTTTTAAAAATTAAGGATCCAAGTTATTTTCGAATGCATATAAACTTTTTAAATTAAACTAATTTCAGAAATTTTTAAAAATTTTAAATACAAAAATTCTAGAAACATTTAAATAAACTGTTTTAAAATTGAAAAATATTTAATTAAAGATGTATAGAAACATTGTAATATGTTTCTGAAACAAAATTATTTATGAAAATGCCATTTAGTTTAATGTCATCAATATTTTAGAAATTTTAAAGAATCAACTAAAAAATTGTATATTATGAAATGAAAAATAAATACTTTTATAAAACTTTTTCCCCCATTTTGAATTCAATTTCTTTAAATTGCAAATTTGAAGCAAATTTGCTAGGATGCTTCTGTATGAACGTTCCTTAGCAACAAAATTGAGTTATTGATTTTGAATTGAAATTTTGACAAATGTTTTGTTTGTAATAGTAACAAAGTTGCTTGATGTATGCAGAATAGCCCAAGAGTATGCAATGTTTTTATTCTACTTTGAATATTGATAAGTGATAATTTTAAAAATTTTTATTCAATATTTTACACAAATTGTTTTTAATTTGGTAAGGTTATTTAAGTAAGGATAACTTAGGTTAAATTTTAATTAACATAAATAATGAATAGTTATTGGTTTTTATGTTCCCTTCATTTTCCAACATTATGATTTGAATATTATTAAATTTATAATTTAAGTCTGCGTTAAAATACTCTATATAATATATAATATAGACTTTATAGTGTTAAAATACTTCATTATAATATAGACTTAGTTTTCTGTGAGCGTAGAGCATGTCTTCCATTTTCTTAATATTAAACATTTTGCTTCTTAACTTTCTTATGTCATTGACGACATCACAAAAACCATTTTATTTCTTGAAACTAAGAATATTTCCTGTGGGAAATATTATTACACAAAATTTTCTTAAAAAAAGTTTAGAAAAATAAAAAAGGAAGAAAAATCTAAAAATTTTAAAGTGTTACGATATGTGATACTTTTTGTGTTCATTTTGTGTATTTTTAATTTTTAAAATGTTTTTTTTAATTGAAGACAAAATAAAATAAAGAACAAAATTAAATATATTTAGAATGTATCTTATGAAAAAAAAAAATTGTATAAAAAGAATATATGTATATGTGTTTACATAATATATATAATTAAGTTTTATGTTAGAAATATAAAGACAGGATAATAGTTTTAAATGTAGGTTATTATCCTTTAAATATCCCATTTTTCTTCTATTCAAGATAAAATTGAAATATTATTATCGAAGAGAATTCAACTAATTCTTCGGTTTTTATATTTAATTTGTAAAAAATTTTAAAAATTTTCAAGGAAACATTATTTTTATGTTGTAAGACTTAAGTCTTAAGTTGTAATAACTTTTGATGGGATTAATAAATAATACTTTTTCGTTTCATTTTATATGTGATATAACACTGGGAGACTTTATATAAACATGAAGTATTAGTACTAATTTAGTATGTTTTAGAATTTTTAAAACTCCACCGTACATCTGATTAGCACTTAAGTTCACTCAAACGTTAATCTGTTAGGTGGTTTTTCAGTTTTTAGCCTTGTGTAGCCGTGGGTAATCTTTTTAAGCTATTTGATTAAATTTTCCCTATTTAAAGCTGTCGGAAGGTATTCTCGAAGAGCAAATTGATCAGTTTGTTGAATTGATTCAATAAGTGTATCTATTAAAATACTGCAATTTTTTATGTGTGTAGGTTCTTGCCAATGGAGTTTTGGAGGGATTTGGAATCTTTTAAGACATTTAGGCATGACATTTAGTAAAAAAAACTTAGCTGTAAGAGAACTATGTATAGAGTTCCTGAATTTTGCAGAAACTCTTGATGAATTCCAAATAGAACTGGAAAGAAATTTTTTTTGAACTCCGTTTACCTATTTCGACGCAAGAGGATTTTTGGATTACTATTGCGACCAAATTTTGTTTATGAATGGCTTCTCTTCACAATGAGCCGACCTGATGAGTCTTAGAACTTTCTCCTAAAATGCTGTTGCAATGCAAGATCTATTTCATAGATCTTAAAAATTATTTAGTTGTCTGAGACATGTTCTTTAAAAAAACCTGTGCAGCGTCGGGGTATTCAGCTATTTATTTAAGCAAGAAAAATTTATATAAAATTATTAGAAGTAAATGTATGAATATTTAAAACAATGATATATAGTTCCAACACCAGTTCCGTTTATGGTAACTTAGAAACTAATCCTTAAAAAACCCTAAAACAATTATCAACAACAATACTATCACAACTAACACCAATAATCCTTCCTAGAATTTTAATTAAATCTTTAAATACTTCTATTTAATTTATGATATTTATTTTATAATCAATTTACATGATTTCAACCCTATAACTTTTATACAATATAATACAAATTGAAAAGCAAATCACTTTCATCCCACTTAATTTATAATAAAGGACATCTATTATTAATTTATTTTATTTATGTATTTATTATATAAGTGTATAATATATCTTTCTAAATTTATTTTTCTATTGAACTCAAAACCTAAAGTTAATCAAAAGTATCTTAGACCTCTTTAAACTTAATCTTAATTTAACTTGCATTTCATTTTGTTATTTATTATAATTTTCAGAATTCATCCATCTATTCATTCATCTTTTTCATTCTCAGAATCACAAAACCAAAATTTCTATAGAATATTATTCTTCAATAAAATATTTAATAGAGTTTAAGACTTTTTTTTTTTGGAATTCTTAAAGTTTTCCATTCGTCTATTCAATGCTTCATTGAATATATTTTGATTTCTTTCATCCAATGGATAAAGATATGCACGCATATATACGCATCAACAACCACACAAATATATATATATATATATATATAAAAGCGAAAGTTTGTTTGTTTTTATGTTTGTTTGTTTGTTTGTATGTAACGAAAAGGCTCCTAAACTGCTCAGACGATTTTCACGAAAATTTGTATATAGTGGTTTTTGGGTTCGGAAAGAAATCGTTGACAAAAAATTTTGCTGTAACGGACCGCCAAGTTGGGGCTGTGATGCAAGTATTTTAACTTCTTTGTTTTAAAATGAAAACGGTTTGACTGATTCACTTCAAATTTTGTGTACGTGATGTGGGCCCGACGGTTAGTCAAAAAAAATTTGGAATCAAATATTGTCCAATTTTGCAAAATACTACTTTGGCTGAAAAAAAAGCCTTAAAAAATTTTTCTTGAGCTCCGTTAACCCTTGCGGCCCAACAGCTTTTGACAGGTTTTTTTCAAATTTTGTACACGTGTTCCGTTTTGAGAATGGAGTTAACTCTATTAAAAGATTTGTAATTTGTTAACCCACGCTGGTCCGACGATTGTTCAAAAAAATTTTGGAAGTAAATTACGTCCAATTTTGGAAAGTAGTTGGTACTTCTTTGAATTACAGAAAGGGTAAAAAATTACTACAGTAATCGTAGAAAAGTCGTTTTAAAAAAATTGCTTAAGTACATTTTAAATTTAACATTTATACCATGTGTAGTTTTTGTGTTACTTTTTGTAGTAACATCAACTTAAATTAACGCGCACCGGGTATTAGCTAGTATATATATAAGTTTATATAAATAAAAATACAAGAATATAAAAAGACCACAAAAAGCTGTTCTATATATATATATATTCATATTGAATGAATAAACCACTATGTTGAATATATTGTGTGACTTATTTTCCATTTTGTTTGGGGTTAGCCCTCCGGAGTAAAATAGAATCGAATCGAATATAAAAAAACATTAAAAGTTCATTGAAATTGAACAATATGAGAAAAAATGGAGTCATCATATTACAAAATATAAAATGATATATTCATAGTTTCAGTTTTTGTGTTTTTTTCTTTCTATATTCTTTCAATTTCAATTCTTGCCCCAAGGATTTAAGAATAATAATTTGGGCAATTTAATATATGACAACATATCAAACTAATTTGAAATTCATGTCACATTGATCTATTAATATCATTGATATAATCATTTTATTTTTTGTTATTGTTGTTTTTTTTATTATTTTGAGTTGAAGTCTAAAGTTTTGAAAAAAATCTGCAGATAGTGTTGAAATTTAGGTGACACTCAATTATCTAGAAACATTTTTGTAATTACAGAAAATTAGACTTATGAAGGCACTGTTGCTTTATTAGTTGGTACTCTGCATAAGACGTGACTCAATTAGAAGTTTAGTTCTTAAATTAAAAATGTGTATCGAAAGATGGATTTTAAGAAAAGCGACTGTATAATAAAGGACCCTCTTTGACACAAAATATCGATATGCGACTCGGTACAAAAAACACTTTGAGCTACTTTCACAAGCCTGTATTTCTTTTGGCTGAATTTAAGTTGTTTGTAGTTTCATGTGCCTGTATTTGTACACATATATAAAAAAATTCTGGAAAAATCGTATTATCTAGATTTTCCGACAAATTCTAAAATATCTCATAGATAATATTTATATTAATATACATATATTTGCAAAATTACAGAAATTCAAACAGTATTAGATGGTGCTCCTTTTGCTTCTAAAGAAAAGATTTGAAACCCTGATTTTGTAACCAACTCTAAAATCTCTTCTTACTTTAAATCAAATGATTAAGAAATACAGGCAAATTACACTACGACCATATACAATACGCTTGTATTATTCATAGTAGCTGCATGAGGTTCTCCGGATTGTGTTGTACTTTAACTAATGAAAACACTCTCCATTCAAACCGTTACTTTAAAATCGAACTTGAAAAATTGAACCTTGTGAACAGTTTGGTTGCGAGAATGGAAAAGACTTGCGTAAAAAATTATTCCGTCAAGAGTTTCCAGCACTGCCTTTTTTTTTTGTAATTAAGTTCATTTCACATCAACATTCTTTAATAAATCACTATTAAACGATGATGGTTTTTAAAATTGAAAATTTTTTATTTTATATTTCAAAAAATTTTTTGAAAAAAAATATTCAATTGCACTTATGTATTATAGATAATGCTTATATAACAACTACTTGTATCTTTCTTTGCATATACATATTTATACAATATTGCATTATAAACCTACTAACATTTAAACAGACATTTTTATCATTAATTTTAAAGGCACATATTATATAGAAAATGATTGTACATTGTAAAATTGTTACAATGTGTAATGTTATGTCATGCGATAATCTTATGTCATGAAATAATTGTATTCTATTTTTTTTTTATTTTTTTTTTCATTTATTATTCATGTCAGTTACATGCATCATCGTGTAATAAATGAGTGGTGACTTGGATTGGTAAATAGTTCTTAACCATTGTGTTGAAGTAGTTTGTGTTATACGAGTATTTAAGAAAAATCAAAGACCAAAGAACAGAAACAGAAACAAATCACAATGAAACAAAATTATGATGAAAATATAGTTTTTGTTGCAGTAAAAAAATTGTTGATGATGATAGAAGAAAAAAAACATTGAAACATTTCAGAGTAAGAGTTATTTTTTTAAGAGTTTTTTTCAGACGATTAATAAATTAAAGATCAAAAAATAGAAATGAAAACACATGAAATTTTTGAGTACAAGACAAGAGTAACCAGATATCTTAGAAAAATTTTCCAGACATTAAATAGAAAAAAATGAAAAAACAACTTTTTATTAGATTTAATTTCATATTTTGTAATAAACAATGAAAATATTTTTCAATAAAATTTGAAAATTTGAAAATGAGTTCGAATATTTATATTGAATACTTCAAAACAAATAAAATGTCCTTCATAAAAAGTTTCTTTGTTTATTATGTGTTATGCATTCATTGGTTGGAAATAAAAATTTTTGAAATACTTTTGTGGCTTAAAGTTTGATTATAATCAGAATGAGAATTTAAATATAATAAATAAGTTTTTATATAATTTAATATTTTTATTAGGTATGTATATAATGGCAATTGGTTTTCATAAAATTGGTATAAATGCTTTAAAAAGTCACTTATGTCACTTATAAGAAATGGTATAAGTCACACCCAATTAAATTTTTTGATTTGACATTTGGCATTATTTTTCATTCTCTTTGTGTTTGTTTTTCTAATGTTCTTCTTCAAGTGTTTTCAGGTCTGGCATCCTATTTTTTCCCCTTCTTGTTTCAATCTAATGCCTAATTGGCAATGGAGTCCCTTCTTAGTATGTGTTTTATACATCTGTTTTTCTTTCTTTTTATATGCAGCCGGATAGGTTCTAGTTGCGTTCTTAGGCACAATTCTTCATTAGTTATTCTCCGTGGACAGGAGGTTTTTCAAATAATACAAAGACATTTTGTTGGTAAAAATCTACATTATTTTTAAATGGCACTCGTTTATTAGCTAACAAATAGGACAATTTTTTCACACAGGAGTAAAATATTTTGAATTTGGTGTCGTGACTATTTGTGTAGGTCTCCCAAGAGTCTGCCGAAAGCTGTTGTTAGTAGGCTTAGCCGGTTTCTTATGTCTTCGCTTATATCTCCATTTTTACTATTATGCTCCCTTGGTAATTTAAGTTTTTCTAATCTTCTATTGATGAGTCTCCAAATTGTAATGGTATTTGTGTTAGTTGAATTTATTATCATCACTTTTGTTTAATTCATATTTATTTGAGAACCAACTCCTGTTAAATAGGCAAGAGCAAGTCGAAATGTTAAATAGGCAAGGGCAAGTCCAAATGTTAAATAGGCAAGGGTTTAATATTATCAGGCAATATTTACTATTGTCTGGTACTACAAATTAATAAATAAATAATTAAACTATTTTTATATTTAACCATTCTTTTGTTTTTAGCATATGTTTATTTATGATATGATTTGAAGTTTCAGATGTCAACTGTGTTATATAAAGTTTTATTCAATGCTTCTCAAACTGTTTGAAATCTAATTAAATTCGAAATCTAATTAAATTAAACTCTGCCAATGCCGGTCCCAAGCCCGGATGAGAAAGGAGGAGGGGGAGGAGTACCAACCTCGTTAAAAAACCTAGGTTCAGCTGGCCCGGCTGATAGCACCTTGTGAGGGCTCCTGACGAGGATACACGTGAAAACCGGTCAACGGCTTCGGAGGCGGATGAGATGTAAGTCCAACGGCGAAGAAGGCGGATGAGCCACCCATATGGGATGCGCAGCGAAAATAGAGGAGTGGGTTGTAGTGTTGGCCTGGTAGCATAGCTACCTAGACTCCTTCCTGGAACTCTCTTCTCAAAGTAACTGCCGATAGTGCTGCCTTGTACTACGTGGGATTGGATTCCCAAAGGCTAGGAGAGGTAAACTCCGAAATTAAACACAAATACGAGTAGCGTCTGTACTTCCAAGAAGCGGCTATGAAAGGCGTCTGTACCCACAGTGGGCGGCCTAAATTGTAGATGTATCTGACCGTCCGCAGGGCATGTGTGCCTGTCAGATCTGAGCTTATGGCGTTATCATCCATATCTCTGGAAACACAAAAAGGTCTACTTTCTAGTATTCAAAACATGAAATCTAAAACGTGGAAAAATCGGTCCTCACGGGGTAACCTTCAAAATGAAGGAAATCCTCCTGTAGCTCCTAGAACTGCAGTAAATCGCACATCGGATGTGGGGGTGCGAAGAATTTCATGCAAAAATAGTGGAAATAAATCAAAGATAAAAGAATCAAAAACAAACGAAAGAAATCGCTCGCAACAGCCGACCTTCAATTATAAGGTTCGCACATTGATTGGGGCATGGAACGTCCGTACCTTGCTAGATCTTGGAAAATATGAGCAAGCAGAACGTGAAATGCTTCAAGCTAACATCCAAATAATGTGCATCAGCGAAACCAAATGGAGAGGACTTGGAGAACATACATCCTCTACAGGGAAAACATTCATGTTATACTCTGGCGAAGATGAACACCAAACTGGACCAAGAATAGGTGGTGTTGGTATCATGTTGACTACTGGCGCAAAGCACAGTCTAATAAGCTGGGCTCCTATTTCCAAAAGATTGATATCAGCACGTTTCAGATCCAGAGTAAGAAACATCACGATCATCCATTGTTATGCTCCAACCGAAGACGCAGAGGAAGAAGCGAAACTTAATTTCTACACCCAATTGAGTAATGCTTATGACAGCGCTCCAAAAGCCGATATTAAAATCGTCATAGGCGATCTAAACGCCAAAGTCGGCACGGAAAATGTAGGATTAGAGCGTGTAATGGGCAGGCACGGGCTGGGAACAAGGAACAATAATGGCGAAATGTTAGTTGATTTTTGCAACGAACGACAACTAACAATTGGCGGAACCCTGTTTCCACACAAAACTTGTCATAAAGTTACATGGGTGTCTCCGAATGGTCAAGTTCAAAACCAAATCGACCATTGCATTATTCAACAAAGGTGGAGAAAATCCCTCTGCGATGTTCGAAACAGAAGAAGTGCAGACATCGGAAGTGATCACCATTTGGTAGTAGCCAGTCTACAGTTACGCACAGCAGCTGTCCAGCGCAGATTGTTAAACCAAACCAGAATACCGAAATTCGATGTCAACGGTTTAAAAGACCCATCAACTTGTCGCAATTTTGTAAATAAACTTCGTGGCAGAACCGCAACATCGAACAACTTAATATCTATAAACGACAGATGGGATCATATCAAAAAAGCGTTTATTGACACTGGTTTGGAACATGTGCCGAGTGCGATGCGAAGAAGAGGGGATCAATGGATGTCTCAAGCTTCATGGGATCTTATAGACCGGAGGAAGCAGCTGAAGAATAACATTAATCACCAGCAACATCAACACCAAAGAGACATCCTTCGCACTCAATATCAAGAAGCACATAAGTTAACACAGCGCAGTGTAAGACGAGATAGAAGAAAACATATGGAAGACCTTGCAAAGAAAGCGGAAACTGCTGCTGCCAGAAATGATGCTGCAGAGCTCTACAAAATCACACGGCAAATTTCTGACCGTAAAAATAGAGCGCAAAAACCAATTGCCGACGAAAATGGCAAACTACTTGTAACGATGGAAGATCAACTGCGAAGATGGAGGGAGCATTTTTGCAAACTGCTCAATGATCAGTTTGTCGAACAGTCAACACCCGTGAGCCCCCAAAACCGCAGATCTTTTCGAGGCATTGACACGGGCAATCCAACCGTACAAGAAATCAAATCAGCAATAAGCTCATTAAAAAACAACAAGGCAGCAGGAATAGATGGTATACCAGCAGAGTTCTTAAAAGCAGACCCAGACACAACGGCATCTATACTTCTTCCCTTATTTCAGGCTATATGGGAAGAAGAAATATACCCGAGTGACTGGAAAGAAGGAGTTATTGCTAAAATACCTAAGAAAGGTAGCCTGACCAATTGCAATAACTGGCGAGGTATATCACTATTATCCGTTTTCTCCAAGCTTATGGCGAGAATAGTACTAGAACGCATCAAAGAAAGAATTAACTCAACGCTCAAAAAGCACCAGACAGGATTTCGTAGCGGCCATTCTTGTGTTGATAACATAAACACCCTACGTATCATTATTGAGCAATCTACAGAACTAAACTCACCATTACACCTAATGTTCGTAGATTTTGAGAAAGCCTTTGATCGCGTAAAGCAGGAGTACATCTGGAAATCCTTAAATAGGAGAGGAATTCCAGAAAAGATAGTAGCCATCATAAAAGCTTCCTATGAAAATGCAAGGAGCTACGTCTTGCACTGCGGACAGCTGACTGAACCCTTCGAAGTGCAGCAAGGTGTGCGTCAAGGATGCATACTCTCACCAATATTGTTCTTAACGGTAGTTGATGAAGTTATGACTACCGCTGTTGGTGAAAATGAGAGAAATGGCATACAGTGGCATACATTCAAACGCCTAAGCCACTTAGATTATGCCGATGATGTGTGTCTAATGGCACATTCAAGTAGCGCACTCAACGAAATGTGTCAAGCCCTACATAACAACGGGATCAAAGTTGGGCTAAAAATCAATGTTGAAAAAACAAAGATTATTAGGACGAGCCGCAGCACACATCAAGTCATACTTTTCAATGAAGTAGCAGTAGGAGAAGTAGAGCAGTTTAAATACCTGGGTAGTATATTGACACCAGATGGAGGAGCTGAGCTTGACATTGAAAACAGAATCAGCAAAGCCCGTACTGCATTTGGCGCTCTCTCTAGGGTATGGCAATCGAACGCAATCACCATGCGCACTAAGCTAAGAATTTTCGAAACAAACGTCAAAAGTGTCCTTTTATACGCCTGCGAAACATGGAAAGTCACCGCAACCATCACTAAAAAACTGCAGGTGTATATTAACCGATGCCTTCGTCGCATATTGAAAATCCGCTGGCCACGCATTATTTCAAACAGAGCACTGTGGCAGCAAACTAACCAAGTCGCGATCGATGTCGAGATCCGAAAACGGAAATGGCGGTGGATCGGACATACCTTGAGGAAAGACAATACAGAAATTGCAAAGCAAGCCTTGGATTGGAATCCTCAAGGGACACGACGAGTGGGAAGGCCAAAGAAAACATGGAGGACAACCGTCTTAGCTGAAGCAGGGTCACAACAGAAAACCTGGCTGCAATTGAAGCGTCTGGCTAAAGAACGCGAGCGATGGAAGGAGTTTGTTTCTGCCCTATGCCCCAATAGGGGTTAAAGGAATTAAAGTAAAGTAAGTAAAGTAATTAAATTACATAAAATTTATGACGTGTTAGAATTTAATGAAAGAACAGTTGACATCTGAAACTTCAAATTCATATCATAAATAAACAGATGCTGAAAACGTTGATTTATTTAAAAATTATTTTTGATTTAAAAGAAATATAATTAATTTCTAAACATTTTTTTCTTTAATATCTTATAAACGTCATAACCATTTGAAATTTTGATTTAAAATATATTGTTAAACTCTTATATTAATAGTGCTGTTGACCAGCTACAATAGACTAAAAAGTAGGCAGCAAATAAGAGTTTCTAAATTAGTAAATTTTCCCAATCATAATTTTACAAAAACTTATCAATTAAAAAAATTTGCACTAATATAACCTCAAATATCTTTAAGGCTCTGGAATTCTTTAAAAATTTAAGTAATTTTAAGAGAAAGTTAATATTAGCACATTTAGATACTTAATAAAAAATAAAATTTGTTTGGAAATAACTTTTTAAGACCACATAACATGTACAACCTTTGTTCGTCAAAGTCATTTATTTAGGTATAGCTTTAATTCTAATGAATCATTAAATACAAAATATACAATGTAAACTTAAACCAATTCAATATTATAATTGTTTCTAAATAAATTTAATTTCGTAATTAAAAAACGAAATTTTTCTGTGAAATTTTATTTATAATTGCAAAATGAGTAATTAATAATTACATTTATAAGGAATCCATTGAGGTAATTAAAATTGTGTTCAAAAAATTTGTACTGTTATAAAGTTTATTTACAATTAAATTTGTATAAAATAAAAATAATAATATTATTATATAAATTCATTATTTTGTAATTCTAAAAAGTTATCTAGGTATTACATTAATTATACCACCGCATATAAATTCAATAATTGAAAATAAATTATGATTATATTTTATTTAATTTAAAAGCCACGAAACATAAGACTATTATGAATGCAAAATTGGTACCATAAAATCCGAAAACAATGATAAATAAGTGTTGAAAAAACTAAGGTTTTTTGAAAAACAACATTTGCTATTGAAAATATATGCACTGGTGACGAAGTTACTGATTTCTAAAAATGGGATATTTTAAGTTCTATAATAGCCTTTTAATGAGGAAGGTTCCGAAATATTTGCTAAGCAAATTGATATAGTGTTTCTCGAGAATCTAACCGCATCATTCCCGCTCAAAATTTCAAGTTTTTAGAAATTAAATTGTGACTTCCACCAAAATTTGAAATTTTTCTTAGCATTTTGTTATCTAAGCAAAAGGGTTAAAACCAAGAGGCACTTTCTTCAACTTTAAGGACCATCTTTAAATATAAGAAAAAGACACGTCAAAATATAATGTTGGAGTCTTAAATTTTGTATATAGCTTAAAAAAAATTTTGACAGGTATTCAAGTTACAAGTGCTTAAAAATAGCGACATTTCCATTTATATACAAAAGTTATATACATATAACTCATATTTACAAAACAGGGGGAGTCACATAAAATTTTCTAAGCCGGCTAGTAATAATTTTCGAGGATCTTTTCTTCCAAAATCAGTCAAGTTTCTAGCTTGAGCTGTTCAGAAGATATATGGGGCCAAAATTTTTGCAAAAATTGAGTTTTGCATAACGGTAATTTTTAGTACCATATGACAACCCTATGAATTTGCGTTTTAGAAATTTATATAGCTAATAAAAGCAGCTTTATTTTACCGTTTTTTAGAATTAGAATTAGTTTTTTGATCTTGTTATAAAAATATAAAAATAGGGCTTTGTTAGATTTTAAGCGACTGTAGCCTCGTAATGGGTTGGACTACAGAAAAATGTTCCTCAAAGTTAAAATTTCCTCACTATTTCAAAAAGATAGACAGGCACACCTGGGAAAAACAGAGTGAAACTATAACAGGCACATTTTTACAAAATTTTTTAAAAATGTGCTAAAACTTAAACCAATGAAATAAAATCTATTTAAATTTCAAAAACTATGTCGACCAATATTTTATAAAACCTATTAATTTTGTTATTACTTTTAAACAAAAAGTTATTTTACATATATAAAATTAATTAAAAATTATGAATAAAATTTTTTGGCACGTTGTCCATTTAAATTATTTTTGTAGAATAATAAATTCTCTGAAACTAAGAAGTTGTTATTAAGCTTCAAATCTACTTTTGGGTATAAGGTTTATTGAATCAGAATTTAAATTTCACGAGATTTATTTCTATTGTATTAATTCTGAAAAATAAACAATGAGTCTATGAGATTCCTTTTTGTTAATAGTACACGAGTAAGATTTTGAAAAAATTTAATTAACCAAACAATGAAGCATAAGAAAATAATTTAAAATTCAGACTTGAGACATTTTGTTGAAATTAAACTTATTATATACAAAAGTTTAATGAAGAAAAGAATGAGAAGTAATAATTCAAAAACTTTCCATTATTTTACAAAAAAATTAAAATATGCAAGAAATTCGAGTTACTAATAGTTAGTCTTTGTTTGCTCTCTATGACAAATGGCTTTTTCTAAGCAAATTAAAATAATAAACTCTTAGTTTCAAGAGAAACTAAGCTAGCTTTTAGTTTTAAAAAAAGTTTTATAAAAACTTAATTAATCCACAATTAATTGTATTTGAGAATTAAATTAAAGGACCCGCAAAATAAAACCTTCCTTATCTTGGAAAACAACAAAATTTTTTTAAGTGCAAGTTTTTTTAAGTAATCCTGAAACAGAAGAGTTCTGAATTTTGAAAATAAAAAGTCGCCACGGTGCGCCTTAAAAAATATTTAATAGAAATTCTGTAATATAAACTAGTAATAAAAAAATTAATTAAAAAAAAAATACCTTAAATTGACATTTTTCGAGTCTTTTCAGATCATGATTTAAAATCCCATTTAATAATATTTTTTGTCTGCAATGATTAAGGTCTAACACAAGAGCATTGAGTTTCTTATTTAAATTATATCGGTCCCAAAAAGCCGGAGATTCTTTTACAAGGCAAAAACTTGCACCTAAAAAAAATTCCTGTTAAAAGAAAAATCTTGCACTTAAATACTTAATTTAACGGTTTTAAAAAAAACTTGCACTTAAAGTGAAAATTCTTTAATTTAATCGAGAAAGGCATATTGGTTGTATTTGACATTAAACATATTAAAAGTTAAATGTTTTATAATATTTTTAATAATAACATTTTATTACGAATTAAAGCGTTGCTTTATTTAAAGTCAACAATCTAGTTAATAATTCCAGTATAAAAATTTAATTTGTATTCCATATTTATTAAATATGAAAAAAAATATGTTCAAAATTCCTTTTTTTAGCACCAACATTTTTTATTTTAATATTTTATTTATAAATATTTATTAAATAACACAAAAGAAAATCAAAAGTTGTTACAAAATATTTTTAAGGAAAAATGTTTAGAATTCAATTAGAGTAAACTTTTGGATTAAGTTTAATATTATCATGCATTTACAATAGTAATCATTGTAAGAAGAATTTTAAATAGTAATATTACTCTTTCAGATTCTAGTTTTACAGTTAAACGTTTTAAAACATCCATTCATTATCATAAAATTATTTTATTTAAAGAAAAGTTTAAATCGCCCCTGTAAGCATGCAATATTTTATAATATTACATTATTTGGAATTTTTCGTAATGATGCTGGAATGTAAGGTCTGTTTTGACGTAATATCGGAAAATAAATTGAAAAACTTTATTAAAATAACAAAATACAGAAACTTGGTCTTAAGGTTTAAATGTAGATATGGAATTTAAAATGGACATTATCCCTTTAAAACTATAAAATTTGGAGAAAATATCGGCGACGCTCCTGGATCTCGTACAGACTCGTCTAGACATTATTAAATTATCTGGAAACTTCTTCTAGACGCGGAAGTTTTAATTCTTAGAAAACGGCACGTTGTGCTGACGTGTTGACTGACAAATAAGCTATTAAACTTTTAAAATTTAGTTGGTTAAAACAATTAAACAAAATCTAAACTTGATAAGTGTTTTAAAATTATCTCATTCAATATTTACTGAATTGTTTTTTTTAGCTATTTCTGATTATATTTTTTGTGTTTTAACATATGTACGACGTGTTAAGATTTCAAAGTAATATATTTTTCCATTTTCTCTTCCAATATTCATTGAAATTTTTATTGTGGTTTTGTTGAATTTTCATTTTGTTAATATTCTAGATTTTCAATTTTCTTTCATTTCTTTCGTATATTTAAAAACCAAAACATAATAATATAATATTGGGGGATTAACTCTAGAGTACTTTGATTTTCAATTTTAATACTTGATTACTTAGAATTTTTATGTAAACTTTGATTTTTTGTTTCAGTTTACGGAGCAAAAGATTAAGAACAGAACAAAATACAACATTCCACAAAGTATTAACAAGATTTTGTTTTTGGAAGCAATCCTTTAGAAAAATTTACACCTTCATGAAATCTCTGCAGTAAGTATTGTTAGTAGTAGCTTAACCGATACATGATTTTATTTTCAGATTTTTTGTGGTGTTTTTTTAACACCACATATAAGCAAAGCAGACATGAACATATTGTTTTTTTTTTTGTATAAATGAAAATCATGGTTCTGTTGAATTGAATCTGGTATTTTGTTGTTGTAATGTTGTATTAACTTTTTTTGATAATTGCTTATTGTTTCACTTTTACCATATGAAAATGTTTTCAAAGCTATGGAAAAAAAAATTATAAAAATTTAAAATCGTAGTAAAACTATTTAATATTAAATAAGTTTTTAGTAATTCCAAGCATTTCTTCGGAAAATAACGGTATAACCTCAGTTCACCTAACTAGTCTTTTAACCATGAAATTAGTTGAGGTCTTCAACTCAAATGAACAGTTTAATTTTCAGTATAATCGAGTAATTGTTCACTCATGAGAGTTACCCATAGAATATAACAAAAAATATCTATAACTACCAGCGGTTCTCATATTTTAAATTCAAATTTTCGGTTTCTTTTTTGCAATCATCATATTTTTCACACCTAATTTATTTTACCCAACTTTAAGTTTAAAGTTTAAATAGAGGTAACAGGTGCAATATTAAAAAGAATCCCTGAAAAGTTTTTAACTGTAAAAAAAATTAAAAATTTTTTTTTTTATATAATAAATGATTTTTTAATAAAATTATTTACAAAAAAAAGCTTTAAAGAGGAGAAAACGTATATTTCCTCGTACAAAATAATTGTGAGTGACAACACATCCGTTTTTTATATGTATTTTTTTTCATCCTTTTCTAATATATTTCCTTCTTGCGACTTTTTATGTTTTTTTGGATTTTTCAAGGCTTTCTTGTTTAAACGTTAAATTGACGGACGCCACAACAACTCATTAAGTTTTCTCTGAACGAAAGAAAATGAAAGCAAAAAAAAAATATGGCGGAAGGAAGGAAGATTTGTTTTTTTTTTGTCGTCTTAGGAAGGACATTTTTTTTTGTTTATTTTTGTTTTTGTTTACAGCGTTTTAGCACAGTTCATCATCACTGTTATAATCATTTAATTTTTATCCTTATTAATGTCGTTAGAAACGTTTTTTTAATATGTATTAGTGTTTATAAACAAGTTGTTTATTTGTGTTTATGAAAAAAAAAAAGTTATTTACCGTTATAGGTACCGTTTTACATCTAAGGTATATGCTACAAATTAATTCAGTGAAAAAATAAAACAAACAAAGAAGTCAACATTGGTTATGGAATGAGATTCTTTAAAGTTATATTTAAAGAAATATCTGAACATTGGTTATTGGATGTAACACCATATGATAAATGGACATATTATGCAGAAAATATACTGAATTAATATTATATTTATTGGGTTATTTCTAGAGAATCTTATGAACTACTTATTGGGCTGTCTTCAATTGCTTAAGATGTAATGTTCTAGCATTTATATTAAGATGATAAAGAAATGCACAATAAAACTATAGTGGAATTCTTTTCTTGAAAGTTAGATTAGTCAAAAAATTCCCTGTAAATGACCAGTACTAGTCAAGGTCGGAAGAGTAACTTTAGATAGCAATGAATTCTATAGTCCACGAACCATCTAATGGTGAAGCAACTGGTAGAAAAATAAGGCTTTCAAATACTGCTAAAGGGATATATAATAAAACTCAAATAGCTAAAAAGTGGTTCATGAAAAATTTTAAGAATAAAATTACTTTGCTTGTGCGTTTCTGTATTGTGCAATTTTATCCTAGAATCCTTTCTAACGTATCACACTTTATTATTATGCTGTATCCTACTTACAAAATATCATTTGAAAAAAGTATGTGATCATTCAAAGTTGATGATGGATAATAAATTATTCATACAGGAGGACATCTTACTTTAATTTAGAACTACAGAATTTTAATTTTTTTTCAACTTCAGTTATCTCTTGTTTAATGTTACCTCGCTGTTTGTTTTAGGGTTGTAATTCTGTTGTAATGATAAACATTAGCAAATCCTGAGAAATGATAGAATTGGAACAAAAATAACAAAAGATGAGAAAAAAAGGGAAAGTCCTTGTAAGACTTAATTTATTCGCGGAAAATTTTTTAATGTTGTCATTCTCCTTTTCTACTACCGAATGATTCAAAATAAAAAGTGAAATGACAACAGGTAAGTTAAGTTGAGAAATATTAAGTTGTAAAGCAATGTAACAAGAAGTTAATGTATTGTATCTACTTATGTTTGTTAAAAAAATGCTGCAGTAAATTATGAATGAAAGTAACTGATTTTTTTAAACATATTTTTTTTTTAATATTACAGGTTAAAGTTTATTTAAAAAAAAATGTGTTACATTTACTGGGTCATTGTGTAACTTAAAGCTAAATATACTAACGGCTTTAACGAAATACCTCAAGGTAAAAAAAATATCATCGACTTTTTATACTCTACTTTAACTTAGAAGTATTTTCACTTTAGCGCGGTGTTTTATCCACCAAAATACGACAACCTAGGTACGGAAAAGTATATATATTTTCGATCAGCGTCAATTTCTGAGTTGATTTAGTAATGCCCGAACGCTGAATAACTCAAAAAATTATGATGCTATTTTGTTAAAATCTATTCTGTAGTTTGCTAATGATGAAAGAAGGATGGGGATTGAAAATGGACGAAGTTGGATCATGGGTTTGTTTTTTCGAAGCTATTGATTGAAGCGATAAGGCCAAACCACCATAATTCTGAAACCAATAAAGATGGATACTTTAAATTTAGTACAGTGATGTATTTTCCAACTTCCTTTGAGTCCCTGAAATTTGCAATCAATTGGAATGGTGGTTCGAGTACCTTCCACACAACTCCCAAGACATAAAAGCATATTTTCCAAATTAATAAAAATAGAAACATTAAATTTGGTACAATAGATTTCAGTCCTGCTGGCTTAATATTCCTCAAAACTTAAAAAAGTTAAATGAGAGTTTCTGTAACTATTAATAGTATTTGTCTGGTGTGGGATATAACTAGGTCGTTTGCATTGACTTACTTTTGTTTCATTACTTGTGTTACAATTAATTGGAGTATAAATTTACTCTAATTAGACTTATAGAACAAAAGGACCTCTGTCTTAATATAAGGATTCTCATCAATCATTATATCCTTCAGTGCCTAACATTTTTAGTATTCCATTGGTACAAAAGTGAAGAGACCTGATTATATCAAGTGTACTGTGTACTTGGTAACAACCATCACAACCTCAATAAGTTTTTTATAATTTTTCATTAGAATATTTTTATGCAATTCTTAGAACAATCCATGAAGCCATTTCTATCTACTTTTAATTAACTTTTTTGCAAGTTCATAGTTTCTTAAGAAATTTAAGTACTAAAAATAAACTTAAATTTAATTAAAATTTTATTGCCTACGTCTTAATATTTCATTGGAAATATCTGGAAAGCCTTAAATTACATTTTCCTAATTATATTCCAAAAAATTATCTTCCATATTTCTACCAAATCTCTAAGGCTAAAATAATAATCAAAATCAATATTTACTAGAAAATGCTTTTTAAAGAACTTGATTATGCAATTAATGTAATTTTAAATCTTCTAAAAATGTCATTTTTTTCATCTTCTCATTTAAATTCAAATTAAGGGGAAAAATATCTACACTTTAGAATTATAAAATTTAAAATTATAATTTTTTTGAATTTACCTACAAATCCTTTTTCCTATTAAAGTGAAGAAAAATCGTACATGCATACATAAAATAAAATTTTCGTGAATTTTTTTTGAATTTAAAACCTTGGAGTAAAAAAAAAATGAGGAACAAATATTCAGAGTATAATTTTACATAATAATTTTACTCTAGCACTACTTTTATACTCGTACATTCTCATGTATTATTAAAGAGTTTTCTCATTTTCATTTAAATTAAAGGATAATCTGAATGTAAAAGAAACGTATAATAAAGGATTATTGTATAAGCAGCGCGCTCTTGATTGATGTCTATTATTTTCATTTTTTTTCAACTTACATTATACTATTTCCAAAAAAATAATTTAAATATTTTAATTTTAAGTGTCAGTTATTCTCTTCATCTATTAAAAAATCTTTTTAGCTGTCAAGCTTCAGAAAGTCCACAGGATAACGGTAAAACCTGTCTAATATTTAAGAATAAATATCTAACTATCTAAAGAGCCACTATTCTTTAGTTTTATAAACTATTATTATTATAAGTTACCCATTTTGGGTAATGACGTAGGGGGGAAAACCTATCAATTGATTATATTCCTTTAACTAAGCAGACTCAGAGAAATATCATTCGAATTGCTTCAAACTTTTTGTTTCAAGACCTGTAAAATTTTAAAATTCATTCATATTTCACTTTGATTGAATATAAAAAATTTCATTTGGGTTTGTATTGAGTAACCAAATTTATGATTCAGTTTACCCGAAGCTTCATGCAAATTTATAGAACTGGGAATAATAAAAAATATTTAGACGCTCAAAAAGTTTTAGAAAATTTAAAAAATCATCCCGAACAAGTTAATATTCTACAAAGTCGTGAATGTCAAACTTATATTTTCATTTGGCTAATCAACCTTTTTCATTTGAAGAAGGTGTAAGTTGCAAAATTTTAATTCAAGAAACCGAGGATACTTGGCTTGGATTTTAGAAGACAAGTCATTTTTTACAATCTTCATTAGTATCGAAAAGCTGAGTTAGTCAAGATAGTAAGTTAGTTGAAGCTGAGGAAGTCAAGCACGCATTAATATGACATCATTACAATGCTTCTTCAAGAATCATTTCATACTGGCAGTGAAACCTTAAGCACCTTGAAAGTTTACATCGATTTCGAAGCAAGTAAAATTAGCATTGATAACTTAAAAATATTAAACTATCTTCAATTTTGTCGGCTATTGTGTGATATATTATGGTTTTATATTGTAGACTGACGGTATCAATTGACCACTTCTGTTATAAAACCGGTAATAAAATGAACACATAGAAAAATAACCCAGAATTTTTGAATTTATAAAGAGCACAGTTATTTATCTTTCATTAAGTAGGTATATGGTATAAAATGAACAAAGAAAATAATAGGAACAATGTACCTAGCAGTTCATATCAAAGCATTAACATTATTAAAATATGAAGATAGTAATAATAATTATTTTCAGACCAATAATATTACTGCACAGAATTTTGTTCCAAAATGGATGGACAAAGAGAATATAAGCAAAAAATCAGCAATCCAGTCCATAGTCAAAAAAACAACAAAGAAAAAAAAACAGGCAAAGAGGAAACGATTATAATGAAAATATTAAAATTTTCTTTTGGTCTATTATTACTTGTATTATACTTGAAAGGAAAATTGTTTTGGTATAAAGGTAAGAGTTTTGTAAAACTGTGGGTGATTGATTGTGAACCAAATTGTAAGTAGGTAATAATACATAATTCTGTAATTGTTTTTCCTTAGAGAACTTGGTAACTTGGAAAAAATTATTGAAAAAGTCCTGAAAAAAAATGTTTAAAATAAAAATATGCAATTACAATGTTAAAATGTTTTATATCTTCGATTTTGCTTCAAAATGTGTCCTAGGGACAGAAAGGTTTGTTGGTTTGGCAAACCTGTTTGATTTTTAACATCATTAGCCTGAAACTAAAAGTATTCATTAAGAGATGTCTATGCATTATATATGCAAAATATTCTGGCGTGCCAGAATAAGCAACGAATATCCTTGAAGTATTACAGGAGAAGAACCCATACTGAAGAAACAAAGAAAGAAAATTTGGAGTCTGAATAGGTCATACGTTAAAAAATTTCCCAGATCGGTCGCATGGCTTGGAATGTAATCCCGAAGAAGGAGAATATACGAGCCTCTGAGAAATACTTGGAGACGCAGAAAACTAAATGAACTTAACGAATGCAACATCACACGGAAGAAGGTAAAACCGGCAACGGGACACTGTGTCAGATGAAAATGTCAAACACACTCTTGTGGGAGATACAAATACAGGAACATATGATGAGTAAAGGTACATAGAACCGATTGTTAAAAATATAGGCTAAACCCAAGAATTTATAAAGAAAATGTTTAACCTGAATTTAAAACCAAATTTAATCGAAGTTTAATTTTGTAATCAATGGAGATAATTTCAGAACTTTAATATTTCATTTTGCAGTTTGTTTTATAGGAGGTTTTAATTTTTAGCAGTGTTTATAGAAACTTGAAATTTATTTTATAAAAATTGAAGATAAAAAATTCTAAAAGAAGATTAGAACGTAATCTTTAATATAGTATTTGAAGATTCTTGAATAATGATTGTATAATAAGATATTTATTAATTGTATATAAATATTTGATTCATACCTACTTTCACATTTGATTAAATAATATTATAATGTTATAATTTAATCATACTTTTGTAATTAGTTATAAGTGAATTCTATAGAATCAGTATATTTTATATTCAAAAAGAATGAAAATAACACGAGTATCTCTAAAATATTCAATTCATAGAAAATATATAGGAAGTAGATATACTAAAGAATTTTCTTTCAGATATAAAAAACAAAATTAGATTTACAAAGAGTTTTAATCTCATTTTTCTTCTGTTCTTCAAAATAAATTTATATTTACAATTTTCTGTAATTATTTAATTAACTATTAGATAAGTGGATTAGAATGAAAGAAACATTTATTTTATAAAAACTATAATAATATGTTAACTTGTATAAAAATATCAAAAGAAAATTTCTTTATTCATGTCGAATCCGATTTTATTTAATGAAAAAATCATATGATAAATTAAATTCCTTGAATTTGTTTAGAATTGAGATAAACTTATAAAGCAATATTGGATAAAAATTCCTTCAATATTCCAATTTGTCAGGTTATTTTACCCTTGTCATATTCAGGGTCTGAAAAGTTACGATTAATGTAATTAACCATTAGCGGCTTCTAGTGATACATCCCTAACAAACATCCCGTTGCTGTTTTAGTATTTAATGAAAGATGGTGTTGGACATAAAAATCTAGACAAATTTCTTAAGGCGCTTTTACGACATTTGAGATGATGAGGAACTTTGATTATCTAAGCACAATTCAGATTTCACTATTTTCTAAGTTAGTAGTATCCAAAGCATTTTTTAAACTACGAGTAGGTAGAACTTTGAACAAGACGTTTTGAAAAACCCAATATTGGATCAGAGTTTTCAGCTAAACTTATTATTTGAAGTATTCATTGGAAGGATCACTATAAAAAACGTTCAAGTACATAAAGTCTCTTATTTTCAAGTTTATTTCAAATGAATCCTGAAATTAAATCTTTAGTTGAGTGTAGTTTTACAATTTATCGAAGGAGAATTTGAAAATTAGAGATTTCAGAAATTGTCTTTTTATAAAACTTGAAGCAAAAAATTTATAAAAAAATTTAAAAATTGGAAAGACTATTTGAAACGGGGGTGACAGATTGTTCACTTGGCATATAAGTTTCTTATTGAACTGTTCTATTTACCGCTAATTTAATATTGAATTACATATAAATTTATTCAATCCCTTCCTCGTCCTACACAATCCCCGAGTTCTATATTACCCACACCCGATTCTCAAAAATCTTTTCATATCCCTATTCTTCGAACCAAGCTGTACAATTGTATTGGCCCCATCCTAAACTTTGGTTCAAAAAAAGTTGTAGGCTTGGTGTATTAAAGTCGCACACTACCTGTAGGAGCTAGCTACAGTTCCAATAGATGGTTTTCAAAGCTTTCGATTTCCCTGCATGAAAAAAGTTGTAATTAAATGCGTTAAGTATTCGAAATATTAATCAAATGGGGAACACGCTAACTGAAGCTCAACGCACCAAAAACTATTTTAATATTAAAGCCATTTATCATAGGGTTATTTTAAGTCATGTTTTATCAAAAAACTTAGCTCCTGAAGGTTGTCATTTAAAAAGTTCATATGGAACAAGAGTATGCTCTACAGACCTAAACCTTAATATTTCATTACCTTTAAAGGCAGGTGGTATTACCGATATATAATTGTATTACACACAATTCGGCCTCATCTAAGAAAATAAGGCGGCTTGATTTAAAAAGCTGCTAAACTAGTTTGCTTTTTCAGAAGGATTAGATAGATACGATGAGGTTTGAAATTCTAACCATTCTAATTATTTCTTTTTGTGAAAATTCAAACATGGATAAAAAATCCCATATTTTTTTTTGTTATATTTCTTTTACATAATATTCTATTAAATTATTCTATTAAATTATTAGAATAAAATCCCTCAAAATTGTATTTCTTTCTTATTCTTATTCTCTTATTGTTGAAAATATTTTCTCTTCTTCAAAACAAAGTGGATTATATTCACATTATATGTAAATATGTTAGTACTCATATTATAGTATATCTGTATGTAATATACATTATTCCAAAAAAATTCAAATCTATAATTATATTATATACCTACATGAGAATCTGGGTAAGAAACGAATATTTCCTATACATTAAATCCAAAACTATATTCAAGAATCATAATATTGAAAGACCACATCATATTACATTTTGTACAATAATATTCAAAAGCGTAATAATTGGATGAGTCTATTGTATAAAAATGGACTTATGTTATTAGGCATTTGGGACAAATCCTTTTTAATATATTCGATTTTATGAGATTTTTAAGATTTTTCAATATTAAACAAAATAAAAAACCATACAATAAAAATATAATGAAACAAATTTGGATTTCTGTCGTATGTAATATTGTATGTCTCCTGTGCTTATTGTAAAGTCTATTGTACGTCTCATGTGCTGTATCCCCAAGATATTAACCAAAAATTTGTTTAACTAGAAGCAAATATTTCAAAAACCAGTTAATAAGCTTCTAGGTCTCAGTTACAACAAAACTAAAATTTTTTCGCCAAGGATTTTTGAGACCAAAGCGGTTTTGGTAGCTCCTGTGCTATTCTAATATCTCTTGTATGTTTCCTGTACTATTGACTCAATATATTTATCTAAAAAAATCTTTTACTATAAGAAAATATTCCAGAAATCACGTTTTAGGCTTCACGGTCTCAGTTACGGCAAAATTGGACGGAAATTTTTTTGTGTAGGATTTTTGAAGACAAATGAAGTTTTAGAAGATTTAAAAATCATTCGGCTTCTGGGCTCATAACCGAAGCCTAACTCGAAAAATCAACGGTCAGATAAGTTTATATTGGAAAGTTAGCATTTCTATATTGAGTGCTAAAGGCTTTTCGATTTAAAATAAAATGATCAATGATGTCAAAGATAATATCTATTGTCTTTCTGTTCCGAGATTCTTTCTAAGAATAGTTTGAATGAACTGAGAGGGTTTTAAAAAATTAAATATTTCTGGGAGTAATTCTTAAGAAGTAAATTTCCTTCAACTTCATACAAGAAGCGAAAGAGATTCAATATATTATACCTAGAGGTTTCTTTTTAGTTCTCCACTCTATTTTTAAAACAAGTTTGCAAGTAAGGATCACCACTTAAAGAAACTTTAAACCTAAAAGAGCAGTATCAGAATAAAAAATAAAACCAATATAAAAATTGATAATAATTGTGCAACTATATAAATACTATTGGGTATTAGGAATTATTGTCTGGGATTAAAAAATATTGAAATAGAAAATATTTTAAAGAAATTTTAATATTTTAATGAAAGGAACAAAATATTAAGAATAGGAACATGATTATACAACTAAGAAGAATAAAACTACAACAATACAATATTTATTCCAATTTTTAAATCAACTCTTTTTTGTACAATTTCAAATTTTTTTTTTTCTTTATGGATCAAAAATGGGGTGATAATTTCTAAAAAAAATAGGAATTGATAGGTCCTTCCTAAAATATTAAAAAAAGATTCTGATTGAAAAATATAGTTTTGTTACAAATAGTTAGTACACTACACATATAGTTGGATATTGAAAGTCATTGGAAATAATGAAGTATGAAATTAATACTTCTTTGTGGTTAAATAGTTGGATTAAAATTTTTACAAAAAAACTTTTCAAATTTAAGTCCAGAAAATTGGAATTAGTTTAAAAGAAAAATTTTAATCGATAGTGATTTAAAAATTTATAAAATTTTTTTTCTGAGAGTTTTAAAAAATAAAAGAATGTTTTAGAGAAAATGAAAAAATGTTTGTTATAAGTTCAGTATTAAATCTTGTTGAGTATCTCTTTGAAGTCTTTTTGAATATGTTTAGATTAAATTTTACTACAATAAAAATGAGTAAATCAGTGAGTATCTTTCCTCTTATAGCCCTTTTTAAACATGGAGAGGCGTTTGGAATCTTTTTGGGTTGCATTTAAGAGTTGCATTTAAAATAAAAACTGGACTTAAAGAAAAAACTTACAGCTAGAAGGCCTTAGAAAGGTAAAAAACTTACTTTAAAAAAGCAAAATGTGCACCTAAAGAAAAAAGTTTCATTTAAAATTAAAAATTCTCAGTTAAGGAAAAAATTTTATAATCAAATAAAAACTTGCTGCTAAAAAAAAAACTTACTGTTAAAAAAAAAATTTTAAAACCGAAAGAGTTTTAAAGTTTATTTACTGCTGATGTATTAGGACAAAAACTTGCACTTAAAGAAAATATTAATTAAAATTCAAAAGTAGCTTTTTAAGAAAAAATTTTCAGTTAAAAACGAAAACTTGCTGTTTAAAAATAAAATCATTCTCTTTAAGTGTAAAACCAAGGTGTTATACTTATAGGTTATTTATTAAAGTGACTTTTTTAAAAATGTTTACAGTAAGCTAATATTTAATACTATTGCCCGCTTATTTTAATACAATCTCACTAGTAAGTTATATGCCAATGCATCTCGGGGCTGCAATCTTTATTATATCGAAACTATTTCTTTTATATAACTTTTAAGTGCTAAGTGTTCAACTTTTAGGGTTATAAGCCTGTCTATACCATCTGAGTAGCATATTTTGTTTGTGTTATTAGAATTGATCCTAATGAATTCCACATACAATTTTTATTTCCTCCAATTTCTGTAAAATCTTGTACCTAAGCTACAAAAAATTAATAAATTTATTTTTATATTTGGTTTTTTTGAAACTCAACTTTTTAATTAAAATGTTATATTATAAATGAAAATATCTTACATTTTTAAATAGAATGGGTTTAAGAATTTTTGTTTTGTTAATTATTACAACATACTTACGACAATTTACCACAATTTCCGAATAAAATCCATTTTGTTATTTTGTGTTTTGAATTGTAGGCGGTTTCAGTAACAAAAAAAAAATTATTCTCAGTATAATATAACGGAGACATTGAGGTTCACCTTACGAAGTAAAAATATACACTTATATATGTAACATGTGTATTTGTATATATATATATATATTATACATATATATCCTTTCCAGATGCTTTTAATGTGGTATAAACAGTTAATAAGGACCATAATTGTAATTTTAATACAAAAACGAGTTAATTAAAAACTTCAACAGAATTGTACGAAAAATACAACAACAATATCAACATGAAAAGTAATACCAACATACAATGAAAAGTTGTTGACATTTACTGTTAAATAAAGGTAAAATCAAGAGACAGATTTTTTTGTTTTTCATATTTCATTTTTATTTTGACTTTTGCTTTACTTTTTGGAAATTTCTTTGACAGATATCAGAAAAAATTATTGTAATATATAAAAAAAAAATATTATTTAATTATAATTAAAATGAAAACCCTGCTTTTCTTTGGTAAATGAGTTGAAAATACACAATTTTATTTTTGGTTTAAAGGTTTTCAAAGAAAAAACAAAACAACAGAAAATTTTTATTGTTCATTTACAAGGAAATTTTATTTTCAGACGACGTGGGTTACTTTGCCATAAATTGACATTGAATTTTATTATATTGAAATATTTCAAGGTTAATTTAAAGATTTTTCAAAGTTTTTTGCAAATTGAAATTATGTTTTTGAATTATTTTTAGGCATTTAATTATTTAGTTTTAGGAAAGACTGGTTAACTTGGTTATGAAATCGTATGTGGTAGGGGATTGTATATAAATATAAATAAATAAATAAATAAATAAATTTTTAAGGCTCAAAAGTTTTGAAGTAAACAAGAAATATTAGTTTGATTGGCAGTTAAGTATTTAAGGTATGTCTGTTTAATCAATTGTTTAACTATATATTGTATATTTAAGATAAATTTAGATATAGTAGTCTTTCTTCCAAGTTACTCCATACGTATCTATTAAAATAATAAGGGGAAATTCCAATAGATAATTTAAGAAGTTAATAATATTTTAGAATGAAAAATATAATTAATAAAACAAGGTCTATTATATATTTTTATTTTTATTTATATATGTGCTAACTTTGCTAAGTGAAACAAGTTATTACTTTCGATATTATATGAACAAATTTTTGAAAATTAATTTTAATCACCCCTATTCTGAATTCCTGCGTAGATTTTCTACGCAAAATTAGCTACGTTAAATTGGATTTTTTTTAGCTGTTCTGAATTACGCTGGAGAGATTAATTAATGTCAATGGCAATACTTTTTTTGAAGTTTAAAAATTTGACGTTTTTGTCTGAATTTTTATTTAAATTATTTTGTAAATAATAACAAAGAAAAAAAAAATTATTTAAAAACATGAATTCAATTGCATTTGGATTAATTGCTGTAGAACAAGATGAAGAAACCAATCAAAGAAATTCTTTTGAGCGTTTGGTTCGTTGTTACTCTTGTCCTAAAAATAATTTTAGAAAATGAAAATGCTTTGTTCCCAAAGTTATAGATGAAATATGTAGATATGCCATAAAGCATAAAGCTCGTCTAGAAGAGCATATAAATATTTCAATATTGCTGCTCAGTTAAAAAATAATCCGATTATTACAAGAACGCTTAAAAGAAAAAGATCTTTAGATAATATATTATAAAGTACAGATTTCCTAAGGGAAAGTACACAATAGGTTTTGTCCCCAATTCAAACCAAGGATAGCAAAAAATTAATGGTTAGCCACTTCGGCTAGTTTTAATAAGGGAGGGTGTGGTTTAGCTCGGTAAGAATCCGGCATACACTTTTGCTACGGCGCAGATTGTATCTTTCGAAGATTCCTACCAATCCAAGTAAAAGAAAAAAAAAATTTTTTTTTTGAAAAGGGAGAAAAAAAAATACTTATTTCAAAATCAAGTTTGCATAGATTCTACGCAAATTAGTGTTACGTAGTATTTCAGAATAAGGGTGAAGATCTTAAATACAATAAATCAATAAATTAGATGGTTTTGTTGAGAAGTTTCCATAAAATAAGTAAAAATTAAATATTCAACTACATGGAAGAATCTTTACACTAACCTTTTGAAGGTTTATTGTAACTTTACAAAAGAGTAACAAAATGATAGTTTACATATTCATTGATATTTTGTATATTAAGTACTATATTATATTCCTTTTTGTTTTTTGTCTCTAGTTAGTAGAAAAAGTCAGTAATCTAAAAATTTCACATTTCGAACAATTCAAAATGGCAGAAAATAAATTAAACTAAAAATTTGTCTATAAGAGTAAAACTCATATTTATTCATTAAGATCTTAATCCATCCAAAATTTCATTCCTAAATATAACTGTTTGGAAGATACCCGGCGTGATCAAGACTTTTGCACGAACTGAATTTCGAATAACGGTAAATTAAAGTACCTACCATATAACATTTTTATAAATATTAGTACATATATTTACAAAGCTCGGAAAACTGGTATTATAACTATTTAAAAATAGAATTTTCTAAACTTTTGAAAATTGTCACTCGACAACAGATGGATCTTTAACAATGTAATACCTATACATGTAGCTATTTTTTTTTTCTTTATTTTAAACGTTACACAAGTTTTGTTAATACGCGAATGGACGGACAGAGTCAAACTATATAGGCACATTTTTTAAAAATGTCCGGAAATAACATTTACGAACCTATTAAAGAAGAGTGTTAATAATTTTGATTTAAAAGTAATTGTAGTAAAAGTCCAAGCCTAACATTCTCGTAGTAACTGTGTAAAACTCCTCAACACAAAAACTTCAAATTTATTTTATCTTAATTTTATTTGATGTCCAGCTTTAATTACTAAACGCCCAAACATTTTTATTTTTATTTTTTTTTTTTTAACTTGTATAATTTAATACACTTAAATATTATATACCATAAGACAACAAAAAAAATTCAGTAATTAAAGCAAACAATTAAAAATATTTTATCAAGATTTATTAAACAAAAGAAAATTTTACCACTTGGGTTACAATATAAAAAAAAAATTCTACAAAAACAACAAAACAAATAAGAAATTATATAGTTAATATCGTTTTACTTGTATTAAATCCCTTAAGGGGTGTATACAACCATTTTTATTGTTTTTTTTTTTTTTGTATTCCTTTGCAGTCCTTCGCGTCTTTCTCATCAGTTCAGTTTCCTTAATGACTCTGTCATATTATTAAAAGTATACATTTTAATATGACACCCCATCAACATCGCCATATCAACCACATTTAATTAGGCTTTTCCATCTAAAGTAATTTTTTTTGTTTTTGTTTTTTTTTTTTTTTGTGTCCTAGAAAATGACGATTACTAACTCGCAGAACAACTGCGTCTTCATAAATGTTTAAATTTAGCAGAATCATCCCCATTTAGTAGGAAAAAAATTAAAATAAATAATATAAAAAATAATAATCATAATGGCTAGTAATAAAAGAAAAAGATGTAAAATAATAATAATAAGAAAAAGAAATAAAAAAAAAAAAAGTAAAAATATCCTGCGGACATTTTTGTTTAATTAGACTTCAAGCAGCCTTATCAGTGTTTTAACATTTACACGTTTAAATAATCTCATCCTCTTTATGCTAATACATTGTATGTACATATTATACAGTATTGAATGCAATAGGGGTGAACTGATTTTATTTAATTATTTTAAATGTATTTATATTAAGATTTTTTCCCTCGTTTGGAACCTAGTTCTGAAGCTGTGAACACTTTTAGGCATGCAAATAAGTACGGAGTGAGTTTTTTTGAAGTTCTAATTAAATCAATCGCGAATACTTGTAGATTTTACATACATTACTATGGCAACGTCAAGCCAACTTAGACTTAGAACAATATCAAGAAAATAAGACGTAATAAATGAAAGTTCAACAGATTCTCTCAGTTTGTACGTAGAGAGTAAAGAATATTGTATTAAGTTTAAGTAAAAAAATGTTGTACATTTTTACTTTTGAAATAATTAAATGGAAGTTTTTCAATGAAAACTGCACAGATCTTTAAACATAAATGCCAAGCCATTGTATTTGATATACTAATGTCTTTTAGAGAGAGATTTTGAAATGCATTTGATGTTAATCACTGTTATAGGACACCAAAGTCCTAGTAAAGATGTTAGATATTCAATGTTAAATATTTAGAAAAAATTTCTTAGGTCTTAATATTGTCAGTTATAACTAAATATATTAAAAAATTATCAATTGTGAGTTAACTACAAGATGCTATAAATAGCTTATTAAGCTAAAAAATTGGAGTGAGCAATATGAAGTTTGTGATCTAAATGGAGCTCTACTAAATAAGAATTTAGGGTATTTAGGGTATTTACTAAGTAATTTAGGGTATTTCTATAAGATGTATTTGGATATTCATTCCCTAAGATCAATTCTAATAATAACAACATAATATTTTCCCCTGGTCCAACATGCACCTATGATATAGACAGGTTTATTATGCTAACAGTTAGTACTTAAAAAAAAAAAATCATATTTAGTCCGATACTGTAAACTTGTGCGTGTATATAAAATAACGCAATAGCTGAGGTAAAATATATAATTATGATTATTGCTTTTATTATTTTAACATACATGCATATACATGTGAAAATTTTTTAATTGTATAATATGACCTTAAGTTACGTTCTCATTACGATGTGTTAAAAATAATAATAAACAGTTATGTTTTCAAAAAATGACCATTTTGTAAATATTTTCATAATTTTTTTTTTTTCTGTTGTTTCAGGAAATTATTTTATGAATCCCTTTAATTAATTTGACATTTTTATTTGACAATGACATACGTGAAATGTTTTTAAAGTAAACATTTTTAAAATATCAGACTAAATTTAATATTAAGTTAAAGAAGGTTAAGTAAGAAAAAATGTTAAGATTTAATTATGAAAGTTAAAAGTTTTAATATTAAAGTTAAATATTTCTTTTCTTAACTTGGGAATTTATAATAATAATTTAAAGAGGCTGAAAACTTAAGAAATCGGTTTTTGAGAAATTTTGCGTAGCATTTTTTTTGAAGTTTCTTGAAATGTCAAAATTGAATTTCCAACAAATGGAAAATTTTGAGTGTTATCAAACTCTTGGTATCGTCGAAAAGTTCAAAAATAAAAAATATTTTATTTACGAGTATAACATATAACGAAGATAATATAGACAAATTTTTTTAAATAAATTAATTAAGTGCTAACTGTTTAACTGTTAGGCTAATAAGCCTGCTTATACCAAAGGTACATGTTGGAACAAGGTGTCACATTATATTCTTATTATTAGAATTGAACTTCATTCCATTAATGATTTAAGCATGAGATAGTACTAGGCCTTATAACACGTAGAAACGTCTTAAATTTTTAATAGATACAATTTTCTATTTTGTTAATATTGTGATAATTTTATATTTGAGTTAAATGGCACTCTATATCTGTGAGTTATATTATTCAATTAAACTATTTGTTTATATTGTTAAATTAATGTATTTTTTATAAAAATATATTTAATTATTGTTATTGATTAAGTCAATAATTTGAACGCAATAACAAATTCGATGTATTTACAACTTAATTCAATGTGTTCCCTTGTATTATTACAGAGGTTTTAGGAAATTAAAATTTTATTCAGTCACTTTCCCACTTTCTATGAATTCATCTGTCTACGTTACAAAATGGAGAATACTGGGAACTGAAAAGAACTATTATAAGAATTATTAAGCTTATTTCGAAATATTCATTAAAATATAATTTGATTACGTAATCAAGGTTAAGAATTAATATTAATCTCATTCTATTGAAAAGGAAACCCACTTTCAAAATATTCTTACATAATATATATTGAAAAAATAAGATAAAATTGGATTAATGGCGATTTCTTGAAAATTCCAACAAAAAAAAAAAATAAAAAAACTAATAATTTCCAAAATAATAATCTATCTTTGGTTTACTCTTTTAATCCACTAGTTATTGTGGATTTTGTTGTTCATATACAACCGTTATTTTTTTGTTGTAAAGTATAACGCTTATTTTTCCACACCACATAACTACAAGTAAATAAGACATATTTCAGTTATTTAAACCTGAAAACTATATAAAAAATAAATGTTATCATAGTCCCAGGATAAATAGAATAGAATATGTATATAATACGAGTATATAAATACTATATAGTAAATCTGCCAAAAAAACGATAACAATGGATTTGTCTATGTCAGCAGAAAAAATTTAACAAAACCAAATGGTTGTGTGTCATTTTTCTTATTTTTTTAATAGTTTTTTTTTTTTTTATTTTTTCCTTAAACATCAAAAGTAAGTGACAGCACTGAAATTAGTTTCCCAGATGGCAGTAAATATTGAAATAAAAAATTTTTGAAAAACGAAAAAAAAATTTAAAATGAAATTTTGATCGTTAATAAAATTACAAAAATTTCATTTTTAATTTAAAATAGTTAATTAGAAGTTTTGATAAGTAATTTTAGTATTTAAAATTCTTAATAACTTTTGTAGTCGATCTTTTTTAACTTCATGATAACTTAAAACGCTAAAATTTTTAAAATGGTCTGAAATGGAAATGGCATGGAATTTTATAAAAAGACTGAGCATTATTATTTTATATATTTGTATTAATCTTACATCTAACATAGAGTTTTTCGTCTTACAAATGATTCAAATGGCACATCAACGCTCACTCCACTCAGCTATCGTCGATAAACAATTAATGCCGGCGATCAAAGTTTTCCAACGTGCAACATGGAGGGCAAAGACGATAATCCGTGAAACGTTAAACTATCCAGATAATTTATCTATATTACATATCATAAATGATACTGCAATATATTTAAACCAGTGGTTCTTGATACCTTTGTAGGTTTGGATACTATTATTAAATAATACCATTACTATTTGTTATATTTATTTAATTATATTATACTATTCATATCTGTGTGGAGACCCGCATATCCTTGGACAGGAACTTAACAACTACGACCGAAGCGCCCTATTTTTATTTGACTTTTCCTTTACGCTGCATTTATTTACAAATTTTGCATACTTTTAGGGAGATTTTATTCCTATAAATATGCAGAAGTTAATTTTGATTTGTGCACCTAATTTCAATCATTCTAAAAATCGTTTTTCTTATTACTCCCATTGATAGGGTTTAGAGGTTCAAATGTGTTATATTTCTACCAATCTTTCTAGAAATCTTATGCTTCGAAGACAACTCTCCTAAAATTATTTGTTAGTCTTCCATTAATTTAATATAAACCAAACAAACAGTTTTTGCACAGTTATGAAGATATTTTTTATATGATAGGACGAAACAATATGCTACCTTGAGCCTCCATAGGTAAATTAGGAAATTAAAAAATATATCAAAATAAACTTTTTTTTTATTTTATTGTTACCTTTATAATTTTTTTTCCAAACACCTGAAAGCATGAGAGCTTTAGTTTTTCCATATACAAACTTTTTTTTTAACCTACAATGGAAGGGATGGTATTTTATGATTCACCTGGTGACATTTTTTTTTTTTATTTTTTATTATTTTTTTCTGTTATTTTATTAAAAAACAATGGTGTTAAAAGGATTAAAAAATATTTGTATGAATGTGATAAATGAATTTAAAAGAAAAAAAAAAAAACAATAATAACAACAAAACTAAATATAAAAGATAGAAAAGGGTAAGTTAGAAAAGGTGTTATAAATGTCAGTCAACTTGTTAAGAATATGTCAAAATTAAATTGGAAGGGTAGAAAAAAAAAAATTAGAAACAAAAAATGGATTATAAAAGAATATAAAAAACGAAAGAATATAAAAAACTAATACAATAAAAATCCATAAAAAAAGTGACAAGGTTGTAATTAGATATTACGAATAAAAAATCCATTACTACGAGCCTAAAGTCGTATAATACAAATTTTTTTTTTAAATTTAGATTATCGTCGAATTTTTTTCCAGTTGAGTTTAATTAATAACTATCAACTTAAAGTGTACACTCTTGCTTAACGTGTTTAATCAGAATATGACAGTGACAGTTTGACATTAAGCGATATTTTGACAGTGATGTTAAAAAAGTTGTCATATTCACATTTTCAAATAATTCTTTACTTAAAATATTTATTCTTTGACTGAATCGCTAATCTACAGCTGGATTTTTTAGTTTTAGGTTAGATGACCAGATGCTAACAATAAAAATCTATGTACAGAATAATTTGAATTATCAAACTTATTACATTAATTAAAAGCAAAAAACCTAAACTCAACATGCCAATCGATGACATATTAATTCAAACACCAAATCAATCTTAAGTTTTTCTTAGACTCTCTACTGAAACGGAACAATTAAAATGGTCTATGAAACTTTTGATTGCTTTATATCAGTTAAATAATAATAAAGATGGTAATCTGAGAATTGGAATATTATACATTTAGGACAGTTTCATATTGAAGATCCCAAATAATTTTTACGTCTGTTCAAGCTCCCTTCGACAACATTTCGTGTTAAACATTGTCAAAACTAAAGTATATATTTCATGAGATGCTATTGTTAGTCATGAATAATCCCCCGATTTATATGTTTTAAAGGTAGATACCACTAAAGTTGTAGATACATACACAGTACACTTTATTTTATTTGATCCGGTCCGGAAACAAAAACAACTTTCAAATAAAGAACATTAAAACCAGTTAAAAATCGATTTTTACTTAAAATATAAAAATATTTAAGAAATTCACACACAATAGAAAAATATTATACATAATAACAATAATTTATAAGAAAATATTAGAATCTTGCTTTTTGTCTTAAACTTTGAGACAAAAACTGTATTCATAAAATTAAAAAAACTTTTAATCGATATTGACGCCATATCATTTTCTTTTATTATTTAGTTTTTATTTGATTTCAAATTTTATTTTTAATCGTAATCAAATGATATCATATCAAATTAATCGAAAAATTGTTTCATATTCATATGCGAAGTTTTTTTTTCTATTGGTGAACAGTTACAAAAACTGAGAAGGGAAGATAATTTTTCCAAATATTTTTTGTCTTTTCTATTTTAATCAATAATAAAATTTGTAACAATTGTCGATTTGGAAAATTATTTTGGTACAGTGGTACAAATTAGTGAAAAAACTAAATTGTTTCCAATCCGGGTAAATTGTTGGACTGATCAAAGCTTATGGTCTGAGAAACAATCAATATCACAGAACATTTAAAAGGACTGACGTAGCAGGACTTACTTTGTCTGAATTCACTTAGATTTGATTCATTATAAATATTTTGCTAAAATACAGGGACATTCATAAACTCTGAAATAACAGTTTTCATAAATTGAAGGTAATTAAACACGCTAATTTGGCCAACTAAATAAAAGAGTTGAATAATATATATATATTGAATAATCCCCTACAGCATACAATGTGATAAATTAGTCTTTCCTTTTTAAGTTTGGCAAGTATATATTTTTTAATATGTTGTAAATTATAAATTATATTTTTTTATTAGGTATGATCTAACAAGGGTTGAAACTCCTAATAATTTATCTTCAAACATTTATAAAATTTTAAAATATAAAAAAATTCAATTTCAGCTTTGACACACAGTTATTGCTCTAAACAACAATTTAATAAATAAATTCTGTCAAAATATTGAAAGTGACAGATATGACAGTTTCAAATTTGTCAAAATAAAGCAATTGGAAAATTAAAATACGTCAACTCGTTACTTTGCTTCAGTTGATTACTTTGAATACTTTGTAAATTTGACCAATTACCTTAAAAAGTAATGAATAAAATTCATTTAAACTGTCAAAGTTTTTAAAATTAACAAAGGAAGTAAAACAAGTATTGAACAATCATTTTTAGTATTTAGCTAGGAAAATAATTAAAATATTTTTATAATTTCTATAGAATCACTGTATATACACAATATATTTACGAATACATGTATGTAATCGGTAAAGTTCTATGTATGTTGATATTAAATTAATATATACTTATAATTAAAATGAAAAACAGTTAAGTTTAGTTTTAAACAAAAGTATTATTAATTTTATTCTTTAGCTCTTCTAACACATTCAAATATAAAGAATACCAAAAAAGTGTATATGAAATGAAAAATTCCAGAAAAACTATATGAAAACTCTTTAATAACAATCAAACACTTAAAATAAATAAAAAAAAAAAAATTAGAAAGAGAAAGAAAGAATTGTAATAATGTTCACTGATTTGTTTGTTTGTTTACTTTTTATAAAAAGATTTTTATTAAGACATTATTACTATTATTATTTGTATACACAAACTAACAAAATAACAACAACAAACAAATGAATTAAAAGTTTTTACCCCCAATTGTAGTTTTCTTTTTTTTTTTTTTTAATTTCTTTTAGATTAAATGGATCATTAGTTTTTGATGATGATCATAACTTTAATGATAAAAACTTTAACTATTATTTTTATATTTTTGGATGAAAAACTCTGGAAAAATCTTAAGGGAAAACTTTATGTTTCACTTTGAAAAACTCAATAAAAAAAATTTTTTTCGATTTTATTTGTATTTGTTTGACGTTTTTCGATTTTATTTTGCGAGATTTATATATTTGAATATAAAATTTAATAGAATTTCTGAAATCGAAAATGAATTTTTACTTAAATATCTATTATATTATAAAAAAATTATTGAAAATCTGAAAATAAGAAAGAAATTAATAAAGATATTTTATTTTAAGGAGTGTTGAAATGAAATTTAAGAATTAAAAATATTCGAAGATATGTGCAATAAAAGTTGAAAGTCGAATAAGTTGTAATGTGTGAATCGATTAAATTGAAAAAACAAAAGGACTATTAAATTGATTACTTTCACATTAGTTACATTAAAATTCAAGTGTGTAACTACTTGAAGACATGTGCATAAGATAATTAATTCGTTACTTATAATTTGTAATAAATTTTTATAAATTAGGTTTTTGTTGGCAAATTTATAATGTGATTGTAAAAAAATTATATATTTTGTAAATACATATGTAAAATGTTAAAAGAAAAATGTTCGTAATATAATTTTAAATAATTATTAAAGATTTAAAAAAGATTATTTAAGAATTTAATATTACAAAAATTTGGTAGTATTGAACAATTCTTGATACATCAGTATTCCTAATATTTGATTATTTTTAAATATTTAAGTACAACCCTCTTTTTAAGAAATCTCGTTGTAGGAGACTTTAACTCCACACAAAAATCAGAGTTGGATTCCAAATCACAAAATTGGTTCTTATATGATATAAACTTAATATATTTTTGTATTTATTTATTGAATCATAACAACATAATTTGATAAAACTTCATTAATTTGAACAAAAACAAAACAAAATAAAAAAGGAATTTCAAATATATTTAAAAGTTTGAAATTGAAAGATTTCATAAATCAAAACAAAAATAAAATCACAACTTTCTACAAATTTAACTCTTCTTCAAAGCTATATGTAATCTAATATATAAAGAAGAAAATTTGTTTGTTTGTTTGTTTGTTTGTTTGTTTGTTTGTTTGTCCAGGATTCACGTGAAAACCACTGGTCCGATTGACACCAAATTTTAGAGGAATAATTTTGGGAGTCCGGGGGGTGACATAGGCTATGTCGCATTTTTATAAGTCAGCAGGTTGCGGCTCCAGAGCCGTTTTAAACTTTTTCGTTTTTTTGATGTCGAGTCGAAACGGATTGACCGATTCACTTGAAATTTTGCACGAATGTTCTTCTTATTACACGGAAGTAATGGTATAAAGCTGGTTGGAATAAATTAACCCCTTTCGGCCCGGCGGGCTTCCAAAAAATTTTGTGTTTCCGATTTGTGTCCAATTTTACATGGTGGTTTTGCAGTCAAAAAGAGAGGCTGGCACAAATTTTTGTTGGGTTCGGTTAACCCGTTTGGGCACGAGGGCGCAATGAAGCTTTTTCAATGTTTTTGATGTCGAGCCGAAACAGTTTGACCGATTGACTTGAAATTTTGCACAAATGTTCCTCTTAGCAACCGCAATTAGTTGCATAAATTTGGTTGGAATAATTTAACCCATTTCGGCCTGGCGGGCTTCCAAAAAATTTTGTGTTTCCGATTTGTGTCCAATTTTACAAGGTGGTTTCGCAGTCGAAAATAAAGTCTGGCACAAATTTTTGTTGAGTTCGGTTAACCCGTTTGGGCACGAGGGTGCAAAGAAGCTTTTTCAATGTTTTTGATGTCGAGTCAAAACTGTTTGACCGATTGACTTGAAATTTTGCACAAATGTTCCACTTAGCAACCGCATTTAGTTGTATAAATTTGGTTGGAATAAATTAACCCATTTCGGCCTGGCGGACTTTCAAAAAATTTTGTGTTTTCGATTTGTGTCCAATTTTACAGGTTGATTTTGTAGTCTAAAAGAGAGGCTGCAAAAAGTTTTAGTTAGGTTCGTTTAACCCATTTTCCACGACGACGCTATGAAGTTTTCTATATATTTTATTTTCTTATACGATTAAAAGTATTTTATTGAAAATTTTGTACCAGCATTTTAATTAAAACCCACAGGGTTAATTTGGTTTTGACCTGTTTGTGCGTTTTGAACAAAGATTCATTGAAATTTTCAGTTTTCTTCAAATGAAATCTAAAAATCAAAAAATTCAATTTGTTATATATAATGCTTAAATACATAGTATTTTAAAACAGTTATTCCAAAAAATAAGCCTACATTTCTCTCATAAAATCATAAAAAAACGAGGAAGAGCGTATTACAACTTTCAGGACTAAACAAAATATAAGTTGAAAAGCGAATTTTTAAACCTTTTCTAAACCATCGACTATATTTTATTCAAGCGTTGGCAATTCAAGAAAATCCCCTTTTGACCTATAGTCATTTTAATTCAGTTAACATTGTTCACCGGAAACCTACCATCCTCAACTATATCGTCAAGGAGCACCAAATTGTCAAGAAGCAGCATGTATAGAAAAATTAGAGATAATCGTTCAAATTGTTTTGCAAACTGTTTTTTAAAGTTTTTGTTTCGCAATCGATTAAAAGAACTCGACAAACCTTTTTTTTAAGTATTCCCCTAATTCAAAGAAGTTGTACCTACTTTCAAAAATTGGACGTAATTTACTTACAAATTTTTTTTTGAACAATCGTCGGCAGGGGTTAACAACTTTCAAGTCTGTTAGTAAATTGAACTTCATTTTCAAAGAAGAACACATATACGATATTTGAAGTTAATCTGTTAAATCATTTCTAATATATAGCAAAGCAACGAAAAAACCTATAAAAAGCTGTTGGGCCACGATGGGTTAACGGAACTCCACAAATATTTTTTTGTGGCATTTATAGGCAAAGTAGTATCTCAAAAAATTGGCTGAAACTTGCTTTTTTACAATTTTCAAGCTTCCGGGCAACGCCGGGTAAATCTGCTAGTAATAGATAAATGAAAAATAAAATAAATGATTTGAGTCTGTCTTCTACATTTTATTCGTGGTCGTGCTAACTCAAAATCAGAGCTATCCACTATCAGATTCAATTACTCTTTCGATGAATACTTGTTTTAAAAAATCTTTTATTGAAGTCTGTATGCACTTGTATCGTAAATCTTTATAAGTTTCTTGATAGTGAAATAGGCTATTTTGAAGATTTCTACCAAATATTTCTTTCCTATTTCTTAGAGGATCGTCGTCTAAAATGCATTCATCCAACTGCTTCGCCATATTTAGAACTTTGTCGATGCTTTTTACTGATTCTTTTATTGCCCACATCGGAAAGATTGTCAGAGTTGTCTCCAATCGATTATTGGTATTTCGTTTGTCAGCTACAATATCGCGTTGTAAGAGTAAGTAGTTGGAAGTAAGAGTACCGTATTTTGCGTATCGCTTTCTTGCGAAACCGCGTTAAAGAAGCATCGCATTGTAGGATGGTTACCTGTATGAAAAATTTTACAAAAGTAATTAAACTAAGAATTTAGTTACATTCCGGGAATTACAATTATATTAGTTAATACTTTTACTCATACATAAATTTTGTAAGTACCAAAATTTTTCCTAATACTGGTACTTGATAAAGTAATGAATATCAGGTAATTGTACTTGTACTTTTTAGTAATTAATAGTACTAGCAATTGTACTGGTATTTCTTGAAATATGCAGGTTTACATTAGAGTGGGAATTCGAATACACGAGTATTTGTATGTAGTCTTAGCTAAATGCAAAGTGCTTTAATGTCCTTTCAGAGCATCTGAGAATATGTACAAGTATACAAACATATGGTTTATTCAGAGTTATCTATTTATGTAGAGAACAAAATATTTATCAATTAGAATTCCTAAAAGAATATATCTAATATATAAAGAAGAAAATTTGTTTGTTTGTTTGTTTGTTTGTTTGTTTGTTTGTCCAGGATTCACGTGAAAACCACTGGTCCGATTGACACCAAATTTTAGAGGAATAATTTTGGGAGTCCGGGGGGTGACATAGGCTATGTCGCATTTTTATAAGTCAGCAGGTTGCGGCTCCAGAGCCGTTTTAAACTTTTTCGTTTTTTTGATGTCGAGTCGAAACGGATTGACCGATTCACTTGAAATTTTGCACGAATGTTCTTCTTATTACACGGAAGTAATGGTATAAAGCTGGTTGGAATAAATTAACCCCTTTCGGCCCGGCGGGCTTCCAAAAAATTTTGTGTTTCCGATTTGTGTCCAATTTTACATGGTGGTTTTGCAGTCAAAAAGAGAGGCTGGCACAAATTTTTGTTGGGTTCGGTTAACCCGTTTGGGCACGAGGGCGCAATGAAGCTTTTTCAATGTTTTTGATGTCGAGCCGAAACAGTTTGACCGATTGACTTGAAATTTTGCACAAATGTTCCTCTTAGCAACCGCAATTAGTTGCATAAATTTGGTTGGAATAATTTAACCCATTTCGGCCTGGCGGGCTTCCAAAAAATTTTGTGTTTCCGATTTGTGTCCAATTTTACAAGGTGGTTTCGCAGTCGAAAATAAAGTCTGGCACAAATTTTTGTTGAGTTCGGTTAACCCGTTTGGGCACGAGGGTGCAAAGAAGCTTTTTCAATGTTTTTGATGTCGAGTCAAAACTGTTTGACCGATTGACTTGAAATTTTGCACAAATGTTCCACTTAGCAACCGCATTTAGTTGTATAAATTTGGTTGGAATAAATTAACCCATTTCGGCCTGGCGGACTTTCAAAAAATTTTGTGTTTTCGATTTGTGTCCAATTTTACAGGTTGATTTTGTAGTCTAAAAGAGAGGCTGCAAAAAGTTTTAGTTAGGTTCGTTTAACCCATTTTCCACGACGACGCTATGAAGTTTTCTATATATTTTATTTTCTTATACGATTAAAAGTATTTTATTGAAAATTTTGTACCAGCATTTTAATTAAAACCCACAGGGTTAATTTGGTTTTGACCTGTTTGTGCGTTTTGAACAAAGATTCATTGAAATTTTCAGTTTTCTTCAAATGAAATCTAAAAATCAAAAAATTCAATTTGTTATATATAATGCTTAAATACATAGTATTTTAAAACAGTTATTCCAAAAAATAAGCCTACATTTCTCTCATAAAATCATAAAAAAACGAGGAAGAGCGTATTACAACTTTCAGGACTAAACAAAATATAAGTTGAAAAGCGAATTTTTAAACCTTTTCTAAACCATCGACTATATTTTATTCAAGCGTTGGCAATTCAAGAAAATCCCCTTTTGACCTATAGTCATTTTAATTCAGTTAACATTGTTCACCGGAAACCTACCATCCTCAACTATATCGTCAAGGAGCACCAAATTGTCAAGAAGCAGCATGTATAGAAAAATTAGAGATAATCGTTCAAATTGTTTTGCAAACTGTTTTTTAAAGTTTTTGTTTCGCAATCGATTAAAAGAACTCGACAAACCTTTTTTTTAAGTATTCCCCTAATTCAAAGAAGTTGTACCTACTTTCAAAAATTGGACGTAATTTACTTACAAATTTTTTTTTGAACAATCGTCGGCAGGGGTTAACAACTTTCAAGTCTGTTAGTAAATTGAACTTCATTTTCAAAGAAGAACACATATACGATATTTGAAGTTAATCTGTTAAATCATTTCTAATATATAGCAAAGCAACGAAAAAACCTATAAAAAGCTGTTGGGCCACGATGGGTTAACGGAACTCCACAAATATTTTTTTGTGGCATTTATAGGCAAAGTAGTATCTCAAAAAATTGGCTGAAACTTGCTTTTTTACAATTTTCAAGCTTCCGGGCAACGCCGGGTAAATCTGCTAGTAATAGATAAATGAAAAATAAAATAAATGATTTGAGTCTGTCTTCTACATTTTATTCGTGGTCGTGCTAACTCAAAATCAGAGCTATCCACTATCAGATTCAATTACTCTTTCGATGAATACTTGTTTTAAAAAATCTTTTATTGAAGTCTGTATGCACTTGTATCGTAAATCTTTATAAGTTTCTTGATAGTGAAATAGGCTATTTTGAAGATTTCTACCAAATATTTCTTTCCTATTTCTTAGAGGATCGTCGTCTAAAATGCATTCATCCAACTGCTTCGCCATATTTAGAACTTTGTCGATGCTTTTTACTGATTCTTTTATTGCCCACATCGGAAAGATTGTCAGAGTTGTCTCCAATCGATTATTGGTATTTCGTTTGTCAGCTACAATATCGCGTTGTAAGAGTAAGTAGTTGGAAGTAAGAGTACCGTATTTTGCGTATCGCTTTCTTGCGAAACCGCGTTAAAGAAGCATCGCATTGTAGGATGGTTACCTGTATGAAAAATTTTACAAAAGTAATTAAACTAAGAATTTAGTTACATTCCGGGAATTACAATTATATTAGTTAATACTTTTACTCATACATAAATTTTGTAAGTACCAAAATTTTTCCTAATACTGGTACTTGATAAAGTAATGAATATCAGGTAATTGTACTTGTACTTTTTAGTAATTAATAGTACTAGCAATTGTACTGGTATTTCTTGAAATATGCAGGTTTACATTAGAGTGGGAATTCGAATACACGAGTATTTGTATGTAGTCTTAGCTAAATGCAAAGTGCTTTAATGTCCTTTCAGAGCATCTGAGAATATGTACAAGTATACAAACATATGGTTTATTCAGAGTTATCTATTTATGTAGAGAACAAAATATTTATCAATTAGAATTCCTAAAAGAATATATCAATTATATTTTAGAGAAGAATTTTTTATTAAATTTTAAATTATCTATGCATTTCTATTCCTAATATTTATATTCTTAATATAGAATCCTATTTGATTTATCTTACATAAGATTTCAATGGTAAATTGTAATATGAAATAGTGCTCTATAGGTACTGAACTAAATCTTACATAAAGTTAATTATTTAAAAATTCTTATTACAATATATCTATAAATAATTTTTTTCCTTCCTTCTAATTACTTATTAAAATTCATTTTAAAAATATCAAAAATAGAAATATTTCGTAAAATACATTACATACCTACAAATCAAAAGAGCATTAAATTGATTTTAAATTAAAATATAAAACTATCTTGAAGTTAAAAATTATTTTCTCAGAAAATAATTTTATATTTCATTTAAAATAAAATGGAACATTCAATTGCTTTACTCCATTTAACTTTCAATATTTACATATACATATATAATATATATATATAATTTTTAGTTAACTATATTATAAAATATTTTCTTGAATTAGATCAATAGAAATTTTCCGGGACCTGATTTTAACCTAAAAATTTCAATAATTTCACATCAGAAAAAATATTAAGAAAAATTGCAAGAAATTGAAAAATCTAAAAATTGTCTTTCACAAATTTTTTTTTCCATGTTTTCCTCAATAAAAAAAAAAAAAAAAAATTCAAATTTTCATTAAATTTTCTTGAATTGAATGAAAACTTTGTGAAAATGTAGGCTGACAAAATAGATGAAAATTTTTTTGGGAGTATAACTATAAAAAAAAAAAAAAAAAAAAAAAAAAATTAACCAAACCATGGAAATAAAAGAAAATCTTTATAGTTTTATCATTCTAAAATAATAAGAAAAAATTTGCTAAGTTGACAGAAAAACTAAAATAAAAAAAATTTCTTTCCATTTTCAAGAAAAAAATAAAAAAAAAATAAAATCAAAAAGTTTTCATTTACTTGGAAAATTCATGCATGGAACTTGAAATGCGCTACTCTGATTTTTCGATTATTGTTTTTTCCATCTTAAATATAAAGAAAATTCGATTGTATTTTTTTATATGTTTTCAATGTTTATATGAGTGTTTATATACCTAATATAATATATAATATACAATATTTTATATATATATTTATTATTATTTTATCCTGAAGGATAATATGCTGATGTAATTCACAAAAAAATTTTTTGGGTTTTCTTTAATAATGTTCTTTTCAAATTGTCAATTTAATAGAAAATATGTGCACAAGATTAACAGTAGAACTTCGATTAGATTTCCAGAAAAATTTTCATTTCCATTTTGATTGAATTTATTGAATTTAACATTGAATTGTTTGAAACCTCTACTGTGGTGCATTGAAATTGTTTAAAGGGAGGTATGAACGATTTCGATTCATTATTGCCTATAATTTCTTTAAGATATCTACAAATCAGATACTGCTCCAGTATTCGAAAGGGAGAGTAAGGGTTGGTTTTACTGCAAGATGTATTTTATGTAAATCCAAAATTTTGAATAAGGATGAATTATTTAATAACTGGATTTTGCATGATTTCTGACGTTGGTATCTCAAATTCGCTTGTACATTAAAATAAAATGTTATCTTTATGAACGTTAGTCAAATGAAGAGCTTAAAGATATATTTTTATGAAAAATATTTAATCGTTTATTAATCAACTGATAAAAAATCGACGCAGATAAATCTAAATTTTTAGTAGCTCTCAATTTGGATTCCAAAGAAAAAAATCAACGGAAGATTTTCTTCTAAAAATTTGTAGTGAGATTTATTCCAGTTTCTAATTCTGGTGATTCCGGGTCACTATTTTGTATATAGGCATAAAAAAGGATTTTGATATAGTTAGTCATAAGATTTTGCTAAATAAACCTAAAAGCCCGAAGTTTTATCAAAAATTGGTTTTGTTCTTAAATAGCTAATAGAAAACCAAAAATCAATACTAATTTTGTCCATAGTGAAGTTCTTGAGATAAGTTGTGGCGTTTGTTAAGGTTCAGTACTTTGTCCGATTCTTCTCTGAATATGAGAAATTTGACCGCCACTTTTGACAATATGAGGAATATCTTTTCCACTATGATTTCAACTCAATAAATATATTCGATAAAGGAAGTACCGTTATGTTCAAGATATTTTTAGAAGCGAGATATAGGGCAAATATTTTGACGATCCATTTATACTAGCTTATGTTTCTATTTAATTTTTTAGTGGTTGATGACTAGTAAAATTTTTTTACAGTCAATTCTTCAAGTTTCATTTAACAGGGCTCTACTGTACTTCCTCAAATAACATGAAAACATTTAAAGATTGAATGTGTACCATATTAAAACTAAAGAAACATTAAAAAGTCAAGCAAAAAAGAAAAGATGAACTGAAAATGTCAATATGGAATCTAACATATAAAAATGGGTTTTCACTCAAAATATCATTGAAAAAATAAAGCATGTATGAATGTTTTTTTTTTTTTTTGGATTTGATTGTCTTTGATTGGAAAATATTTGCTTTTTGTCATTTATATACAAAAAAAAAATGTCTATTTAAAATGAAATATTTTAAATTAATTTTAAAATATAAAATATTTTTTTCATTTTTAACTAAACTATTTGATAACTATAAATTTAATTATAATTTAAGTTAAAGTTGAACATATTTGAATTCATGATTTAGGAAGGCTTTTATTGATGTGTAGCTAGATCGAAACTTATGCTTATTTTCAAAGAGTGCTTTTATTCATAACTTCCTAATAAAAATTCTACATTTTCGAAACCCTAAACCCTAAGAAACCATCAAATTTGTATGATATGATTCCAAAGGCATGCTTCTATTTAGAAACTACTTCCAACTCGTTTTTTATATACCTATACTAAAACCTGTTAATTGACACGTTATGCAGTTTTAAACAATGTATTTTTGTAATTTTTGCAAGAGAATATGCAAGAGAATATACAAAAGTGCCTTGTTTTACACAATCCTTATCAGCCTTTCAATTCAAGTTACGGTTAAGAGTTACGGTTACCAAGTCAAGAGAAAAAAGAAAACTTCTAACCAAAACAAAAAACTTGGAATATGAAAAATTGAAATTAAAATAGAATTGAATTCGGAAAAGGAAACGGATATGGTAACTAAAAGAAAAGAAGATAAAAAATATAAAGGAATCATTTTACTGTTTACATTCTTTTCCGATCCATTAAGATTTTCTTGTGCAATTTTTTCTTTAATGAAAATTTTTTATTTGTTTTTTGTTTTTTTTATTTTTGTATGTAAAAAAATTATTATAGTTTCTTCCTATTAAAAGTTCTTTCAATTTTTCGCAGTTCTTTGTGTTATTTGTATTGCATACTTTTATTTGGATAATTTGCATTTTTTTAATAATTTCTGTAGTAATAATTTTTCACGCGTACATTTTTACAGATTACTGCATTTTTCAACAGTAGGATGCAAAATAAAGATTTAAAAACAATAATATTGGGACTTACTAATGTTTTGAAATTTGAAAACATTTTGTTTAATCATCATCTTTTTTTTATAAAAACCTAATCTTTTAAAAAGAGGTCCTTACACGAAATAATTTTAAAATTGAATAATTCTCCTACAAATCCTAAGGGGAGATTTGAAGAAAAATATCGGATTTTTATGGAAATTTGTAAGGTGTGCTTAAATTGAGGCGGAAGAGATGCTTTTTGAAACATTGGTAATTGTAAAATGGAGCTTTCTTTCAGGTTTCCTATATTATAGTGATCTAAAGATCTACAAAATTTCCAAAGTGCAATATTGACTTAAAGCCATATTCTTATTTTTAAAATGCTTAAAATGAGACAAAAAGATTTGAAGAAAAATAGGATTTTGAGGTAGAGTTGGAAATTAAGTTCAAAATGAGCCGGAAAAGGTTGCAATTTGAATGTTGTTAATTGTTCAACATTCTGAGTCGAAACGTAGCTGTTGGTAATTGGGGCATAAGGCATGTTCCATATTTAGCGGGTCGATTAAATGAATAATACCCGGAAAATTACAGACAGCGTAATAGTAAATTAAAGTATCGATGCTCTTGCTTTAGAATTCTCAAAAGCGAGGCATTATTGATTTCAATTCAATAAAAATATTCGATTAAGGAACTACCGTTATGTTGAAGATATCTATGGAGCAGAGATATTGCTCAAATATTTTGGCAAGCCATCTATAGCTACTAACTTTTATTTGTGTTGAATTTTATATGGTATCAAAGGTCTGAAAACTTTTAATAATTGAATGGGAGGGTCGCCGCATGTTTTTTTCCTAATGGTTCTTAAAACCCAATTTGTCTTTTCTACCCTACTCGTAGTTGTCTAGAATATCAAATGATTAATTTGCATGGTAATCAAAGAATTAACAATCCTTTAAAAATTCTAAAACAAAATAAAGACTACAAAATGAATCCTAATAAAAAAGTTTCCTACTTTATACGGTATCTAAATGATCACATCATTTCCATCATATAAAAACTTTAAGAATTCAGTTCACTGATTAAAATTTTCATAATCTTGTACAAGCTAGATAAGAAACCATAATATTCAGGATTAATCATTTCGGGATTTAGGGCACAAATGAATTCATTTGACTTTGCACAAACATTGCTATTCCCAATCATAATAACGATTATTAAAAAAACTGTAGAATAACACAAAAATGCACCACCAAGAAACTTTGAAAAAAGTGAAAAAAAAAATGTTTTTTGGCACCATCTAAAAAGAAAATTGAAACACAATTGTAATAAAAGCGTATTATTGGATCTATTTATCCTTTTGATTTTCTTTTTAATTTTAGTTTTTCTTTTTATTTTCCAGCAAAGAAAAACTTTTTTTTTTTTGTATTTCACATTGAAAAGAAAATTTGACCCGGACACAATAATACAATAGAAAACAAAAGTTGCAAAAGAATAAAAATAGTGTTGAATTCTGATGCAATAATCGTGAAAGTTCAGTTAAAAATACAAAATACAAAAAAAAGTCAATAAGAATAGAACAAGAAAAAAAAAACGCTAAAGAATTGTAAAAGTCATATTAAAAATATAAAATTGGATCACAAAAGAACTCTTGGGTACGTAGCAGTTAAGGGATTGTTTATATAGTTAAGGTACTAAGAGATGCTATGGCATGGAAATGTGGGGTAAAAACTTACTCACCCTGTTAACAATTTTCCACAAGGTATCTTAAACTTTTATAAATATCTTAAGATATTTTGCACAAGGTTGAACTAAAAGTTTGTTATAATAGGGGATTATAATTTGAAGGGGATTAACAGTTATGAATTAAAGAAAATTACTTTTATTTAAACACAAAATTGTAATTTTTATTACAAAAAAAAAAAACTGTTTTCTTTGAAACCCAATTTAAAATTCGTTAGTAAAAAAAATATTATATTTAAGTAATACTTAAGTAAGAAAAATTTTTTTAATTCAAAATGTATTAAAAGATAATTTAAAATTATTTTAAAATAAAATAAAAAAAAATAGTAATAATAATAATTATAATTATAATGCAATTTATTATAATGAGAAAATTCTTTCAAATAAATGAATATGAATTGAAGAATTCTTTTATAAAATTTTTAATAATGATTTTTAATCTATAAATATTAAATTAAATTGTGTGGAAATTGTTTTAAAAATTGTAATTATTTTTTAAGGAAATTTGTTAAAAAATTAAGAATAAAATTTGATAAAAATTCATTTAAAGTTAAAACGAAGTGTTAAATAATTAAAAAATTTAAAAAAAAGAATTAAGGTAACTTTTAATACATTTTTGAGGTTGGTAACACTCCATTTACATTATTTTCTTAGCTCTGTGTGTGGTATAAAAAATAGTCTGTCAAAATTTTAACTGTCAAATGTTAATATGTTATAATTATCTTTTGACAGTGGTGTTAACTCACGCATGCAACGAAATAAATTAAAAAATATAGTTGATATAGCTTTATGTGTCTGTCTACCTGTTAGTCCGCAGGAAAACTAGAAAACTAATGCATTAATATGTATTTATTTTATCACTCTAAAAAATCATATGAAGAATATTCTGTCTCAACATCATCGGTAATAGGAACTTATGGCAGCTAATAGGCAATGTACCGGTATTGACCCAAATCACGCGCAGAAAATGGAGGTGGATAAGCCACACCATGAGAAAACCATCAACTAACATAACAAGAAAAACCCTAGAATGGAACCCCTAAGGGAGTAGAAGGCGCTTCTGACCCAAAAACACTTGGCGTCGAACAGCTACGGCTGAACTAGCTAGAAACTAGCAAACTTGGGAAGGCGAACAAGTTGTTGCGAACGATCGAATCCAGTGGAAGGGGCAAGTGGATTCTCAATGCTCCCATGAGGAGTAACAGAAAAAAAAATTTATTTTATCCCATCTTACACTTGTTGTGACGTTTGCTGACTGAGTAAATCCTATTTCATAAGTTATAAATTAAACAAAGTCTGTATTTATCGTATGACAATGTGTTAATCCATATTTTAATATACCAGGGGTTCAAATATTCTATGCCTAACATATACCCATATAAATTGTTATATCCTATAGTATGTTTAATAACGAAATTAATTTTAACAATTTATATTTTCTCAGTAAAAATAGTTTACAATTTATATTTTTCATTAAAACTATTTCTTACATATTTTTTTTTTTATATTTAATTTTCTAATGAATTTTTCATTTTTATTAAGTGTTTATTATTTTAAGGTGTATAATCACTGCATATAATTACCTCATTTTATATTTAAAGAAAAGTAACGGTAATAAAAAACAAAAACAAATATAAAAAAAAAAAAAAAACTAGTAAAACAAATTGAAATAAATAACAGTAAAAAAGAACATAGAATTTAACAAATTGTTTGTAATATTTTTACTGTTATTTTTCTATTACAAATATAACTATATTTCTTTTAATATATACCGTTATTTGTTTGTTTTTATATTTTATTATATAAAAACTAAAAACAGTTATATTGTATTATTTGTTCTTTTGCTTTAACTATTTATATTACCTACATTTTATTTTATTTTGTGTTTTTACAGTTATTTTGAAATTTATGTTGTTGAAATAATGATGACGCGTCGAAAATTAATGCAGAAAAATAAGCAGATGTAGTGGTAAAAACTGTATAAAACTGTTAAAATTGAATTGTCGCGTGAGATTTTATTAAGTACAGTTATAACTTAACTATTAAGAGAAAAAAGGAGCAGTGGTGAAAATAGATGGGCGGGAAATAATTTATAGAATTTTTTTTTTATTTTTTTTTAGTTGATGATGGAACTAATGATAAATAGAATAATATTTATTTTAAGTTTTTGAATAATTGTATCTTAAGATTGTTGTGGGATTTTAAAAAGAATTGTTAATTTTAGAAAATAATTACATTGTGGTTGAAGACTTGGTTTTTTAATGTGGAAAGGTAAAAAAATTTTTAAGATAATTAAAAGTAAAAAATTAATAAAAGTTGCGGGTAAATTAAATAAATAAGTTGCTGAAGTGTGCTGTAGATAATGGAATTCATATAATTAAATGTTTCAATTAATTAATTAACATTATACATTGTTGGCAAAGAAAAATTTCTGTAGAAATTTATTAGATAGATAGTAAAAGAATTAAGTACTTAATTTATTTTAAGCTTTGCTGGTTGTTAAGTGGTTGTGACGTAATCCTGATAAAGGATTGCTTCCAAAATAATGGCATTCCTTTTTTCTGCACCTTGAGCAATTTACGATTGTCAACGCATGTGTGCTGGTGTGTATTCGTCGCGCGATGGTATAATTCTTATGAGTTTCATCAGAAAACATTTTACAGTTTTTGAACTCAATTCTTTATTAAAAATAAATAAAAACATGTGAGCCATGGCATATTTAACAATATTCTGGTAAAAGCGGAAATCTTGGCTTTGATACCAACGATAAGCAGAGGTTTTAAAGTTTGCTTAAAAAAAAGAGTTACACGCCTTTTCAAGAATATGTTTTAAATTTTTTAGTAGTATTATATGGTGTAATTTTGGAGTATTTCCTAATAATTTCTTTTGGGTCAAAATTCGTGGGTCGTAGATTTGCACAGCCACGTAGTCTGCTTTACAGTGTCGCAAACGTAATGGCACATTTATTATACCTTGAGGAGAACTAAAAGCTCATACCAATATAAAACGCTACATAACAACTACTATTAAACCGTTGACATTATGCGTTATTTAACTTACCAATGATCATGTGGGAGTGTTAATTTTCAATTTAAAATTTACAATTTTTTTTAAATCTCATGTTTTTTAATTCGAAACCACTCAACACTGTGAAAATTGCTATTAATAATCTTCTTAAGAAAATATCGTAATTTTAATTTGATAACAAATTTGTACTCAATTACAGAAATCAATAAATCACCCTTAGGAAGAATTTGATTTGATAATATTGATTTTGTAATAAAATTAACAAAGCATATTGAATATTTTTAAATCAATGAAGTCAATTTTATAAATCAATTTTATTCATCTTTTACTGCAGCAACAAAATTTACTTTAGATATTTTTTTACCTTGCATCATTTGCAATGTTTTCAAATAACTCTGCTCTGGATTTAATGTCAAAGAGATATAAATGGTATTTTTTTAGTGTGTACAACATTTCTTTCAACCTGAGAATCTATCATTGAAAGTATCACAAAATTTTTATCGATTTGCCTTTAAAAAAATGCAAAATAATTTTTTTCTTATTTCTTCTATAAGTATTTTAAAACTTTTTATGTACTTTTATTCCTTTTCAGATTATTTTTGGAAAAAGTTAAAAAGTTCAATAAAACTAAGTGCAGTCTTAAAATGGAAATATGATTCATAATTTTCCATTCATAATACCCAAGTGAATTAAGTTCTTATACCAATTCTGCTTAATACAAATAGACTACTTTGTCTTATCAAATGAACTGCTATTGCAACAACTGCTTAACTTGGTACAAATCAATTATTTTAAGAGCTTCCACTGTTTTAATTAAAAGAATTTAGAAAAGCCAGTGACGTAATTTGAAATAGAGTAATCCTAGATTATGTAATCTATGCAGATTTGAGAAGATTGACACGTGTAAGGGACTGTGAGTTTTTAAAAAAAAAAAGGTCGAAAAATTAAAACTAAGCTTTAGTAAGCCAGATTAATCAATTGTAACGGTAAATCCATACCCATTATGATAAATTGATTAATCAATTGTAACATTAACTTAAAGTTTTGACAGTTTCAATTTAACCCTATAGGTGAGTTCCTATATTATATAAAAATTTAAAATACAAAAGTTTATGTAAAAAACTTAATATTTTTTTTAATATAAAGTTAATGGAATCTGTTTCCATTTCCTTTCAACTATTCCTTCTGGCTTAATATAAAAACTAGAGATAGAGATTTATATAACATCACATTTAGTTCATTTAAAGATTTGGATCAATATTCTTATTAATCGAATTATAAATTAAGATTATATTAAACAGTTTTAAAGGTACCATTGACAATATTTCTTGCTTTAGGAGGTTCTTACAATATCAATCCCCATGAAAATTTGATAAGCTAGATAAGTTTAAATTTAAGTACCCGGTAAATTTAAATAGAGACTTAACAACAAAATGTTGCGGAAGTTGATATCTACATGATGCATTACGCTTTAATAACTTGTATAATTTATATATACTTGTATAATAGTAAACTCTAAATCTGACAATTAAAAGCAAAACTGCTTATTTCTACTTTTCATTATTTTGTGCAAAATTAAAATAAAATAAAATAAAAAAAAATATTTTTTTCAATATATACTTTTATTTGAAAAGTACTAGCCCCCTAAAATATAGAAAATAAAAAATTTAAGGTAGATCTTGGAAATTTGTTACTGTTTTAATATTAAAGTAAATTGCTGGTATAAGAAACAGTTCTTTTAATATTTCAAAACTTTTAAGCTTAAAATGTTGAAAATTTTCATTAACCAAAAATTGATAGCAGATCTTTTGCATTTAAAAGTGTTTTAATTTAAAAGTAAATTGCTGAAATGAAAGACAGTTCTTCTTTTTGTTAAAATTAATCCAGCAATTTACTTTTAAATGCAAAAGATCTACCATTTTAGTTCTTAAAGTTACAAATTTTTAAAGAAACTATACAAATAAATTAATTTCATTTGTAATTTTTTTTTATTATTTCTGTTGAATTTAAAAAAAAAAACAAAAAAATTTTTATCTTTGAAGGAGGATCGAACTCAGAACTATTTACACCGTCAGCCACTTTGCTAACCACTGAACCATACAATTCTTATAATTTAATGGTTAGATTTCTAATATAAATGTATCACTAACTGACAGAATGAAAAAAAAGAATTTTTTAAAATTAGGCAAAGAGTTTTTATTTAAAATGTATTTTGAAGGTATAGAGGTGTAACATTTTTTTCGCAATGTGGCTGGGATCCATCTGCCCTGGTTGAGTTACTAATACCGATTCAAATTTGGAAAAGAAGAGTTTTGCTATCAAATTTTGGAAAACTTCAGTTTATATAACTAGATCAAATAATGGAAAACGATAGTTTCACAACTAGAAAATAAAAGTACACTCATTCTATTATTTTTATATTTTTTTTCATATTATGGTTATTATAAATTAAATTTTAAAAAAAACTAAAAAGTAAAAAAATTTAAAGATCATCTTGACAGTCTACATAGCCTACAATATTAAGCAATACTAAAATAATATCAAAGGATGACACAATCTTCATTTGTCAAAATTAAGTAAAAACGTGGGAAAATCATGAAAACTTAAATGAATACAATCAACATTAAAGAGTTGCCACACTCAAAACTTTTACAACACTACATTAACTTTATTTTAATAATATTTAAATTTTAAATATAATTGGTTTTTCTTATCACGTGAATTAAAAATTTCTTAACATTTTCAAAAAAAAAAAAGGATTAGCTAATCAGAAAAACATTTATAAGAATAATAATAATATTTGTAAACTCCTAATAATCGTTAAGATAAGCTTAAATTGTGCAATTATTATTAAGTGTAATAATACCTGTACCAGTGTTTATAAAAAAACCCATTTAGTAATATGAGATAAGTTAAAAAAAATAACTGTATTACATACAATTTCTATGTATAAGTAACAATTATTTTTTACGATAATATGGGGTAATTTTGGTAGCAAATTGGATTACATAGAATCTGTGGGTATGTCTCTGTTCTTGACTAAAACAGATTTAACAGAATTGTAAAAAAAAAATTAACATTAATATTTTGATAGAATTTGATAATCTGGGATAATTAAGAGTATGTAGAAAGTCAAAATGATTTTTATATTTAGTTGAAATATTTTAATAATTGTTATTTTTTAAGATTTCAAAACTCCATACGTTTGGAACATTTTAATGTGATATTGATAAGAAAGTCAGAAAATAATGTAAAAAAACTTAATATCAAATTAATATTATAATAGTTAACCCTCTATTACCAAAAACATGTTACTGGTTTTATTAATATCCAACAGAATTGGTTTCCTATATTTTATATTTAAGATTTAAAATATTATTTTAATTTTTATGTTAATTCATATCAATATTTTATTTTATTTTTAGGATTAATTTGAATTATAAACTTAATATTATTAATTTTAAATTATAAATATTGAAAAAAGTTGAGAACAGAGAAACCAATCACGTTTCATTATTTGTTGTTAATTAAAACCTAACCTAACTTTTTTAACTTAAATAACTTAACCTAATTAAAAACAATTTTTATCAAATACTTAATGCTAATTTTTTTAATTTGAACTAATACCGAGCGTTGTATAACCACCAATAATCTCTTTTTAGTAATTTATCTATGACTTGTATTGACATTTAGCGTATCTATGTCTTGTATTGACATATAGCGTATCTCAGATGTTCTTTGTTTATATTGCCCGTGTTATATTCTATGCCTTTGTATTTAGCTCGTTTATTATAGTGGTGCAATACAGTAACATGATTATCGTCTTGAATATAGGCTTTTTTGTCCAGAAATTTAAATGGTTATCCGTTATAAAATCCAAAAGAAATATTAACTACTTGAAATGTAAATATATTGCATACTTTAAGGGAAAGTTAATGTTATATATATAACTAGTAGGCACTATTGGTATCATTTTTAATTTTTTAAAATAATGAATAAGAAATACGTTTTAAATGTAATGTTTAATATATTTTACAAAAAAAACGTTTTTATTTTGATATTGAATAATGATGTCTAATAGGGTAAGCTACTCACCTACGTGAATTCAAAAATTTAGAAAAAATCAAAAAATTCAATAAAGTTTAGTTAGTTACGCAATAATTATACTTTTAACGCAATTTTGAAATATTTTCCTGTAATAAATTAATTTTAAAATTAATTTTTTAAAAAGTAAAAGTAATTTTTTCTAAATAAAATTAATATACGCGATATACTTTGTTATCAAATTTCACAAAACAATATATTTTATTTATTACTTATATCATGCTATAAATTTAGATTTCAAAAAATAAACACAACTATATTTTCGAGGCGTTATCGCTTCATTCTGGCAACATATTTCAATCTATGTGTCAGAAATGTTTCTTTGTTGTTGTTTTTTTTATAAAATAAATATTTTAATGATATATTTTGTTTTTTTTTTTAATTAAAGAATTTCTATCACAAATTTTCTTGATGATTTTTAATATTAAATGTAACTAAAAATACGTGACCAAAGTAATTTTCTTAAATTTTTTTTCTACTTTCATTCTCCATATTATCGCTATGATTTTGTTGTTGATTTTCGTTTTGTTTTTTGTTGTGTTGTATGGGTTTATAGGATTCACCATTGTATGGCGTTACAGTAGATTGTGTTGAAATTGCGATATAGGATTTAATTAAATTTAACCACGCAATATAAAATGTAACCAACGATAATGTACATAATAAATACATGGTACAACTGATGACCCTATTAAAGGTTCTATAAATTGAATGCAAAAATCATTCCACCAATTCGTGGCTAATTAATGAGGTTTTTTTTTTTTGCTTAAGGTTTGCCTGTTTTTTGTACTAACTGCTAACAGTATATAAAGAGAAGAAAATTACAATTATTATAATATATTCAGGTTGTTGCTTTTATAATTACCTTGTATTTACCTTGAAAACATAACACACAACAAAAAAGAAAAACTAAAAGGAATCAACATAACAAGCAACATTTGTTTAATCCTTAAACAAGGACAAAAGATAAGAGTTTTAAATATTAAATAAGTATAAAGTTAAAGAACGAACAAAATATATGGTGTATAGAACAGGATGAAATTTAATATGTAATCAGTTAAAACCTATCGAAGAAAACTGTTATTGTTGTTAAATTTCAGATTTAAAACAACTTAATGACATCCAATTAATGTTTCGGATACACTTTGGATAAAAAACAAAATTGGGTTGAATTTAAATATTGTATTTTGATTTCCAATTTGGATAATAATTTAAAAGAAATTATTATATAAAAATAAACAAGTCTTAAAATTTGTTAAGAGATTAATATAATGTTGTATTTTTCATGCAATGTATTCTTTCCATGCTTGTAAACTGATTTGTATCGAACAGTTTTTATAGGTATTTAAAGTAAATGTAGGTCTATGGAATCTTGTTTTCAGTCTGTCACACTTTGAAATTTTTATGTTGCGAATGTGATCGCAATTTTATAAAAATTGTATGGTGTAGAAGTTAACGAAATGGTTTTGGGTGTAAAAGAACTTCGTTCGAACCTAGCTTTAAAATAATAAAAAAAATTACAAATAAAACTTATTTATTTGGAAAGTTTCTTTGAAAATTAAAATACTTGACATTGATAATGTAAAATTTGATTCATAAACTTTTATTTAATAGAATTTTATATACTTATATATACATGCATGATTAAGCATTTTGAGTACATTAAAGAATGTTTGCAACAATTATTTTAATTTTAATCTAAACAAATGTTGTGAATAAAATATTGGTAAACATAGATTAGCAACATTTTTTACAAATATACAGAATGTTAATAGGTATGAGAAATACATAGATCATTATTGAACCCCACAGATCGAAACCAAATTTTCAGGAGCTAAACTAGAATAACATTCATGAAGTTTCGTGAGGGTCGCAATTAGCGCATATGGCATCAAGGGCTTAAAATTGTCATTTGAAAAAAAGAAGTACATGCTCATATAACTGTAAATATCTGCAAAAATGGAACATATATCTAACTACTATTAGTGTTAAAAGATAGGTCTGGTAAATGCTTTCAAAATAGTATATGCAATATTGGTACAGGTTGTCCCATTTAAGTACAGAGTAGATAAAAGTAAAAAAAAAAAATATTTGTTTTTACTTTTTTGAATATAACGGAAAAAAAGTATATCTAGCCCTTATAGTTTTTCAGTTATGGTAAAAAAGTTGTGGTCCTTTATATGAAAAAAATTAATATTTCATATAAAAATGCATAAAGAAAAAAAAAATTTTTTGAATTTATATTTGTTATTATTCATACATTTTGAAATTTTTGGCAAAAATGGAGAAATTACTTTTATCCAGAATCTTTTATTAACTGTCAAATTTTAATTTTTGGAATATACCTACAACTAATTCTCTTTTTGAAAGACAGATACGTTCCGAAAAAATCAGCGTAAAAAACGATTGAAGTACATGCAAAAGAAAACGATTGGTTCTAGATTCCAGGGTGAACCAAAATAAAAACAAAGAGTTTTTACGTGTATGCACACTTTATTAATAAATTTGTAATAAATTAAGACAAAAATAGAATTATGCATTAAAAAATATTAATTTAAATTACGCATTTCAAATGTAACTATCACAAATGTAACTATGTAAAATCATAGGTTATGTATTTCTTTATTTCTTTCATCTTTAATAAACTTCAAAAAAATTAATATCGATTTTTGAGGTTTTATTGAATATCACTCTCATCACTCGAAATTTTTTCATTATCACTCACACACTCATTGTTTTCAATTGAATTTAATCATGATTGTTAATTTGCATTATTTCATATTTGATCGCGTTATAAGAGATTTAAATCATTTTTGTGAATTGTGTTATTTCAAATTCGCGTAAAGCGGGAATTAGGTATAGTTTATTTTCAAAATTATTTATTTATTAGATCAGATTTGATGTCATAATCATTTTTTGATCAGTTGAAGGTAGTGGTTGCAATTTTATAAGTTTTATAACTTCAAAAATTGATAAATTGACGGATTAGGAATGAAAAATATGTACCTGCGTCGATTGAAAGCTTGAAGAAGAATGAATGTGTTTTAATTAGTTGATCTAAAGTTTCGAATGTATTTAAATTTTTCTATAATTTATCCAAAAAGTTTTTCAAAATAAAATTACTTTAACTTTATTTCTGAAAATTTTTAAAATCTATTTTCTATTTTAAACGTTATTCTAATTAGATATACTTAAAGAACTTTAATTTGATTTTTTTAAAAAAAGTTCTTTATGTTTTAAAATATTATAGGTACAAAACTAATAGTAGGTAATACATTAGTCTTATTGGATTAAATTTATTTTATAACATAAACCAAATGTACAAAAAAAAAAAACCTAAAATATAAACTTTTAACCAGGACGATTTATCAACCAAACTTTATATCATGTCTAATATCTACTAAATGTCCTATCTGGTCATATGTTTTTATATTCTACTTAAAAACTTTATAATCCAGATAAAAAATGGCCTTTTCTTTAAAGCTAATTACTCTGAACACCCAGTTTTAATTTTAAGTCTAGTCTTAATTTTGAGTTTTTTTAGTTTTTTTTATTTTTAAGTCATTTGAAGTTAAATGAAATTAAAGAAGATTTTTTTTTAGTCCAGGCATAAAAAAAATGATGCCAAAAGGTACAAATAACAAAAAAATAAAAGAGGGCATTATTATCATCATATTAGGGTAGATTTTACATAAATCAAAAAATTTAGAATATCACTTTGTCTTTGCTTCAATTGAGCTTCAAAATCAGTACCTATTAAAACATCAGATAATTTTTTTTTTTGCTTCCTTATTATTCTTCTAGGGAACATAGGGCTTCCACATAGCTTCTCCAACTGTCTCTGTTTAGCGCTAACCTCTTTAATTCTAACCATGCTTTTCCCGATAGGTCACATTCTCTCTGGACTGATCTCCTCCAGGTTGTTCTTGGTCTTCCCATATTTCTCCTACCCTGCGGATCTCAATCTAGGGCTGGGCGTGCTACTGGTGTTGTTGGCCGCCTTGGAATGTGATCAGATAATTGTTCAACAGATATTTAAATTTTAGATTGTATTGATTGGAAGAGTTACGAAATTTATAGTTTCTCCCACTACTACAATACTTCAAACACTGCAGATTCCCTTACATTTTAGTCAATTAACGTAACTAGCACCTTAAATTAAACATCATTAAAGAAACTTTAACTTAACAACTTTAATCTAAAATTCCGTCTCCACTTTACACAGGAAATTTAAAATTTTTTTACCTGAATTAAGGGACATCCAAATATCCCTTGTAGACTGTCTAAAATCTTAATTACTATCATTTATAAAATTCTAAAGAAACATTTTCTAATTATATTACAAGTCAAATGTATTCGTAGACTACAAAGGGAATTAAAGTTAAGATGGACTTTGTACATTTGTACAATAAAAAGTCACAAAAAAAATTTCCTTTTAAAAAACCATTAAGTATTTAATTTTCCAACAGAGTTCTGTCTATTTTTTTTTCTTGAAGTTGTAAATTAAAAGTAAATTATTATTTACGTCGGGGGTAAATGTGATTCCAGTAAGTTTAAAATAAAATAAAAACATTTAAATATAGTAGAAGAAAAAGATAATTAAGGTTTAATCTGATTCGTTAATTATCTAGATTTTTTTACTATGTTTTTTTCAAATGATTTTTTAAATGAAATGTAGAAGTTTTTTTTGATAAAAAATATTGTCTAAAAATTAAATACCTTATAAAGTATTTAAGATTTAAAATTAGGTACTTATAAATTAATCTGAATGTTTTTTTTTTGAAAATTTTTTTTAATTTGATACTGAAATTTCTATAAAATGTGTTTTCATTTTTTTTTTACTTAAATCTATTCTAATAAGTTCATTAGCACATTTCTTATAAAGTTTTTCTCCAAGAGCTTTTTTAATGGCTAATGTTTCTTCCTAAACTTGGATTTTGTCTTACAAATGATCACAACGTCATCGTACCTCTCTCAACTCAGCTGTCGTCTTACAGTTGGGTCATTGACCTTATTTAACAGATATTATGTAGGGATGAATACGAGTTTTAAAGGAATAAAAAAATTAATGCCAAAACTCATGATTTTCCAAAGTAAATCGATACACAGTTGAACTATCCACGCAGGTTATGGAAATTAGTTTGCCATGCGTTCGTCAAATAAATCCTATTAAATTTAGCTCCCTAAAGCTTCTACGCATATGGGTATGGTTTGGAAATCCATCCATCCAAGTTTCTTTATCCCTCATAATCCTCTATTTCCTAAACCCCCTTTCAAAAATTCTTTCACATCTCTATCCTCGAAACCGAACTGTACATTTTTATCACAAATCTCATCCTAATTTTTGGTTCAAAGCAGTTGTGGTTTATGTGTTAAAGACTCACACTACTTATAGAAACTACGTAAAGCTTCAATAGGTGGTTTTCGATGCTTTTCATGCCTTTCGTTGAAATAAAATTTTTAAAAAGTATAGAAGAGCTTAGAAAACATATTCTTCCAGACTTTATATTTATTTTCAATTTAACAAATTTACTTTTAAATTTAATTTGTCTTTATTTTTGAGATTAAAGCCATTCAAATTTTCTTAGATTTATAAATTAAATTTAAAATTCCACAAAAAAAAAAAAACAAATTGGATTCAAATAATACAAAAAGAAAACAATCAAATCAAATGAAAAACTTTTAAGTCATTGCAAAAAAATATTTCAAAAAAGATTAGAATAGATTCGAATTAAATTCGTCATCAAACATACAAAATACAAAAAAAAGAAAAGGACACAAGATAAATGATTTTCTTTTGTCACATTGTATTTTTTTTTTTTGGAACTTTGAAAATCCATCCGATTATGAATGACTTTTGATTTAAATTTTCTCTGTCAGTTGTGGTTTTCTTTTTCTTTCTTTTAAATCAGTTTTTCTCATTTCGTCAGGAAAATCCGAAAGAAAAACTCGTCAACTTTAAAAAAAATAAAACAAAACAAACTTTTGAAATTCTTTGTTTAAATCATTTTGAGCCTAGGAGCACTAGACACAAAATGAAGGGTCTAATATGTAAAAAATGTGTAAAAATACCAGAAGGTACCTTTTAAAACGTTCACAACTATAGAAAACTTTTCTAGTGAACACCATGATAAAAGAAAAGAACAAAAGTGATTCCTGGGGTGACGTAGCTAGTATGTAAAAGATAAAATTATATCTAAAGATATTGCTTTAATTTTAATACTTATAGCTTTAATATTGTCATATGTCGCTGCAATTGTATTGAAAATTGTGCGTGCAACAGAATAAAATTTTTTTAAATTTCTATAAGTGAATTTCTGAATCTGTTTGACTAGATTTCAGTCTTTGTTGTATTTAATTCTTTTATTTTTTAATCCAAAGACAATTTTTCAAAGAATTTATTTTCAAATTTATTTTGTTTCTTTTTTCATCAAATTTAATCTTTTTAATGTTCTTGGTATAAGAGAAGTATACGAGATTTGATTTTATCCCTAATTTCATTTTCGTTCACAAATACTCCAATGTTATTTTGATTTTGAAGCAGTACAATTTTATAAAATGTCTTTGTGTCTTTTTATTCAGGATTTGCATTTTCCAAATAAGTTTTTGAAGGCATCCTTTATTTAGAAGAAATACAATTGATATTGATCCATACTTTACTGTATCCTATTTCAGAATTTTTTATTGTCTTCAAACTTATTGTATTTCAAATTTAAAAGTCGAATTATGAAATCTAGGTTAGTGGTAAATCTTCTTCTTCTGAAAGGTATCTACTACTTGATATCGTTGTTCTAATTGTCTGCAGCTTCAGTAGAACTTCCATATTGGATACGTGATCTGCTTAAGATATTTTTAACAGTCGTCTACCTCTTAAATGCCTCCAATTTGTTTATCATAGCTACTGTGAGTGTCCAGGTTTCTACACCATATAATAAAACTGACCAGACGAAACATTTAAGGATTTATAATTCTTATAGCAAATAAGTAAGTCGAAATGATCTCTGTATATTCGAGAGATCATTTCAACGTTAGCGAAGTAGATAACTGGAATATCTTAAAAAAAAATTGTCTTTAGTAAAAAAATATTCAATTCTTGATGCCAAATAAGCTTCAAATATAGTGGGGTGACCAATTCGGTCATGTTTTCATATCTGTAATGTCAATTAATAATCTTTAATAATTCATAAATTTGAATTAGAAATTGTAAACTTCTTACCTAATTTGAATTCGATGGAATCTAACAAAAATTAAAAATAATTAAAATTATTTTTTTTCAAATATGAAATTAGTTCACTAAGTCTAAAACAGTACTAAAAAACTAATTTAAACCATCACTATGATCTTCACTATCTAATAATCCACGACCCATCTTCTATTTCTAACTTTCATTAAAATTAAAATAAAAACATTTTAATAAAATTTTCACTTAAGTTTATATTCAACTTTTATTAAATAAAATGTCCGAATTTTATATTCTATATAATTTGATACCGTTAATTGAATGTTTTTAATGTTAAAAAATATATATGTATATAAAAAAAAAATTAAATAAAATAAAATTAAATAAAATAAAATAAATTTCTTTTAAAACGATGGCAATAACCTTAATATCCAAAAAAAAAAAAAAGAAAAAAAATCATGTGATAGAAAGAGAAGAAAAATAAGAGAGAAAAAAAATATGAAAAATCACTAAAATATGAGAAAAAAAAAACAAAAAACAGAATCTTTTTATCGTTGGTAAATTTATTACTCAAGTTCAAGATATACGTATTTATATATATAATCTATATTTACATATATATACATATCTATTTCAACGAAATGCAAAAATAATAACAGTAAAAAAAAAGAAAAAAAAAAATTAAAATAAAAATTTGGATGGAAAACAACAACAAAACATTTTATTTAATTTTTTACTATGTTGTTGTTGTTGTTGCTGTTGTTGTTATTAATATTCTTGTTCTTGTTGGCTTTGTCATGTTATTATTATTATTATTTTATTATATTACATAAATATATACATCTATATATACATACAAAAAAAAAATAAACAAATAGGTATATTTTGTTACGAGAAGGTCAGGTGAATTACAATATGATTTAAAGACGCGACCGCTAACAAATAAATTCACAGGATTTAAGAGTAAAAGAGAAGAAAACAAAAAAAAATTGTTATTGTTTTTGTTTTTCTGATTTTGTTTTTTGTTGCGCTGTCGTTTTAATTCAGTTATTTGAAAAGCTTTAAACAACTTGTTTCGTTTTGTTGCTTTCTAAAAAAAATTTGTTTTTATGATGTTAATGTGCTTTTACTTGTACGTGCGTACATACACAACTACATACATACATATATACAAATTATATAAATACTATAAATTAAGTAAGGTGAATAACATTCAAATATAAAAATGGTATTAAATTTTATAACGGTATGTTTAAAAATGTACAATAATGGTAATAAAGATTTGTTATTATTTTAATGTTTTTATATTCTGTTGTTGTTGTTGTTGTTGTTTTTTTTTTGGCTGTTTCTTGTAGAATTATTGTTGTTGTTATTGGATTTAAAGGTTGAGTTGGTATTCGTTTCAATTTCTTTCATTTGTTTTTTTTTTTATCCCACAAGGATATTATTAAGGATTTTATGTTATATAAAGTGATTTCTCATAAAGCTGTCATCAGCAGTTTTAATTTAACAGGAAAACAAGAATAATAATTTGTTTTTGTTTTTTGGTTTTTTTGAGAGTTTCATTTTCATTTTGTTTCTTGCATTTTGTTTTTCATTTTGTATTACATTTTGACGGTATTTTTTTTTGGTTAAAATTTTAATACGGATAAAATAGAAGATGGGTTGCGATTATAAAATGGAAAGATGTTTCATGGGAACTCAAGAAAAAAAAAAATAAGACTTAATAAATGTCTGAAATAAAATATGAAAAAAATTATTTATTAAAAAAGACAAGTAAACAAAATTTAAGATAAATCTTGTGTCGCATTTGTGTCTAAAACATTTTTATTGTATGTGTATAATTATTATTTTTTAAAGGTGTGATTTATTTTTATTTTTCTTCTTCTGCTATGGCGCTACAGTCCGTTGTCGAACCTTGGCCTCCTGAATCATCCTCTTCCAGTTCACGCGATCTTGGGCAGCAGTTATCCAATTTTGCTCTTGCAGCATTGATACAGCGTCTGACTCGACTGCATCAACCCATCGATTTCTCGACTTTCCTACTGGTCTTTTTCTATCTATTTTCCCGTTCAATACTTTTTTGGGAATGCGGGAATCTGGCATACGTTGTATGTGACCGGCCCACCTAAGGCGTTGTAGCTTGATGTATGTCACAACATCGCTGTCGGTGTATTCTAAATTCGTCGCATTCTAAATTGGCCCTGGTCGATAATTGGCCCTATAATTTTAAGAAGTATTTAATTTTAAGTTTTAACTGTTTAAGATTCAGAACTCGAATCATGGAATCTTTCAAGTTCGAATCGTGTCCTACATAATACTATTCAAAAATTCTTCCAAAAAGTGTGTTCTAAAGTTCGAATAATGGGATCTTGGAAGTCCGATTTTTTTCCTTTTATATTTTCAGTTATAAAAATTGTTAGTCCGAATTGGGTAATCGGTTTGCAGCATTATTGAGATTTCAATTAAGCGTGTTGTTCCAGAATGAAATTTATTAAGATTTTTATGATCGATAGTAGCGACACCTCACTAAATTTTACACAATGAAAATTCATTAAAATATTGAGAGTCCCGAATCTCGATTGTAACATTTTGGGAAATATGTATGTACAAACTAATTTCCCAAAAACATATAAATGTTAAATACCTCAAAAGTGTTAGAGCTAAACTCATGTTATGATCTTAAATACGGGATTCTAAAGTCGTTTTTGTATTTAACAGATCGTCAGATATAACGGTTTATATACAGAAAGACCAAATAACAAAAGGATACTTTTAAATGAAGTGATCGTCCTTAAATGAAAATATACGCTAAATACGATATATCAAAGCTGGCAATACCATCTATCTTTAAGGTATAGTCATTTGGTGCTATGCGGGTACAACAAGCGCTTCAGAAGAGTCTGGATATCTATATACTAAAAACTTTTAAATTTGATAAATATAAAATTATACTATAATATGATATACAGTTATTTAAATAAAGGTGGGTTATCCAAATAAGGGTGCTTTAAATCGAAGCAAAGAAATTATTTACACAAAAGTAATTTTAAATATCCAAAATTTTATCCAAATACCAATACGTCAAACTAAATACAATGTTACATATAAATTATTTTAAGTTTTATTAAAAGCCAACTGAACAGTACAATTGCATTGGGTTGCTTTTAATCGACACTTTCTTTTTAAAAAAACAGACAGCCATAAAATTAAACTAAAAGCATTTGTTGGCATCTAGTATTTAAATGCACATCACCAGCTGAAATTTATACAATAAATAAGAAATACTTGTATTCTAAAAATAAATTCTATTCTACATTTTATATTACCTCATAAAATAAATTTAAGGTAAAAGAAAAGTGTAATGGAATTCTGAAAAACAAAAATTTAAAAAGAAAATTTTATTGGATTTGTTGAATAGAATTAAGTGAATTGAAAATAAAAAAAAAAAAAACCGAATTCTAGATACTTTAAGCTAAATTGAAAAGTAGGTCAAGAAAAATAGTATCAGTATAGATATTTTAAGATTCAGTTCTTTATCTGTTTAAGTAAATTTCAATCAAATTTATTTTAATATAAAAAAAATTCTAAGAACTTAAATTAGTATGGTATACTTAATCAATCTCAGAGTTATAAAAATTATTCTTGTCTTGTAAGAAAAATTGAATTTTTATTTCCAGTTTTTAATTTTCAAAAATCTAATATGTATTTGGAAATGGATTAGTTTCTGAAATTAAAGAAATATAAAAATTTAAAATATTTTTTATTTTTAGGATTTTATCAAATTTAAAAAATTTTATTATCAAGGAATGTTCAAAATTAAAGTATTATTGGAATATTTTGAAGCTTTTCAGAATTCTGAATTGTTTTCATGCAATTCAATTGCACGCTTACAACTTTTAAGGGTTTATGGGCTCTCTGAAAAGAAAGTTTTGCTGTTAATCTTAAACCATAAAATATTTTACCCTTAAATTATAAAATTCTAACATTTTTAAGTGGATCGCACTATTGTTGGAACATTAATTATTATAATTTTGGAAAAGGGAGCTACTACTCAGTTTCTGAAGAATATTTTTCGATTTAAAGTTGATTGGGTGAATAAGAGTAGACAGTACTTCGCATATTTTAAACCATATGGATCATATGGACACCAACTCTTTTGGATGGAAAGCAAGTAAGGTTATTAAAATTTATGACTTGTCTACTTTCCTTAAATGACTTTTACGGACGAACATTTTTGATAGATTTTTATAGCTCACAGGAGAATTTTGTAAAATTTCCTATAAGTTATAAATAGCACTCAAAGCTTCATAAGGAGTTTGTCTTGGCAATGTAATACTATAAACCTACTGATGAGTCTAATAGTATTGAAAACTTTATTTAAAAGAAATTTTGTATTACATAATATACACATAAGGTAGAATAACTAAAGCGACTAAGCAACACTTTTTTTGACAGTCTATATACTTCGTGGTTCAGGGAAGAAAAGTTTCTGAAAAATTTTCAGTTCCTAAATAAAGTTTAAAATAATAAATATTTAAATAATTATTATATACTTTTATATTGCAATAGAAATTATATATCAAAAACTATTTTAAACATCTCAATAAGTATATAAAAAGATATATAATAATATAATATACTATGATAATTATATTTGAAAGAATAAAATTATCTATATGTAAAGAAAATATATTATTATATATCTACTTAATAATAATTATAATAATATTAGATTTAGATTAACAATCGCAATTTTCTAATGAGCTAATTTGTTCTTTTTAATATTAAATGATTCATAACAATTTCGCTATTTTACTGTTATTCTACTTTTATTCTTGTTCAACAATAAAAATATAATTTTCTTATATTTTCTTTTATTCATTGAAAAAAGTGTTTTATCATTCTCAATTAATCAGCACAATTTACCGTTAAAATATAATTTCTTTTATATAAATAATTGTATATACGCCTATAAGTATGCAAACCACTTTATACATAATATAATATATATATTCAAATTTAATATCATATAAAAGAATGAAATTAATAGAGTATATAGCTATGAAAATTAAATCATAATTTATCGTTATCTTTATTATTATTATTTTTTTTTTGTACTTTTTTACACCTGAAAAGTTTTTATTTAACTGTAAAAATGGTATCTAATTAACGGTAAAATGAACAAAGTAAAAAAATTATAAGGTGAGGCAAATATATTAAATCAAATATAAAATTGAATTATAAAACGAAGAGGGTAGGGCTGTCGAAATTGTTAGACTATAACAAAAGCTGTTATTAAAAGAATATTTATCATAATATTAGAATAGTTTTAACTAATAATAAGGAATAATTAATTTTAATCAAGTCTTAAATTTGGGTGTAACGAGTGGTTTTTCATATATGGAGAAAGTATTTTTTTTGTATATGTATTCGCAAATTTTATACTGTTTGTTAATTCTTTAAACTTAAAATCTTAAGATTAAATAAATTAAATAGTTGTAATTTTCTAAATTGGAACTCATTATTTCAAACCACTACATCTGTTATCTTAATTACCAATTTCCCACAAATAATCTCTGGAGAAACTTTAATAAAGTTGGGGTTACGTATTCTAACGCTAAATTAGTCTAAAGAGAATGCAGATACACTAAACTTGGCTTTTTTGTCTCATGCTACTGAGAAAGATCAAGAAATCTCCAATTTATTAGGCTATGTACCGTTCATTATTTATCCTCTGAATTATGTGTGTACCCCAGCTTAGTCTCATATTATTCCGGTTCCTAAAAATAAGGACAAAATTTCAACTAATTAGTATTTTGATTTTTTTATCTAAAATTTTGGGAACAATATGGCATAAGTGAATTTCGTTAGTCAATCAATATCAGTCTAGACTGAGGGAGGGCCATTGTTACATTCCGACTTTATTGAAAATCTTAGCAGATCTCGGTCTTATTAGATTAAACTTCTTCAAAGCTTTTGACATGCTGGTTCACCGCCTTCTGCGTTCCAACCTTGTTCACATATTTCAGTGTTCGATCCACTCGTGAGAGTTGTGCTACTCAGCCACCCTTTACATATAAGCCAAACACTTTTCATTTATCATTTTTATAAGTTACAATTTATTAACTAAAATCCGGTTTATTAATTTTACAATTTACTTCTTTTTCTTTTCAGGTCTGGACTATTAGTGAAGTACAGCTTTTATTCAAATCGTTTACAAGAATTTATTTTAGCGTGGATAATGCTGATTCTACATTATTACATTTTTTGTTATAATATGATTTTACAGTAAATACGAACATTATGTATGAATTCAATTAGAATGAAAATATTAAAAGTACATTTGTGTATCAATTCATTTAGAATTAAAATATAAAAACAATGTGTGTTAAATATGCTGATTATGTTACATTTGTGATTATGAGTTATTGGTTTAATAAGAAGTACAGTTATGTAGGAATTTTTAGTAGTTTAATTTATTAGCTTACTACAGTAAATAAGTAAAGCTCAGTTGAAGCTAAACCAGTTAAAAGAACTAAACTTAATTAACCTGGTTGAATTACATTATTATCAGATATAATATTACTTAGTGACTTAATATTACTTAACACGTGTTAATGTATTTCAATCCCCTCTAAAGCCTTAAATTTAGTTACAGAAATGCAATTTTTAAATACCTTGATTTAATTTAAATTTAAATTTATTCAAAACTTATATTATTATAGTTTTAGTTCAAAATTATGCACAACATAATAGATATTTTTCAAATTAATATTATAACTTTTATTTAATTTGATAAATTAAACAAAAATATTTTTTTGGAGTTTAGAAAATTAAAATTGAAATAAAATTGAAAATTTATCAAAAAAATTCCCAAAAGTAGTTGAATACATAGTTAATTAAATTAAACATTTAGATTTTTATTTAATATTTTATCATATTGAAATTAATTATTTATTTAATAAAATTGTCAAAATATAATATCTATTCATTTAATATTGAATTATTTTATTTATTTATTTGATTATAATCAAATACACGATTAAATAAGTTTCAATTACATTTTCATTATTAAATCAATAAAATTATTTCGTTTAATTTAATTTTTTAATCAGTTGTTACCTACGTGCACTGTTTTAGAGTTTTAGTTTCAAATTTAATTTAAAACTTTTAATAATATCTGCGTTACAATTCAATTCAATTTAATTTTTAGTTATTTGTAAATTAATATTGAAATTAGCTTACAAAATATTTTAATTATTGATTTTATTATTTAATTTTAACTATTTTTGAATAGTTTTTGATTTTAATTATTTTAGTTTTGAAATAAATAGTTTTTTAAATGTAATAGTTTATTGATCAATGGCTTCGTTCCCCTCAAACTATTATTCAGAATATTTATAAAAATATTTTAAATCGGGAATCGCTATTTTCTTCAAATTTTTAAAAATTAATATATATGCTTATTATTTATTATATTAGCGCTTAAAAAAAAAAAAAAAAAAAAAAAAAAAATGTCATTATTTTCAGAGATGTGCCTATGATATTTTTTGGAACAATTAAATTTTAATATTCCCCAACTTTCTGCGATTGAGATAAATGGTCGTGCTAAGCCCTATGTAAAATCTTGGGATTGTGGTTAGTAAAACTAAAAATCATATTTTGCAAATCATGAATAAGACTTACTTTCCAATTAAAAAACTGTGGAAGTATCCTTTTAGTTTCTATCAACCCGAAATGCAGACTCATTAGAATTCCAGTTTTACAAAATTTCTTAAACTGTGATGTTGTTTTTTCAAATATTTTATTAGATTCTACGACTTAGTCACTCTGGAGAACATGGTTATTAATATAAAAATTGGAATATTTATACCTTCATTAATTTTAACTTTAAAATTCAAAACTCCAAAGTTAGAACAAACTTTCAATTCTCTTTAAATCCAAATCTTTTAACATTTTAAAATTCAAAAGGTCAATTATCTGTAAATTCATATGATTATCTTAAAGTAGAACGTACACTATTGAGCTCTAAAAAAACTTAATGTATCTTATACATATATGTGCGTACACATGTATTAATTTCTTTTTAATGTTATGGTCAACTAAATATAAGATCCTTTTTTAATTGATTCTAGGATCTAGGATACTTTCAATTATATTCTATTAAAAAATACGAAAAAAATAATAGAAAAATTGGTTTAATGGATTTCCATTAGTGAAACTATCAAGCATATCAAAATGAAGTCCTAGTGTATTTTTTATATAAATATGTTACAATATGAAAATAAAAAAGGAAATTATGTGAACATGAAATATACGGAAAATAAAATAAAGAAAATTAAAATGATATCCAATATAAGGAAAATCACTTAATAAAAAGTTTTGAATAAAAATGAAAAATATTAAATTTCATTCAAATTTAGTTTTAAGTCTTAATTTAAGAAATGGTTTTGATTTTCAAGAATATTTATTCAATATTTTGTTGTTTTGATATGGGGGATAGCATGTTCCATCCTAACACGTAGGCATTGCAGTTCATAGAGCACACATTTTTAATACTTTCTATCAATTTATAAGTAATCTTTTTTATTTAGTTTATATTACATATTTGAATATTTTAAATTATATTTGGTCACCATGGAGATTTGTAAAGACTAATTATTTTTCAATTAAAAAAATTAAAGATCCATACTGGAATCAATCCCGTTAGTAAGCTAATTGCAATCAGTTAATAAGCTAATTTTTTACCCACTAGCCTACCAAGGCCCCTAACATGTCTAGTTTAGTAACATCTAATAGTTTTACTCTTAGAAGTATTTAAAAATGCTATAAGATATCTTAGTAAAATGATAAGAAACACACTTTAAACACTTTAAATAACAAGTTTCAGTTTTTATGGGATTTCGGCTTTGAAGATTTTGAGTTTTAGGGATTTTAGTTTTGGAGATTTTTTTTTGAGCAGTTTTGAGGACTTAGTCTTGGGTAGTTCTTACTCAACCCAATTTTTATATTTTACCTGAATAAAAGAAATCTAGGTTATCCAAGATGCCTGAAATCAGCAAATTTTCAAATATTTGTTTCTATAGCTCTTTTGTGGTCAAATATGTTGCTAGGCGACCCCTAACTGATCACTAACTTCACGTAGTGAAATAACAAATAAATAGTCCCCATTTTTATCCCACACAATATTTAAGCTGATTTATTAAAAATTTTCCCCTTTTTTGCCCTTGAAAATTTAATCTTATGCAAATTAAAAATTTTATAGAAGAACATAATATTTCAAATGAAATGAATATTAAATTACATAATAACCAAACGATTTAACCCACAATGTATTTTTATGAAAACGACTTCTAATCCTTTTTAAGGACAATTTGTTCAATACACATTAAAATTTTTATTTCAAATTCACTTAAATTCCAATATTTTAAATCTGTTAAAATCTTCTCAATATATTTTATTATAATTGAAAAGACGTTATAAGTAACATATAAAAAAAACCGCTTATGTGATATCATTTGAAAAAGTAAGGAACTAAAACGAGATTGGTACAATTTCTCGTATCATAAAATCTTTTATTTTATAATGTTCTTTTTTAAAAACTTTTTTTTTGTCAAAATCTCAATATTGGAACTTAAGTGAGTTTGAAGTGACAATTTAAATGAGTGGTGCACATTAAATTCAGGGCACCGCAATTTAAAGGAATGTATAAATGGTGCCTCAAAAGAAGCCCAATGAAGACGAACTTATTTTTATGTATGGATCCTGGAAAAAAGTACCCTGACATTAGGAATATGCTCCTACAAAATCCTTCCTACCAAATGGTCATAAACAGCCTCTATCATATGTTTGTAGTTCATAAAAATATTCTCTAAAGAGCGAATGACATTGACTTTTTACCTAACTGAAAATCCTTGCTTAATTTTGTAGTATCTAAAATTTCAAAAATGACATGTGATTTAATGACCAGGGATTTTGATAAGTGACTATTCGTGGCACACCCAAATTTACATACATGTTAAAATTCGGAAAAAAAATTGTAGTTGAATTGAAAAGGAATTTTAATAGCTGGAAAAAAGCATCACCATTAAAATTTTTAGTATAGAAATTTTCATAAATTTAAATTTCTTTAAGGACAATGTTTTTAAGGACACCAAGGATTTAAAAGAAATTATTAATAATTTTGTTACAATAATAAGAAAATAATGATTTATAGTTGTAATTTTAAAATTAAAAATAAAGGTAAGGAAATAAAATATAAGATACAGTAAAATCAATTTTTATAATATTTATTAATTATTATAATTTCAATAAAATGTTCTTGATAAACTAAAAAAAAAACAGATTGATAGACCCAATGATGATGATAGCAATACGAAAATAGAAATACAATTGCCTTTTTTCTGGGATTTTAGACCTAGATTATGCTGAAATGTTTTTGAATCTAAAATTGTCTATTTAAATTTTTTAGTATATTTAACTGGCGCACATATAAAACACTTACTAACGTTTTCTATGTGGTTTTGTCTTTCAATTAAAACTTTTGTTTGTAATAATGAATTGGAAATATTTTTTATCTTCTTCAATATCTGGCATATTGTTTAGGAGAATTTTGTTACGCGAATGGATAAGTTATGCTGACGCTTGTGCTTGTCTAGTTTCCGTTTCTCGCTTGGTAGAACGTCGTCTCCTGCTGTCTTAGTATTTTTTTAATTTTAAGATGATGTTTTTGATTTCACGGATAGAAAGAGCTGAATTACAAATGCAAGTGTTTTCTTCACGGAAGTCGTTCGTGGTTTCTTCTTAGTGAGGCGATTCTGTCAGTTGCACGTTCCTTTTTTCTTCAAATTGTTTTCTTTTCATCGCTGAATTTGTTCTGGAGTGTTGGTTAGTGTGTTGCCGTTTCGATCTTTTATTATGCAGTTAACTCTGATGATTGGTCTGTAAGGCTATTGATTATATTGTGTACTGCTCCTATATCATTCCTACCACCTGCTGTATTTGCTTCTCTAGCCATTTTTTCAATGGGTTTTCTTTCATTAGTTTAAAGGCGCCATTTTTTAAATAAATTACTTTGGATTTATGTTGCTGCTGCTGTATGCTAAAGTTATCCGCATTCATTTGGTTCTTCAGATGTTGTCTCTGTCTGATCAGTATAGTGACAAGCATGGATTTCTGCTACTTAGATTTGTGCCTAGAACATTGAACAATTTAACTATAGTGTTAATTTTGGATTAAATGCAGTGTAGTCAATTAAAATTTAAACCAGTGCATTAAACTTAAAATTTAATACCAGTGCATTATAAAATCTCAATACTAAAAATTTGATATAAAATGCAACAGCATTTGAACTTATAATATTTTTAAAAATAACTTTTAAATGGTAAAATGGTAGTAAAATAAAATAAATTTTACTATATTACCTATGTATCTGCTACAGGATTAAATCTGTAAGTACTTATTTTTTATATTTTAATAGTAATGTATATATCTTTAGATTTATAACCATAGGTGATTTTAAAAAAATCTTTTTTATTAACTTTTATAATGTGTATATTTTAAAGTTAACAAAATAGTTTATAATCTACTGTAATTAAAATAAATTGCCATTTTTTTTAAGTAATAAATATAAAATTTATGTATTTATTTAGAAACATTTTACCTTTTTGACATTTATTTACTTTTTTATAAAATTTTTATATATTTTAAATAGTAAATTTATAACCAGAATTTTAAAAATTTTAATAAAATTTAGTTTTTTTTATAGTAATTGAAATAATGTAATTTAATCCTAAATTTAATTCAATTTAAATTTAATGTATTTTTTTACGATTTTCAAATCTAGATACGGTTTTAAATACATGTTTATAAAAATATTTTTCAATGTTATTATAATATCTTAATAACTTGAATATGATGTTTGTATACAAATTTGTTAAAACAGAGTTTAAAACCTGAACACTGGTTCTCTTTTTTATAAGAGTATTATATGATGTGATACTAATAGATGACTTCAAAAAATTAAAGTGATTTAAGAAAATTGAAAACTATATTTAAACAAATTGCGGGCAATCTCTTACCGTTCTTTGAAATTACATTTGCGCGAATCTGTATATTTAATTATCTCAAATATTATTTAAAAGTATCTAAAATGTAATTTATATGTGTTTTTGATTTACTTACTCACTTACTTAACTGGCGCCCCTTGCTTATTTACTTAACTGGCGCTACTTGCTCACTTACTGTATTGGATGTACAAAACTTGAAAAACTTGAACATGCCTCAACATATCCTTTCTCTTTTTGACGATCGCATGTAGTTTCTATCCCAGTTAGATATTTGAAGTTTTATGACTCCTGCCATTTTATCATTTAAACGGGAGGTTTGATCTTTCAAGTGGTAATACCGATCTAAGGCTTTTGTTGAAAAATTCTTATTCTTATTCTGGGGCATTTCGATTCACACGCTCTAACTGGCGCGCCAATAAAATCGGCTGTGCTTATTCTTTTTTAAGTTTATCCATGTTGGTATACAGCTCGAAGTAATATCTTCTCCTATCTGTAAATTTGATGGACATTTTTTTACTTGCAATCACTAAATGTCTTCTCAATTTCTCTTGGCAATTTTCATGTTTTTGAAACCAATTTTACAGTAGGGGGAGTCAGTGTTTTAAACTCTTATAGTTTTAACCTTTGTGTATGGCTGAACTATAAAAAAGTTGTATGGAGAAGTTTAAGGCAAGAATTCCACTGATATGATAATTAAAAAATAAGAACAAAATCAATAACAATATTCAATTTAACAATTTAAATTGACATATTTAACTAACAGATATTAAAATATAAATTATAAATTCAATCCAATTTACCATAAAAATTCATTTTTGAATTAATTTAATTCCGATCTCTAGGACTAGTTTTAGTTGTAAATTTTTAGGTTTCCATAGCAACGAATAATTGTTTTAACTGAAAAGGAAGAAATTATTGAATCAATCTTTGAAAAACTTCGGCAATTTTAATAAATAATATTTTAATTCTAAAATTATTTTTTTATGTTTACTTTTAATACTAAATAAAACTTAGAACATTTAAAGTTACAATTTTAGTAAATTTTAATTAAAAATTTTTTTTTATTTTAATATTGAATTATTCAGCTTATACAAAAATAATATTTTTAGATGCAAGGTGTTAGAAGATATATCGAAGAAAAAAAATATTATATATTATTTTTAAAAATAAGTTTTAATTAAAAAACTTGAGAATATTTGCATTAAATCTAAAGCTATATTTGATTTATAGAAGAAATTTCTCTTTAATTTACTTTTTATATTTTTTTAAAATATATTTTTTTTAATAAATATTGAATTTATAAAAATTTTTTAAGAAAATTGAAAAATCTTTTTATATTTAGAAAATTGGAAAATTTTTGATTAGAAAATTAAAGTAAATAAATAAGGAACTTGATTTGATGATTTTTACAATATATCTATTTATAATGATATATTCACTTTTATGGTACGAACAAATTTTAAAACTTCAGTTTTCACATAATATATTTTCTAAAAATATTAATTAATCTGGTTATGTAATAAGGGCTAACCGATTTCAAATTTAGTTTTTTTTTAATTTAAAAAATAATATTCAAAAAGTACAGAGGAAATTATATATAATTTTGCATATTTTTTTGCTGCATTGCTGGTCATAATGATGGACCTAGTTGGTCGTGATTTAATAGCACAACCACTATTGTTATTTATATTACAATAAATCTTTTTAGTGCGAATATGAAGATTATTAAAAACTGAGAAGTCTTTAAGAGTGATATAAAACCAAAATTATGATGGTAAGTTTTATTACAGTTTTATAATGGTTTTATAAGTGATTTTAGTAAACATTGCAAGAGTATTATAAGACCCTAAATTAGTTTTAAAGTTAAAATTAAGATCAAAAGATTTTATCACAAAAACTAAAAGTTTCCAGAGTACTATAAAACTAATTTTAAAACTGTTTATTCATGAAATTATTTGGTTTTATAATGGCTTTACAATGATTTAATAAATGATTTTACTGAACAGTATAAGAGTTCTTTAAAATTGTAAAGCAATTTAAAATCAAGGTTAAGATCAAAAGGTTTGACCAGAAAATTCAAAATTATGCTCCAAGCCCCGTTTTGATCAAAATTTCTAAAAGTTTTTAGAACAGTATGATGGTCTGTCAATTGATGGCAATAGAATTTGAGAGCCAGTAATATTTGTATTAATTTTTATAGGTTTTTTGTTCTCACCACAGTGCTTAAAATTTGAAATTGACAATATTAGATTTTTCTAATATTAGAAGCCTAAGGAAAAATTAAATTATACAAAATCGCATTGTATGTTGATAACTAAATATGTACTTTCTTTATCCCATTGGGCATCACAACTATTCTCATTAACACATCTATCATTAGACTCCTAAGTTTTTACAAGTAGTTTACAAGAAAGTTTTGTTTTTTTTTTAAAACGGATTATAAAATTTTAATTTAATATAAATTATACAATTTTTATACACGAATAAGTTAATACTAAAGTACAAAATTATGTAAAATTATTTTGAAAATTAAAAAAAAACTGTACAATAACTTGTATTTTCCATTAAATTAAAAATAAAAAATTCAAAAACAAAAAAAAAAAAATGATTTACTATTATTATATATTTAACAAAAAAAAAAATTACTAAAATATTTCTTATATTTGTTAATTATTGCCTAGTTACTTGACCTATAAAATAACTCATAGCTTAAACAATTATCTGAAAATGTCCCAGGATATTTTATTGCAAGGATATCAAATGTGACAGTAAAGTTAATATAAATTCCATTGAGCCAGTAAACACAGGATACACAGTGGAGTGGCAATAAATAAGAAAAAAAAAACACGATCAAATTAAATGAAAGAAAGAGGCAAAAAATGTATCTCGAGGTGTAGTGACAATATGCCAGTGGAATTAACGCTTGTGTACTTTAAAACCGTAATTTTCGGAGAATTAAAGTAAGTTGGTTAATGCAACTTGTGTAATAAATTTTTTAGAAGAGACTAAATATCATTGAGTGCGAAAAAAGTCACTAGTTTTATTTTTTGTTTGGAAGACAGGTAAAGTTTCGAAAGTCATCTATTGGAGCTGTGCGTAGTTCTTATAGGTAGTGTGCAGCTTTAAAGCACCAAAACAACAATTCTTTTTGAAATAAACTTTAGGATGTGACATGTGTTACAATAGTACAGCCTGGTTTAAAGAATAGGTATGTGAAAAGATTTTTGGAATCGGATTGGGAAAATATTCTGATTATGGGGGATGAAGAAAATTGGGTGGGATTATGACTCTATATTTTATTTAACTGTATTTTATTCTACTCTACTAAACCCTATGAACTAATTCTTCTATTCTATTTAAAGTATTTCCTATTTTAGAATTTCGTAATTGCAAGTATTTCAATATTGTGGAGAAAAGAGTACTCCCATTTTAAATTGATTTCTAAAAATAATTAGTACCAAAACTTTTCAAATACAAAGAGTTGTTGCCCTCAATCCTCATCTTATATTTTTATTTTACATCAAGCAAAAACTAATTTTTTTAAAAAACCGTGGTGGTCGCCTTCTAAACCACCCTGTAAAAATTTAAACAGTTTTTTTTTAGATTCAAATCTATTAATTCCTTTTTGAATAAAGATTGAAGTCTAAAATTAATTATAAACGAGGCTTTACTTATATTTAATTTAAATTTAAAATTCCACTCTTAAAAATAGAGGTTTGGCAATAATTATAGGTATCTAAAATGTGGTGGTAATCAGGTCACTCTCCTTGCAATTGAAAATTTTTAATTTGAACCTTAGGCAAATCATATTCAATAGCAATAGTTTCAATCGATGATATGACAAAAATCCCCGAACCAAAAGTTACCCAGGAACTAATAAAATAAAATAAAGCAAAAGTCTCCGAAAAGTTATAATGAGTGAGTGAGCCAAAAATTCTACGGATACTTGTATCCACGTGATTTTTTCGGGCATTATGTCATCCCACCGTATCCTCATCTTAAGCCCAACCACATTTTAGTAATATAAAATTTAAAATACAAGAAAATACAGAAATGTTTTTATTTTTTTCTTGCACGTTTAACGTCCATTATTACATTCTTTAGTTGTTATTTAAAATTTCAGGTCATTATATAGGTTACGATCCCATTTCTTGCTTTATCCTTTCATTTTTTCAAGTTTTCCCCCCACTTTACTTGTTGTTGTTGTTTTCTCCTTATAAGGTTACTCATAAGAAATTTTTCAAACCAGTTATTCTCTACTTTCTATGTTTTATGTCTCTATGTGAAATTGAAAAAATAAAATCAATGGCGATTTTCACAAGGTGATTTATTTCCAACAAATTTAAAAGCAATTTCGTGTCCCAAATTTTTTTTTTTTTTTTGAATGGTTCCAAAAAATTTTTTTTCCATTTTCAAGATGAATTATTTTTAGATCCTGATGATACTTAAGATCTTAAATTGAAAAAAAATCAAAAAAAAAAATAAAATAATATAACTGTGGTTGTCTCATTTTCTCTACATCATGGGCCTCCACAAAAAAAATTTAAATTGGTTCACCATTGGTTTTTTTAAGCTTGGTTGATTTAAACCCAAAAAAAAAATAACAACAACAACAAATTTCAAATATAAAAAAAAAGGAATGGTTGTATATCAGAAATAAATGATGAAACAATTGTTAAGGTACTTAAAGTCTTTAAATTAAAACCTTGAATCACTTGTTTTAAGTTCTATATATATACTGACATACATATATATATGTATATATATATATATTTGGTTTTAGATACTGATGTTTACTGTTGTTGATGCAGAGGAAAAACATTGTAACGAAGGAAAATTTATTGTCCTATGGTGTAATTTAGTTTTTTTTTTTTTTTTTTGTAATAAATTTTAAATTAAAGAAAGAATTGTACGATGGAGAAGGACTGAGAGGGAAAGAGTAAGAAACCATAAGAAGCTGCAATCAATAAATTTTAGAATGAAATTATATAATAATAATAAAAATGGTTTCAGTCTCTTAGTCTTATGGTTTCAGTCTCTTAGTTCAGAAAAAGCTGGGTAAAATTTTATAACATATTAAATGATTAAAAGAAATTTTCTCAGATAGTTGGTAACCACTACATGTATAAGTAAATAGGTATATAGGTATATGTATGTACAATAGGCTGCCAAATTATTAGGGACACTACGAATTTTCAGACATTTTGGATTTAGATGATTTTATAATAGAATTAATTATATTTAAATGCATTTATTGTAGTGTTTCTATGGTTACTACGACTTTTAGTTTTTCCTAAATATAAAAACACCTATGGTGTTCGCTTTCTGTCAAAAAATTTTGTTGGTCTTAAAGTAATAATATTTTTTTAGTTTGACTGGTATATTTGAGTTATATTGAGAAAATATATATTAAATTAATAATTTCGCACTCTCTCGTGTAGAGGGTCAAACATCCTAAAAATATTACTACCCCATCACAATTCCTGATGGGGTAGTAATATTTTTGAAAGGTATAGAAAGATTATACAACGTCTAAGGAAAGAATGACGCAAGACCAGCCAGGGACATTTTAGAGAAAAGGGTTTTCCCAAAAGAGGTTCCTGATTCTGATGAGTTTCAGTTTTTATTTTTTATTTTTTCAGAGTGTCCCTAGCAATTTGGCAACCCACTGTATAAGTTCATTCATGTAATTGTATTGATTTCAGAGAGAAGAGATGGTATGAAAAATGATTTAAGCCTACAGAATTATATTTGCGGTTTTGTTTTTAATTAATGTATTAGTCAATTTTAAATTTATAACTATATTGTTGTGCAATATTGGTAATGAGAATTTAATTTGAAGATTTAAAATGGATATTTTTTTTGTAAGTATAAGTTTTACGATATTAATAATAAGATTAAAATTTTGTTAAAGTGGGAATTTACAAGAGAATGAAGGTATAATTGACAAAATACTTATCGTTAGTATAGTATAGAATTAGTATAGAATGTATTTTAAAGTATATAAACGTATTTTGGATAATTATTTAGCAATTTTGATTGGAAAATTAAAGTAATTAATAATGTAACCTTCAAAATACCGCGAAAAGGGAAAAGCGATTAATGAAGTGAGTCGTAACTGTAACTTTAAAAAATACAAAATATTGAATTATAAGTAAAGTGATAAGTTAATATCAGCTATATTATTAAAGACGATATGAAGCGTCATACTTTATTTTCAGTGCAATTTTCGGAAAAAGTCTACGATTTTCTTCTTCTTTTCGATTTTTAACTTCTTAAATTGGTGTATGGAAATTATTGCAATTACATGGTCCAGTTAATACCAATTCATCACTCAACTCTTTATATAGTTTGTCTTTACAATTAACATTTATTATGTGTATTAATTGTTCAACTGCAAGACTAATAACTAAAGTGTCGGCCCCATTCGTATTGGAACAAAAGGGGTAAGAGTAGCACTTAAATTTTTTCTTATAGAACAGAACTTAAAGAATTTTAAGAATCCATTCTAACAGAGTCAGAAAATGGGGATTAAAGTTAACTTAAAATAGTTAATCTGAGTAAAACAAAAGTGATGAGAATAAATACAAACTAACCCAAATTGCATCCCAATTCAAGATTTACCAACTAAAAATTTGGAAAACTTCAATTACCTCAGGAGCAAATTATCCAAAAACAGGAGGTATAAGAGAAGACAAAAAAAACTAAATACAAATGGATTGCACACATATTTAGAACAAAATCCATTTCCAAACAGGCTTTATATTGGAACCCTTAAGATTGAAATGCAACGTGATGGAAAAACAAAAGCAGAAATCAAATAAACAGTTCAAAATACATTTATAAGTTGTGACTTTGTGGAAATAAAATAGATTAAAATAACTTGGCTTCTGGAAGGCCTATCCTTCCAGAAGTAAAAAAAAATTAAGCTATTAATTTCAACTCAGTAGAACAAGTGGTACTACCTACATCTACATGAGGATTATTTCACTTCATAATTCTGATGAATGCCAGCTTGTATGACAAGTTTTCAGTTTAATTGATACAATTTCGAGCTCCGAAAGTGTCACTTATAGTTAGTTTCAATTTTGCTGATTGTTCATATTACCATATCAGCATTAATAACCTCATTCATATTCGTTCCTAGAAAAATTAACTATTTAAAAATAAAATATATAATTTTACCTAAATCCAAATTATTAATGAGAATTTTGCCTTAAACAATTCTTCGAATTTGGGCTAAATTCAATATAAACTTTATCTATAAAAACTGAAAGTTTTATCCTTCACAAGTCACAACCCCAAATGAAGTTAAATTTATACGAATTTTAAGAATTAACTTAGTGAAAATAAAATTTTTCCAAATAAAATATACTATTCATGGTAAATTTCAATTTTATGAATGATAACCTTAATTTTGACTGAAATAAAGATACTTTTAATGCAGATATTAAGGATCAAATATCAAATGGCTATAATATACATTATCATTAAAAATTTACGATGTAAGAAATTGTTTACAAAAATAAAATTCCAATAATGCCCACATCAATCCCACATATTTCAAAGAAAAGCCATCCCTCATTTATATTCTTCATTGGAATTAATTATTTTAATTTTGTTTATTTGAAAATGATGGCCCTTTTTTTTACTCAAAATATTTTTATAAAATGGCTTTTGAAGGTCAATTAATGGAAAAATTATCAGAAAATTAATTTTAAATTAAAAAAAATAATAAATTTTTTAAAATTATACAAATAACTATAAAATGTTGAACACTTCTGCAATACAAAATTTTTTCACTAAGAATTTATTTAATTTTCAGTTAAATATTTTTTGAAAATAATTTGCATATGTTGTTTTTCTTTAACTTTCACGAAAAAGAATTTATTACCACTTTATTTTTATTGCTTTTTAACTCAATTATTTTCAATTGTATAATTTTGTTTTTACATAAAATGTTTTTTTTTTGTAAAAAAGTGCAACATGTGCCATTGTAATACAAAAGTATGTGCATTCGGAAGAATGTTATCGCGTTAAGTAAAATTAATATGCACATAGTAAACTTTTTTGCAAGGTATTAATATCTATATTAAGGTAAAAACTTCTGAGACTCTTCATACTATTTAAGTATTAATTGACTAGGAGTTCTTTTAGCAAAGAAATTTTAGCGACGTCAAAAGAAAGTGTGGTCAATTTGAGTCGTCGATTTGAGATTGTATTCGTTCTATTATATTTCAATCAAACCTTTCAATGTTTAGAAATTCACAAATATACACAAATACAAAATACCTACGAAAAGAACATGAGGAAAGACCCCCGAAATTTAAGTAAAATTAAAATTATTAAGTGATATACAAATAACTTTACTAAGTATGTATTACTTGACGACAAAAAGGGGAAATACCGTTAGATTTAAATCAACCGGTGAAGGGGATATAGAAATCTTTTTAAATCTAACCAAAACCAAAAGAAGGTCTTATAAATTTATAAGATATGGAGCCCTTGAAACATAAGTAAGATAACATTTAGTGATAGCAATTCAAACAATTTCACTCAAAATGTGATACTTGACGACAAAAAGAGGAAGTACCGTTATAGCTAAATATTTCGGAGTGAGAGATAAAGGAATATATTTAAATCTTCGAATTACCAAATCCAGTAGACCTAATAAATTTATAATGTTTATTCTATAGCCCTTAATATTTTTTAAACATAAAGTTCCTTAAGGTTTTAAGAAACTTTACTTTTCTAGCTCTAATACAAAAGAAACGACTACACCCAGAGAAGTTCAATTCAAGCGTGTGATAGTTTTAGTTTTACCAAACCTAAGTGTACAGCTTACTTAAAAGGGCTCGACTATAATAAGACAATCCACACTTTTCCGCATCAGATTAAGATTCGTTTTGAAATTGCTTGCCTTTATAGCTTCTACAATGTAATCCTTGTATATATATAAATCTCCTTGTACCTATATAAATCCTTGTACATATATAAATAACTAAAAACATACTTTTTCCATTTTTCTCCTAATTAATTTATAGTTTTAATCTAACAATAATTGCATTTTAGCTGTTGTTCTTTAATGTTATATCTGAATTTTATTTTAAAATGGGAGTCTATTAAAATCAACACATTAGTTAAGCCAAGAAATAAAACTTAAAAAAAAAAAATTATTGTTAAATTGCATGTTAAATTTAAAAGTTCATTTCCGTTTTTTATTTTTATTCCAGTTGTGTTTCAGTAAAAATTCAAAATTCTTAAAATGAAAATGGAAAATATGAAAGAGTTACAGTAAAAATTATAAGACATTTATTATGAAAACTATAGTACATGATTAAAAATATTGAATGGCTCGCTTTGTAAAATGTTTTCAATATTCAAGGAAGGAAATTATAAAAGCTTAAAATGTCCCAGTTTTAATTATTTTTTTATTTGGAAATTATTTTTATTGAGGAACCATTGCAATTTTTATCCAATTACAGAAGGTATTATTAAAATGAATATATGTAGAAAATAAATATGGTTTTTCTGAGAAGTTTTATAGTAATATGTTTTAAAATAAATATTTAGTAACAGTCTAATAGGGTAAATACTGTAAGATACTAATGTCCCTTCAATTGAAGGAGACTGAAATCGATTAAATATTTAAATGCTATTGCCATCAAAGTTCTAGTTATAAGTTTCTGATTCTGACCTACTGGCAACACAAACTTGGGGTAAAACTAATCACCAAACCAAACTAATAATTGTTTTCTTCTACATACTCCCTGAATGGTTTTCAAGGCCATATAACTCTATTATTAGCCACCTCTATGATTCAATCTAAGATTATAAACTTTAGTGTTTCATATTTGTTGTGCATTGCTATTAATTTCTTTTCATTAGTTGTCTAGTGCAGTTAAATAAAACCCAGATTAAGTATGGCCTAATTGTTACAACCATAGGCTGAGGTGATGAATAATAGGGTTTCATATGCTTTGTAAATTATCTATCGGGATATGTGGAAAAGGAATAGGAATATGGACATTTCCCTCTAAATATAGCCTAGTGCTGAGATTTAACTTTCAGATTATATTTCCCCCTTCATTGACATAACTGTCAGTAAGTGAATGTCTATTTAGGAACTGATTATATTCTACAGCCATTCTGATCCCTTTTGAACATCACTCAAGTTTGTTATTGATCATCTTAGCTGAGGTTATAATGAATAGGATTCAATATTCGTTCGTGAATATTTTATACGAGAAAGGTAAATGGGAAGGGAGGAATAGGGAAAAACCCCTTTTAATATAGCCTTGTGTAGGGATTTAGCTATTTTTCAGAATATTTTTTCCCCTCATTTTCAAAACTGTCATTGATTGAAAATTCAAAGTAAAAATAGGTTTCAAAAACAGTACCTAGAATAAAACCTTATTTCCTAAGGTGTTCCCTTTTTTGAGTTTCCGATTGGTCGATTTAATAAAAAAAGGAAAGAAAACAAAAAAGGAAAAATATAAAACGAATATGCAACATTTTATTTTCCAATTAAATTTCCTCAATGGTAACCGAGTAAATATCCGGCAGTAAAAACTTTTCTATTTTTTATTATTATATTTTTAAGTATTTTATACTGTTTAATTTGCATATTTCCGATGAATTTTTCCCATATTTTTTTTCTCTTTCATTTTTTTATATACATGTTTCTTTTTCTTTCTTTATACTTAGTTGTTCCGTTTTTTTTCATTCGAAATCATTAAACAGTACACGTATTACAATATAAAGTTCCATTACCCATGAAAAGGACACAAAATAAGAAATGATGGACAAGCGGGGTGGGGATGGGTTGTAGTATAACAAGCAAAGAATCGAGGAAATGTCTGTTTTTAATTGAAATAATTTTCTTTTACTTCTATATGGATTCTTTTTTAATTTTTTCAAACTTATTTTTTTTGGAATGAAAACTTTTTTTTTTTATTAATAAAAAGAAATACGAGTTAAATTAAAAATTTTTGCAACAGATCTCTTTAATTACAATATTAATAAAAAAAAAAAAAAGGGTTAAATTGGAGTGAAGTTCTTTTTTTAAATGTAAATAAAAAATAATGTAGAGGACCTTTACTTTTTGAGAGTTATGAAAATAGGTTATTGTAGTATAGACTTATGGAGTATTATAAAGGGTGTCAATTGGTTTTTAGGTTTATTAAGAAAACTTTAATTTAAAAGTTATATGGAATCGCACCATTTTTTAATTAAACTTTAAGGAACGTATCATTTGAGTGTAGAACTTTAATTATTTTTTTTGGACTTTAATTGTTAAAGTGAGTAGAAAAAAGTGCGTTTTTAATAATAAAAAAATATTTAACACTTTCTTAAAAATGAAAGAGATCTCAAAATCTGGTACATTTTAAAAGTACTTGAATTAAAAACCGAGACAAATAATATTTAAATATTTAATGAGTAAAGTTAATTAAAAGTTCATTCACATACACCAAGTAGACTTCAATTCTTTTTTTTTTAGTGATAGCAAAAAAAACCTGCTATCTGGAGTCACGTCTACCATCTGCGCCGGAATAGTGGAATTTACTAGTAAGAACATGAAGGGAATTCAAAATGATATTTAATTTTAATTATAGTTTAATTAGAATTTCACTACTTGAAATATAAAAACTCTTTTAATCTACTTTTAACTTCGTATTATCAAAAACGTTAACTTCGTATTATCAAAAACTTAAACGTCCTATTATCAAAAACGTAAACGTCGTATTATTAAAAACGTAAACTTTGTTATACCAAAAACGTAAACTTCGTATTATCAAAAACGTAAACGTCGTATTATCAAAAACGCAAACTTGATATTACCAAAAACGTAAACTACGTATTATCAAAAACGTTAATTTCGTATTATCAAAAACGTAAACTTCGTATTATCAAAAACGTAAACTTCGTATTATCAGAAACGTAAACGTCGTATTATCAAAAACGTAAACTTGATATTACCAAAAACGTAAACTTCGTATTATCAAAAACGTAAACTTCGTATTATCAAAAATGTAAACTTCGTATTATCAAAAACGTAAACGTCGTATTATTAAAAACGTAAACTTTGTTATACCAAAAACGTAAACTTTGTATTACAAAAAACATAAACTTCGTATTTCCAACAACGAAAACTTCGTATTACCAAAAACGTAAAAATCGTATTACTAAAAATGTAAACTTCGTATTATCAAAAACGTAAAATTCGTATTATCAAAAACGTAAGCATAGTATTATAAAAACCTTTAACTTCGTATTGCTAAAAGCGTAAACTTCGTATTACCAAAAACGTAAACTGCGTATGAATTTCAATATATATATATAAAAAATATTAAAATGCAAAACTTGTTATTGACATTTTGTTCATTTTTTATTATTTTTAACATTCATAATTCTAAGAATTATAATATTATTATTAACATATCATATAATAAATTTTGTATATGTACATATACTATTTATTAACCAAATATTTCTAAAAATTTATTATATACCTGTAATCATAAATAATAATATTATTAATAATTTAAATTGAAACAAAGAAGGAAATTTTGAATCAAAATATTATTTTATACAATAAAAAAATATTATCAAAACATATTATTATTATTATTAAAATTTATAAAGGATATTGCAACAATAACTTCCTGAAAATGCACTTAACATTAAATAGTTTTTGTTATTGTTTTGTATTTATGTATATTGTTGATGTTATTCTTTTGTTACTGTTGTTGTTGTTGTTTGAATAAAATAATGGAGAGTGGAAAGAAATAACAAAAACCGACAAATAAATAAATAAATACACAGCAAATAAACAAATAATAATAAAATAAATAACAATAATATTATATGTTATATAAATTTGTTATATGTATATTATGTATTTCCAGTATATGTACACATAAGAGCATATAAATAAATAAATATAAATGTATGTTCATTCAGGATATTCAACAAAAATTTTCAAGAAATAAAACGAAAATATGACAAGGGCAATTCATAAATTAATCATTTTTACTTCTAGAATAAATAAAATGTCATTTAAATAATATTATACGCAAAATTAAGTACAGGATGTTTAATAATTTTTTTTTATTTTATTAAAAAAGGACATTGAGTCAATCATATTATCCACATTTACTTATTTATTTGTTTTTCTTAGATAACATGGTACAGGATGGACCAGGTAGATGTAATCCTTCTTTCCAATTTAAGATGTGGGTTACTTTTATGGTGGAAATTGTAAATTATATTTTTTTATTAGATATGATCTGACCAGGGTTGGAATCCCTGACTCTTCGTTTATAAAGCTGACGTTCTAAGCTCTATACCATTTATCGGATATAATTTAATTAGGTTAATGTGTGAATCTTGATCAGTTGCACGTAACATAGTATTTTGGAGAAAGAAACCTGATGGTAAGCTAACCAAAGGTAAGGAAGGTTTTTATGGAAAAAGTTGTAGTCACATTTTTTAGTATTGAATTATATCAAATTTTGCTCAATTAGTGATAATAAAATGCTGTTACACTACCAATAAACAATTTAAGTACATATTAATCCGACTGTCCGAAAATATAAGATTCAAAATTAAAATTAATAATATTTTTGGAGAGCTCTACAGGATTGCAAATAGATAACATATTATGCAGGCGACGAATTAAAATAATTGTACAAATCGTTATCATCGGACTAATGATATGAATTCTTCTACAATCACAAAATTCATAGGAAACTTGATATTTTTATTCAGCATATTCAATATAAGTTAATTTAAAATTTTCTGAAGGTAGTCATCATCTGCTCTGTTACCTTATACTTAGCTTACACTTACACACTTACCACTGGCAAAAATTTAGTTGTCGGAAGATTAATTTGGAGTTTAATAGTAGTACCAACTTGGCACAAGTACATTTTAATTTCTCATATTTGGAAAAATTACAATTAGTGAAATTATAACAATATTAGTGAATGAACCAATGTCCCTTTAGTTAACGTTATTATAGTCTCAATGACCAACATAGAAATAAAAATAGAAAACTTTTCGAAGAACAATACAGGAAACAATTGCAGAAACCATTAGATTAAAAAGTCAAATTATACCAACTTCCTTACAAATTATGTACCTCTGAAAAACAACTGTAATTTTAAAAAATATCTAATCCTATATCGACATAAATGGTTTAATATTTTAAAAATAATTGCATAAAAGCAGGTACAACTTCTTAAAAGACTGTTTTAGAAATTTCTAATTAAAAAAGATTTCCAATAATACCCTATTCATATGTATTTCTATAACTGTCTGTACAACACACATTGTTGGCAAGTATTAAACTGTAAAACTAAAATAATAATGTGCAGTGCAGGTAATGCATAAATCTTAAAGTCAAACAATAAATAAGCTAACAAAAAAAAAAAAAAAAAAAACATTCAAACACACATTTATTTCTAGAAAAGTATGTTAAAGATTCAATACAATTTGAATTTGAATACATTTTCCAATGAAAATCATTTGTAATACTTTTTCTACTGTATTCATTTTATACACAACATTTTGTCATATTATTAGTGTATAATAGTAATATAATATATGTATATGTACTTATATAATATGTTAACATGTTAAACATGTAACAATTGTACAACTAGTTATTGAATAAAATTTAAATTTTTATTCAATTTTGATTTATATTTGTTATTATAAAAGCATTAGAATTCTTAAGTTTTTAGAACAGGAATGCATTCAAGGAATTCAATGTTTATCTTGGAATTCAAATATACAAGTTTATAAAAAAGGAAAATTTTTTAAAGACTATATGATTATATGATATTATAATTGAAAATTTCTAGATATGGACATTTATTCGAAATGACGGCAGTGTGGCACAGTGGTTAGAGTGCCTACCTTTCATGCGCAATAAATTTCAAAGGCCCGCATTCGAATCCGAGTAATAGTGAAAATACTTAAATCTGGTTTTTGACTGGACTTAGATACCATTCGCTATTGGGTTCAAGTTAATATCACAACCAAAAATTAATAATTATATATTTTAATAAGAGACCTAATTTAATTGAAAAATATAACTCACAGATACAAAATTATCTTATACTAATAATTCAAATACAAAAGCACTAAAATATTATAAATTGAATTGAATATATTGAAAATTTAAAGCTTTTCTACATGCTACAATAGTCTGGTACGAACTTATATTTTAATTGTATGTGGAAAAAGTTAAGACCGATCCTAACAATAATAATATGAATTGACCTAATGTTGCAACATGTATCAATGGCATATACAGGCTATCAAACTTCACTGCAACTGGCCCGAAAAAAGAAAATCAACTTTCTTCAAATTTTTTGGGACGCACTTTGCAAAGGCATCAATTTGGTTTCTTCAAAGATTTCCACATCTGACCGATAGCTCTATGGTTAAAGTGGCGGCTTTTTAATTGAAAAGTCTCAGGCTCAAACTCTGGTCGGATCATATCTAATCAAAAGGTATAGTAAATATTATAATAGTTTAATTAGAAGTCCGAATGCCAAATAGGCAAAGGACTATTATAATATCAGGTAATTTTTACTATTGTCTGTAGAAGAAGACATTATATAATTTGAATCCAATTACTTGAAACGCTCAGTCAGAAGAGCAGAAAAATAATTTAACTTATTTCACCGAAGCAAAACAAAGAATTGAAGGTTAATAAATAATGAGTCGGTTGAGATCCAACTTGAATGCCGGAAAATTGAAAATTGAAAAGTAGGGTTAAGAACTTTATTTAAATTTTGATCTATCCATAGGGCATAGAGGACACTTTGACACTTTATTGTTGTTCCGGAATATCTTCACCTTTATTTCCCTGAAGCCCAATAAAAAATGAGACCCCAATAATACCTAATAGTTCTTCTACATTTAATTCAATACTGCAGCTCATTAATGATATAAAATAAGATCCAAAACATATACCAAACCGAACAAAAACCATTATTTATTTACAATATATAAGAAAATTTTCTTTAATACTTATTTTAAAAAAATTATTTATTTTGAATAAAAACATATTTTATTATTTAATTTTTTTTTAAAATACAACATATTTTAATTGAGGAAATTTTAAAATGGTAATGAAAAAAAAATTAAAATACCATTATTATTATTTTTATGATATTATTTTAATTTATTTCAAAATTTTAAAATTTTCTGAATAAATTTCAAATATAAGTTTTAATGTATTTTAATTAAAATTATAAATGAAAATATAATAATTATTATAAAATTATAAAATTTTAAAATTGACCACGTACTCCCATTAGTAATTTTCTATTTAAATTAATTTTATTATTTTTAGTTAATTAAATGGACAAAATATATAATAAGAGTATTTTTGTACAAAACTTCCAAAATATTCTGAAATTTAATTATACAGGGTTTATAATAGTTTTGGTTGAATTAAAAAAAAAATTTTTAATATCTATACGTGCTGGAATGGATAGTAAAATAGAATTGGGATACGTGAATTTACTGAAAACTGATGACCATGACCATGTAACAAAAAAAACCAAGAAAATTATTTTAATTTAAGTTTTTTAATTACCTTGGTAATTGCATGTGCAATTAAGTGCACAAATATGAAAATTATTAGAAAATTGAAAATAGTTTTGAGAAAATTTACAAAATTTTAATTGGATGAATTTTGAAAGAAGGAGAAGAAAATTTTATTACAATAATTATATAATTTCTTTGGATATTATAGTTAATTAAAGAATTTCTGGTGATTAAATCTCATTAGAAAGGAACAATCAACATTAAATACATATTTAGGGATAAGAATTCAGAAAATTTTTGTTAATTTTAATTGAAAGATTATAATCGATATAATTTTTCGATTAAGTAAATAGAATTTTAGGTAAGTATTAAAATAAAGTCATTTTAATAGATTTCTTAAAATTTTTAGAAAATTTCATCCTATAATTATGCAAAAATTATAAATTAAAGTAACGTTTTAAAACAGAAGCAATACAACTGAGATACGATATGTCAATACCAGAAGTAGATAAATTATTAAAAAGAAATTATTGGTGGTTGGAAAACGCTTAAAATGAGTTCAAAATAAAAAAAAGTTATTAGCATTTATTATTTGATACAATTTGTTTTTAATTATGATAGATTAGTTAATTTAAAAAAAGTTAGGTTAGGTTTTAATTAAGAAAAAATAATGAATAGTTATTGGTTTTTTATGTTTCTAGTTTTCCAATATTTATAAGAATAATATTAAGTTTATAAATCAAAGTAATCCTAAATATTAAAATAAAATACCGATTTACATTAACATAAAAATTAAACTAATAATTTAAGTGAAAAGCATCAAATAAAAAAAACATCCGTTTTTGTTAAGTTTTTCTAGGTTAAGATATTTGCAAGATTTATAAAGGGATAAATAAAATTTAAAGTTAAAAAAAAAAAGAAAACGGAGTGAATAATAGTAAATAGTAATAATGTCAATAAAAATATGTAAAACACTAGTATATAATCTAATAATAGTAGATATTTAAACATATTGTGGTCTCAGTAACCGATGATTCTTAATTAGTAGTTTACCTAGTATTTACACTACGCCTTCCGTATATACATTGACGTATGTCCAAAATACGCGCTTTTAATACGCGAATTGTTTGTAATGTGCGAAAAAAAACAAGTCAGTTTTTGATAGAGGGTTATTTATATTTTTTATACCCGTATGACTATATAGTCCAAGGGTATAATAAATTTGCCATTACGTTTGTGACGCAGAGAAGGAGGGGGGTAGATATAGACTCAAGTGTATGGATCGGATCAGAATCGAAAAAAAAATCGATTTAGCTATGTATGTGCGTCCGTCCGTCCGTCCGTCCGTCCGTCATCACGATAACTCAAAAAGTAAAGGAGCTAGGATTATGAAATTTTCACAAATTCGTTTTTATGCAAAAAACGGAATCGAGTTTTAAATTCAGCCATTTTGGTCCACGGGTTCGAGTACCTGCCATACAACTTCTAATTTTATATGAGCATTACTCTATACCTATGGAAGCTGCGTGTCTGCAATTTTGCCAAAAGTAGTTTAGTATAATGGCCAAAGTTACTGCAAAATGTGGTTGGTCTACTGCAGAGGGTTCGAGTAGCTGCCATACAACTCCTTCTTTTATATGAGCTTTACACTACACCTGATGAAGCTGGGTGTCTGAAATTTTGCCGAAAATAGTTTAGTGTAATGGCCAAAGTTACTGCAAAATTTAGTTGGTCTACTGCTGAGGGTTCGAGTAGCTGCCATACATCTCCTTCTTTTATATGAGCATTACTCTACACCTAATAAAGCTGAATGTTTGAAATTTTGCCAAAAGTAATTAGCCGGATGATATAATGTATATGTTACGGTCATACGGGTATCCCAGAGTTGACACAGTCTACTCTACTGCACTCTTCCTCGTTTAATTTGAAATTCAGAGAATTGCAAAAACAACATATTCATATAGGAGGTTTGCTAGCCTGTTCAAATAAATAGAACAAATATTTCAAAATTAAAAAGCCCTAGACCTAGTTATCAAATAATTCAATTATCAGATAGTTAAAGCTACTTCAAAAAGCAAAGTTGTTTACTTAAAAAAAATGGAGAAAAAAATTAAACTTAATTATTTCATATTTTAAATGAAAATGCTGTAATTTTTTCATTCGGTTCAGGATCAAGATTTTCTTTATAACACGTAAAAACGACAACAACATAACCCTTATATTTATGGGGATCACGGTTTATGATCTGTAAAAAATATTTACATTTAATTGCAAAAGATGGTGCAGAAATGGTTTTTTATATAAATAAAATATGGTTATATATTATTAAATAAAATTTTACTTTTTTAATAAACAAAACCTTCTATAAAATGTTTTATTAACATTTGACACTTCCTTTTTGACATTTGATATTCGAATTTTTAAAACTGAGGTAGTCAACAATTCCAATAAAACTCTTTTTTAATTGAGTAACCCAAATCGTTTTTTTCTAAACCTTCAAACTTACCCGGATAAAAAAACACATCTAATACGGGAAGAGTCATTTAAATTGAGCCCTTGAACAAATTATTTTTAAAATTTTCTTTATGTTTAAATTATTATAAACATATCATTAATTCCCGTCAAAACATTTCACTAAAATTTATCAGAAAGTTTTCAAATTTTACAAAATTTCCATAAGTATTAGTAACTATAGATATTGTATAAATACAAAAAGCTGTCAAATTTATTTTCCACCTTTGCTGTTCTGACAAATAAATTTTCAATATTATTTCTTTAAAATTGATATTTTCTAGGAACTTTTCATTAAGATATCAATATTAAATTTAAAATTTTATCATGACATAAAATATACATACACCAAAGATACTGTCAAAATTTTTTAATATAAAATTTTATTGATTGAAAATTAAATTCTTTTCGATATTTTGCTAACAAAAATGTAGTTTGAAGGTGAATCATGAATCGCAATGTAGTGAATTGTGAATTGAAGTTATTTTTTTAAAAACTTTAAAAATAACTTAGAATATTGTTTTGATATATTATCTTACTGAACTGACATTCATTTTTACCCCACTGACTGCTTTTCACTTTATTTACATACGTATTGATAAAAGAAAACTTGAAGCTAAGAATAAAAAGTACCTTGAAATAAGTTGAAAATACCTGAAGGCAAAGGAAAATTTTTGAATATTTTTCATTTTATGTTTCTTTTTTTTTTTTTTTTGAAAACTTTCCAAAAATAACAAATTTTTAAAAGAAAAACAATGTGGGACGTCTGAAATATTTACATATTCTAAAAACGTACGAATTTTCTCCTCGCATTCATTTTCATTCGTTATATTTAAATCAATATGGCAACATTTGAACGTGGCATTGTTGCAGATTGTATGTGAATGCGTGTATGTATGAAATATAGGTTTTTTTTGGGTGAAGCTGACGGAATAAATTCGTAAATTATTATATTCCTTTTGTAAATATTAGGTTTTATTGCTAAATGAGGAACAGTGCAGGAGAGTAGTCTATGGCAACACTAGGATACAGGTGTATAAGAGTAATATAAACATTATATTATTCCGTTTGTTATTTTTAACAAAATTTCAAATATTCAGCTTCATTATATTTTAAGTTATTCTCATATTTAAAAAGGAGTTGTATAGTAGGTACTCGGTTAGTCTACTACACTAGACTGACCGAATTATGCACGAACTTTGACCAAAAAACGAAACTACTTTTGAAAAAATGTCAGAGTCCAACCTTTATTAAAAAATGAATTTGTATGTGAGTTACTCAAAACCGTTGAGTAAACTGGCTATAAATAGCAGTAACGGCTCTTGCATAAAAGTGAATCTTAGAAAATTTTAGAATCATAGCTCCTTTATTTTTTGAGTAATCGTGGGGACGGACGAACACTCAGACGAACGTGCAGACGGACAAACGGATAGATGGACATACATAACTAGATCAATTTATTTTTCGATTCTTAACCGATCCATACATATCTACCCCTCCCATCCTTCTTTGCATTTCAAACGTAATGGCACTTTTATTATTTCCAACGTTATTTCCAACCCTTTCCAACGTTCATACGGGTATAAATATATTAAAGTTTCTTGGTTTACTTTAGATACTCTTATATATATATATATACCTTGAAACAAAAGTTAATAGCAATATAAGAAGTTTCATTCCTTGAATTCTGAATCAGTTGTATTTACTTTCATTTTTAAACATTTAAAAATATTTTTTTTTAAAAATTGATAACGACTTTTTTATGATTCATAAAATATTGAAATTTTTGTAAAAAAAATTTATTAAGTAAATAAAAAACGAATTTTTTAAAATATAATTTTTTTTTAAAAAATATAAAAAAAATAAATACTAAATTGATTGAAAATGAATATTATTTTATGCAATTATACAAAAAACAAGTGAGGGGAAAAAACCAAGGGTTTTTAAAAAGCACATTTTTAAAATTATATACGGTTTCTTACTGAGTATTTTATCATTTATTTTTATAAAAATATATATTATGATAATATTATAATTTTGTTATTTCATTAATAATTAATTATATGACTAATAGTGAATTACTTAGAATATAACCCCAATGCACTCAAGAAAACCTGTTAATAAGTGCAAAATATAATGTTGGAGCTTCAATGTTAACGTTTAATTTTGGAAAAACTTACAATGGTGAATAAGTTATTGTTTTATAAGAACATAAAAGTTTTAATTTTGAAGACCTAGTAGCCCTTCAATTGGGAAGGTTCCCAAATTTTTGCTTAGCAAACTTATGATGGATCTGCCCACCCCCTCCTGTCCTCACCCTTCCATTTTTTTCGTTTCTAGGAAATCAATTTTGAACTCCAACAAAATTTGGAATTTTACCTAGAATATTATTATCAAACCAAAAATGGTTAAGACAAAGAACAATTTCTTCAATTTAAAGAGACCCTTTCAAATTTAAGAAAAACCTTTAACGTATGTTGAAATATGATGCTGCAGCTATAAATTTTGCATATTTGTAAAAAAAAATTTGAACAGGTGTTAAAGTTACAGGTGGTTGAAAATAGCAAAATTTCAATTTTCGAGCCCTTTTAGCTCCTAAACAGGGGGCGTGACAAAAAAATTTTGTTAACCGACTCCTACTAATTTTGGAGGACCTAACTTCTCCCAAAATTTCAAGACCCTAGGTTGAACCGTTTAGAAGATATATGGGGCCAAAAATTTTGCAAAAGTTGAGTTTAGCTTAATGGTAAATTTTAGTACCGTATGGTAACCCTATACATTTTAGCCTTATATTTTTGTGAAGCTTATAAAACCAGCTATCTTTTGCCGTTTTCAGATTGAAAATACACTTAACAAAACGCTTGTTATAATAATTTAAAAATAGGGCTTTTTCCAACTTTGGGGGGCTGTAGCTCCGTAACGGGTGGGGCTACAGAAAAAAATTCTTCTACGAAATTATTTTTTTTGTAATATCTACCAGTGGTTAAAATATCTTTACTCTATTTCAAACGGTGTAAAAGTTTTTGTAAACATACGGACGGACGGACAAAGTCAAAATTAAGAAAAACCTTTGACACTTATTGAAACCTTCGTTTTGGAGCTTTCAATTTTGTATACAAATAAAAAAAAATTTTAACTGGTATTCAAGTTATAGGTGTTTAAAAGCTAAATTTTTAGCAAAATTTCAATTTTCGACCCCTTACAGCTCCTAAAGAGGGGGCGTGACAACAAAATTTTGTTAACTGACTCTTACTTATTTCTAAGGATCTAACTTCTCCCAAAATTTCAAGTTTCTAGATTTAGCCGTTCCGAAATTATGAGGGACCAAAAATTTTGTAAAACTTAGTTTTGAATAACGGTAAATTTTAGTACCGTATGGTAACCCTATACAATTGGTTTTTAAAAATTTGTAAAGCTTATAAGAACAGCTGTCTGTTACCGTTTTCAGTTTGGAAATATACCTTATAGAACTCTAATTATAACTGTTTAAATATGGGGCTTTTTTCGACTTTGTGGGGCTGTAGCTCCGTAACGGGGGGGGCTACAAAAAAAATTTTTAACATTAAATTATTTTTATTGCAAAACCTACCCATTTCTGATATTTTTTAGTCAATCGTAGGTAAAAAGGGACGGACGGACGGACGGACGGACAGAGTGAAGCTATATAGGCACATTTTTACAAAATTTTTTGAAAATGTGCTAAAAAGGATTCAAACACGAAATGTGAATCACGTGAAATGATCCACGATAAAATTAATTTTGTAATGGCAGGGAGGATTTTATCAATATTGTTCATTGAATATTGAGATTGTTGTCGTAATAAAACACGTGCTGAAAGATGATTTGTTTTGTAATGCGAAATGTTTTTTAAAGAAATTGTTTTATATATGGGAGGGGTCTGAAATTAATTCTATAATACATAAATTTGAGTATTAAAAATATAACGAATGTGTACATGAAATAATTAAGTCGCATCACTCCTAAATATATTTTAAGAGAGTGTGTCACAATGTTGTATGCTAAAATCAGCCTGCGATAAAAGCTAGCTTATTTTTATATTTAAACAAATAGGTAAGGAAGATTTAAGAGTTGACTTCAAAAGCAGTGCTAAGCCCCTTTTACAGAATTTATGTATATTATTCTATATCTGGCTTAACGACTTTTACAACTACTTAACACTTCGCAACTTGGACACTTAACAAATTTGACAAGCGTACATTTCTAAACCAGGGTTATTCGTTTTTTACATAATGTATATCAGATTCTGAATTACAAAAAAATTTACAGTTGGATTCAAAAGCAGGGCTGCCGCTTTTTGCTGAATATTTATTATTGTATATGTTATAGATTCTGAATTAATTGGGAATATTTTTTGAATGAAATTGAATCTTACTTCAATAATTTATATTAAATACGCAAAAAAGCTTAACTTTCTCTCATTTAAGATGAGAGAAAGAAAGGCTAGACTCAAGATAGATCACCTCTCCTTTTTTTCTTCAAAAGTTTAATAATGCCAATAATTCTACTTATACATATACAATTTTTCCGCATATTATAGAACTCCTAATTGCAACTTAAGATCCACTATATTGAGATATCTTATCAATATTTTGCCCATTTGCTTAAAAAAATTACCTTATTTTGGTACACTTCAACCTTTTTAATTTATTATTAGGCGGTCAATGTGATAATACTAACAAATGAAGTGAGTACGTGATTTCTAAGAGGATTTTTAAGTATCAGAGGATTTGTAAAAAATTTTTACTCTCCATAATTGATTCGAATTGATTTGAATTTACACTTCCTTCACAATTAGTAATGTTCTTACCTACTACATGTTCGAGATTTCTGACTTGTTTCTATTCATTTCAGAACCTTCAAAAAATTATTAACTAAATATAATATATTAAATTAACTCGAACTTTCTGTAGTGCTATTGAAATTGGAATAATACACATCTTTATTCTTTAAAAAAGGTCAAACTTTTGTAAAGTTTTACAAAATTTAAAGAACATTAATCTTAAAACATATGTCAAATGTCAAATATGTTTAAAAATTATTGATTGACCACATCATTTGGCCATTTTAGTTTATGAGTTACCATTAAATACCCAAACTGTATACCTAAATTAACAAAAAAGGATTTGATTCCAATGACCCCGAAAAGTTTAAAATTAAAAAACTTTTTAATTAACATCCAGGATATCCAATTCTGATGTGCTTAACATTTTATAATATCATAAAATTTAAACACTGACTTATTAGTTATTTAAATACATATAATAATCATTCGAAATATATTTTTGAGGAAAAAGATTTAAGTTTTCAATTACAGTTATATTAAAAAGTGAAATCCAAAACATGGAAATAGAAACATTGTGCGTCATTTTTAATAGTCTCTCTACGCAACCTTAAAATTTTCCCGCCATTTTTATATTTTTATTTTATTTGTTTTTTTATATTTAGTTTTATATTTTTATATTCTTTATAATTTATTCATTATTTAAGTGTATTTAATCATATATCGCATTATACACCAATAAAATATAACGGTAAAACATTTTATATTATTATTATTATTGTTATTATTTGTTGTTATAATTTATTTTTATTTTTTGTTTCTATATTATAATTCTTCCTTTTCTTTCTATTTCTACTTATTTTGTGTTTAATTTTTTTAATACCTTATACGTTTATTTCATTCTTATACCAAAAGCATAATATTTTATTATTTGGATGCTCTCTTATGATAACCTAAATTTTCCCAAATGTGTTCTTATCCTTTTTATTATTATCCTTTTTTATCACTTTTTATTGTCAATTTGATAATATAGTATAAAACTGAATAAAAGTTATCAGGCATCCCAAAGATTATTCCCCTGTTTTTTTCTTTTTTTTTTTTTTTTGGTTTGTTATGTTCTTTTATCTTCATATTTTGGCTTAGCATATATAGGAACAGTTGGGTCCAAAACTAAGTAAGCTAAAATTCTTTTAATTTTATTTATCATATAAAACTTGAAAAATATGCATGTTCGTAAGAAAAGTTAGGATATACAAGAGATTATGCGAGTGGGTAACCTTTATTTAATAAAACTCATTTTCAATCAGGAATCTAATAAACCAATCATTGAGTTTGTGAGTAAGGATTGAAGACCAAATGCAGTTTTGTAGTTATTTGTAATGTATTTTAATAAAGGAGTCAATTAACGTTAGAGTGAAAATTTGTTTGAAAATATAGAACGTTTATAATATATTTGGAGTTTTGTACAATCGACTTAAATAATCGCGTTTTACCCTACTTCTAGGATGCAATATAAGAATTTTACTAAACCTTTTAGCAGTAACCTTCAGCAGAAATTATAATAACACAAATATTTAGTTCAATTCAATATGTTGCATAAAGCCCGCCAAAAAAAATCGGGCGATCACATATGCAATGCGATCAACATTCATGGGTTGAAAAAGGCCTATCAGAATCGACCAGATATTGCCAAAAGCAGCAAGCCAGTAGGAAGTATCGGATTAATTATATTATTTTCAGGATTTAGTGATTGATACACTAATATTTATGTCAATGAACAACATAAGTTCGTTGAAGCTAGAAACTTAATGTTATAAGTATATATACTTAATGTAATAATTTCTGTTGGTCTGTAGAATCATATATTGGAGACCATAAAAATGCAAAATAAAAAATTAATACAATTAAAGATGAACCAATTAAGTCAAAACATTTAAAAATTCCCATTTAGATAACGGTTTTTCCTGAAAATTTATCAAAATCGGCAGAAAATTGTACTTCCCAAATATTCTCAAGATACGAATTTCTAAAGAGATCAACCGATGAAGGAATTAATAAAATGATAGTGAGTGATGACTTTTAATAATATATATTATTGTGCGCCGGGGTTATTCTCTAAGGAAACAAAGATTCAATTTCTGAACTGAAATGAATTTATCCCTACAACTTTTGAGTAATAAAACCATTTTTCGAATTTGCAGATTTTTGAATTTAGACAAGTGTTTGGATTAAACTTTTTTGATAATAAAAATCTAATTTTATCCCCAACTATGTACGTATCTACATATGAACCGGCATTGATATCAAAATTATTTGATATGTGATTGTATTGGTGGAGAACAACATTTGTATTTTAGGATTTATAATATTTTTTATTCTTTTTATTATTTTTATTTTATTTTTTTGTTTTTCTTAAAGAAATCACGATCTTACCTCAATAATGCTATCGCAATAAAAATGTTATTTTTCCCGTTATTAGCATTTATAAACAAACAAATAAACATAGGTATGTTTTTAACTAGAAAAAAATAAAATAAATAAATAAAAAAAAAAAAAATAGATAATGGCGCCGTATACCCGTAGAAAAACATTTTGGTTTTTTAGATCCGGAAAAGTGGTAATAAGCAGGAAAGAGTAAAGTATATTTAACTTAAAAATAAAACGGTAATTTTCACCATTAACTAAATTTTGTGTAAATGATGGCCTTACAGTATCTTGTTGAGTTTTTTGGAGATAAAAAAATGTAACTGTTATAAAGACAAGTATGTATAAAGGGTTGTGTCACTTTATTATAGGATGTTTCCAAGGTTACTAAAATTAGGATAATGTAAAATTATATAGTAAATTAAAATCTAGTTTGTTTTAAAGAAAAATATTAGATCCCACGTTGCATCTCACACTCAGCTGTGCACATAGGAAACCATCAACATAATAAAAGTGTATGTGGACTACCGATAAATATTACCCAACTTCAGGGTAGAATGCACTTCAAGCAAGCAAATTTAATTAAAAATCTTAGGTTTCAAGTTTAATTCTTGGAAATTAATTTGTGACTTCTGGCAGTCATCCGAACTGCCCCCTTCACTTTATCTCAAATTTGAGGAGCTTCATTGAAACATGATTACTAAACCATTTGTACCAAATTTAAGGTATTTTTCTTTATTAGTTGCAAATGCGTGCAGTTTAACTTAGGGAGGCTTGGGGCAGCTACCAGAACTGTATATTTTTTTCTTTTTTCAGTTGGAATAAAAGGAACGTAACAGTAGCGTCAGGTACGCGGCAGTGATCAAAATTTTTCATTTAAACCCAAGTAGATTTTGAAACTAATATGTATTATAAAAAGTAATCCGAATACAAAAATACCTATCCAAGATATTGGCTTCAAATTATTAACCTATAGATAAGATAAATAAGAGATACATCCGAGTTAAGGTGAGTTTTAATGTAAAATATGTTTACTCATGTGTAAATATGACTCGGTTTTTATTATTATTATTTTTATGCACTTGCCGTGCTCTTGAGATAACCCAGAAGTTATAAATGGCATTACTGACACCAACATACGAAAAATTTTTTTTTATTTTTCTTCTATTTTTTTGTGAATATTTTAAATTATGAGTGGGTTCGATAAACTTTTAAGTGCACAAATGATACATTTAAGATAAGGGAATTAAACCACAAGATTTAAGAAGAAAAAAGATATATTACTAAGGTTTGGATTATAAAGACATATGTATTTTAGAAGTTTATATCAGATTGTTACTTTTTTCTGGAAGAGTATTGGGAAATCACATGTTTAAATTTAATTTTTATTAAAATTATGTGATATTCAAATTTTTAATGCAAGTGAATTGAAGTTTTTTATTAGAGAAATCAAAATATTTCAATTTGGAACGTGATTTTTATGGCATATTCTATGAGGTATGGGTTATATGTTATATGTAAAGTTTTTTTTATGGCAAGCGGTTGAATTAAATTTTCGTATATTTTATTGAATTCAAAGTTTAAGAAAGGAAAAGTTTTACTATTGTTTGAAGAAATATATTAAAGCGACCTCGTTGGTATCTATGTAAGGTGTTTGGTTTCTTTTGTTTTAAAACTCACTTGAATTCAGTACGTAATCTACTGAAATCATATGGTATTACAGGATATAAGACAGGACTTAAGAATATTTTTGACTTCTACATGAATTAAAAGAAATTGACAAAAATCATCAAAATATATTTTTAATATTTTAAAGTATAACACTTATCTTTTTAAATTATACAGGTAGCCGCAATAATTAAGCATATGCCTAACCCTGTTTGAATTAAAAGTATGGTAAATTTTTATGAAAGGTTCGTGTCCAAATTAGTTGAGTACTTCGTGTCGATTTACGTAAACTTTAATGAAAATTAAAAAAAAAAAAAATAAACTTTAAACGCGGTAATTAAGTTTTCCAAAAGGTAAAGAATACATTAGCTAACGCAACAATGCAAAATCATCAAATAGAAAGTGAATAATCTCGAAGGTCGCGTCAGTGTTGCAGTAGTCATCAAGTAAAGGCTGGTAGTCTAGCCTTTTTCTAAAAAAAATTACTACCTAAAAAATGTAGTCGGCCTTTGATTACGAATTTTTTTTTCACTCTTTTAAGGAGTTTTGAATGTTAACCAAGTTTATTTAAACTAAGCTTCAGTTTCTTTAATCTTCAAATTCACCAAACCCATTGATTACTCGGCTGTATATTGCTATTGTATAAGATTATGAATACACAAATGTTAATTTTGTGCGCCATCTATTATCTTACACTATTAACTATTATCTATTTTTATTAAATCTTATTTTATATTACGATATAATTGTACAATTTTATGATATTTTTTAATAGATATGATCTGACCAGAGTTGGAACCCGAAACCTTCTGCATGAAAAACGGCGTCTTTACCACTATGCCATTGGCCAAATTCAGTATTAGTTGCCATTTAAGCTTCGATAAAACACTAGTAGAGGGCTAGAAAAAATGTTGATTTTTAATGGAAGACGAATGTCAATTAATAAATTTATTAGAAAAATTTTTACCATTCCTTTTATTTTTCTCTAAAGTAACTTTTACTTTCGCTGAATGTTCTAAATTTGCAAGACTAATAAAAAATTAACTAAATTTGACAAGTATAACAGTTTTAAAAAATAGTATTACCATCAGCCATAAAATTGTAAACATTCGTGCCTTTGATTTTTGACATATCAACAAATTATAAGAAATTTAATTTAAATTTTAAAACACCTAGTTACAGATTCTGAAGGATAAGTAGGAGTATTTACTTCTTCAAAATTATTTAGAAGTAGAAGGGACCATTGTAATTTATAAATTCTTCAACCATTTTAAAATTTAAAAACATTCAGTTTTAGAATTTTGAAAACCTCATTTACAAATCTATTCAACTTTTTCTAAAAAAAAACCACTAAAATTTTTCTAAAAAATACAAAGTTAAAAATATTTTCGTATTGATTTTTAAGTCTACATTTATAAATTAAAAAATACCAACATATTAATCTAATTATCAGCATATTAATTTTTATCTATAAATCAAAAATTCAAAAATAAAATGTGTATGTATAAGTATGAATACACCATGTAGTCAGTTTATAATTTTGGAATAATAAACAGCTGATATTGTTGCATTATTAATTTTTAAGAATTCTTCATTTTCTGACGATTTAATTTATTTAAACTTCTATTTTCAATGATGTGCGAATAAAAATTAGTTTCTCTGATGTTATTCAAATGTCATCACAATCAGTCATTTTTGATACTCAAATTTAGTTGTATTGTGGTCAAAATTATTATGGTTTATTTACCCACAGGAATCATCACATGTAGTAGATATTGTGAAAATTTTTTAAAAATATCAATATTTTTCGAAATTGAAGACTTACTTCAACTACGGTAGTTGATAAAAGATTTAGATATTAGTATGAAAGCCCATATCCGATACTTAAACAAAAATTCTATGTTCTGTTTCTTGTTTTTACTTCTTTAAAATATTGATGAAAGTACTGAAGTCAATCATCTCGGAAAATCTTTAGAAATAGAGCCCGCCTCCTCGCACTCCTGAATTATAATTTTAAACTTCCCATTCACCATACTCCATTTAGAAACGCGCTAATAGGACACATTTGTATACATATTTATCTATTAATTTGTTGCATCTACTAAAAAATTCCAATTTCTGCTTTTGTTATTTTACATATATATTAACTTTTAAATCAGGGTTGAACAAATTCTATTTTCATAAATAAATCATTTTCATCCTTTCACATTCTATTTAATGCAATTTTCTGCATAACTATTTTAAACTTGTGTACACATTTACTCAGAGTGTACAACAACAAATATATAATTAAACTCAAAATTTATAATAAATATATTTTGTATGAAAAGAGTATGACCGGAATATTGTAACGGTAGATTTTATCAAAATTAATTTTATATAACGGTATTTCCATCAGGATATTAATATGTAAATGATTTTTAATTTTTTTGTAAAATTCAATTCAGTAAAAAGCATTCCTTCCTATCGATTGGTTTTGCTTGAAGGTAGTCAGTTAGGTGTGCTTATGTACAGGTGTATAAACCATATTGGATACTCAGGAACCTATATTCACACGAACACGAACGCGAAATATAAAGGATCCTAAGTGAGATTATGACAAAAAGAGTAGAAAGGAGGAAACAGTTTTTAAATATTTTATTAAAATTTATAAAAAACATTTTAAAGTTCATAGCACAGGAATATACATATACTGTTATTTTATTATGTTTACATTAATGAATGTATACTAGGGAACCTAGTTGGTAGTTGGTTAGCAAAAAAATAAAAAAGAAATAACGGTAAATGTGTTAACTTATGTGTGAAAAGTACATCAGTTATTTACATCATATGTTAGATTTAATTATTTTATAAATTTTTACACATATTCAGTTTTTTTTTAGTGTCCTGGAAAATTTAATAAAGTTGTACAGTTTAAAAGTAAATGGTGGGTCAATTTTTTTGATATTTTTTAAAGTTTTAATAAAAAACTGTTTTTACTTTTGACTTAAAAATGAAAAATGAAAATATTCAATGCTTTAATTATCGATTTGTTATTTAAAGGAAATGTTAAATTAAGCACTTGTTTAATTGTTTATTAAATATAGCACTTATGTCATTTTATGTACTAAGGGTTAATCACTAGTTTTGTTACACATCAAACTTCAATTATAATACGATTATAAAGAGTTATTTATTTTAAAATGTGGGTTGTTGATCTTTATATTAATTATATTTTAAATAATTATATTGATAAAGATATTAGTTTTATTAAAATTCATTACATGTGAGTCGGAAGTTTTTTGTTCTAGTTGTATTTCCTGAGCAATAATTGAGTGAAATGTAATTGGAAATATTGACTTCGACTAAGGAAAATGCTACGACCAAATTAATAAAAATAAAATTTTAATGATTTTTATTTTTCACTTCCACGAAAATTTCTTTAGAATTTCACGAAATTTGGCAGTTATTGGTCGAGAGGAAGTTCCGTTATAATTTGCTTCTCATTTAGATTTTAATACTTAAGAACTTTTCCAGTTTTATCTGTGTAGGGATGCTTTTTATATATTAAAAATATAGTAAGTGTAACCGGAAGTCCGAACAATTAATAAGAATCATGATCTTTTGTCTGAAGAAGGGTGGGAAATAGTATCTTAATAGGAAAAAATCATTTTGAGATTCCCTTAACAATTGGATGAACATTTTATGAAAGCCTATGTAAAATGTGTTTGATTCATCCCAGAATAATAGAATTAACACTCGGAACTGCAATATATATAAAGGGTATTTTATTTTAATTTTGGTTGAAAAAGGAATTAAGAAGGATATCTGTAAATACCATAGCTCGGAGCCAGAACCATTCCAACATTTGATGAGATAGATGAGATAGTAATGATACTAGTTTTATCCCATAGTTTTATCCCCTATCGCCACTAACAAACGTAGAACCAATAGTGAAGAAAATCACCAGAATGAAATGGAGGTAGATTGGCTGTACAATGAGGGAAAATAAGGAATGCATTACAAGAATAGCGCATGCCTGGATTCCTCTAGACTGATTATGCTCGAAAGGTAGATCCAAAACAACATGGAGAAGAACGGAGTCCGAGAAATTAAGAAGAATCAAAATATCCTGGGCAGAAATAGTATAAAAGGCTATGAAAAGAAATGAATGGAGACTTTAAGTCAAAGCCCTATGCTCTCAAGTGGAGTAACAGGAAAAAAGAAATTACATGCAGTTTTATAAAAAGATTCTACTAAAATCCCCATTGTCCATTCATTAATTTTTGTCTAACTGACATAGAATAGTTGCAAAAAAAAAATTTAATTCATAAATTATCACTGAAAAGAATAGAACTAAATAAATCTTGAAAGGTACATAAAAATTTTCAATTCCTAAGTACTTGAGAAAACATAACTACCATAACAACGATGTCATAATATAGTTAGGTATTCATGCAATACCCAAATTTTTTTAAAAGTTTCTTAAGAAATTTTATTCTAAATCCTAATACTTAAATCCGCAGTCTTACTCATTCCAATGAAAGTTATTAATAGAAGCAAAGAAAAAGACAACATTATCGCGTTAAAATTAAGAAACTTTTCTTGAATTTAAATTAAAATTTTGTATATTTCGCCTTAATGCTTATTTTTTTGAGTCTATTTCATTTTAATTTCTTTTGTATTTTGTTTTTCCTTAACAGATTTTTCAGGTATTTTATAGAGGCTTAAATTGTTATCCCATATCTTAAGATACTGGAAAAAAGGTGGTACTTTTAGGAAGTTAAAAAATAAAAGTATCTATATCTTTTAAATAACTCTGAGAATGTAGGGAAGGAAAAAGTTTTTATTTTTTATTTTTTCCCACCAATTTTAAATAGTATTAAGAGTGGATTTAGCCGATTCTAACAAAAGAAGTTTTTAACAATTTTTTTTTTTTTATTTTTCATTGAAAAAGAAAATTCGAAAATTTTTATTGGAAAATTTGATTTGAATTATTAATGGGGGCTTTGATAAGAATTATATGAAAATATAAAAAAAAGTTTTTCGGTAGAAAGAAAATTTAATTTTTTAAATGTTGATGGTTACTGATCTAGGATTATCATCATTATCATCATTAAAATATTTAAAAAAAAATTATGAAAAGTTTTTCTTTAACAATTTGAACTTTTATTGTGTAAATAATTATGTTACGATTAATGTCAAAATTGTTATTTCTTCGAAAGAATTCTTAAATGCCGCATCTCGCGATTTTTTGAAATAATACCTTATTAAGGTTAATTGGTAATAAATTAGTTATTCAAGTCTATTAGGATATTGTGATGGGAAAAATTCTAACAGTAGAAAGATGTACACATAAAAGTTCTATAGAAAGGCTTATTGAAACTTATCGAAACTATCGTATCTCAAAATTCGAAAAGTTTAACGGTAAAAATTTAATGTGGGGATCGAAGTTTATTCATGAAAAATTGGTATGATGGAAAGTTATTGTATGAAATCGAATTAGGTAGTAATTAATTTGAGAACTGAACTTTTTGGAACTTTTACCGAAGTTATTTATTTATTACTAATAAGTGTCTTTACGTTACAGTGCATTAGAATTAAATAAAATATAAACAAAGTCTATTATGTGAACAGTTGAGGAAAATTAAAGGAAATTCTATTGGAAGAAATATCGAACCAAATATTTTATACGTAAAATAAGAACAATATCTGTCTAAATTTTTCATCAAGACTCCGATCTTTCGATGCCAAACTCGACTAGTTTCCAAAGTTAAGTATAGCCAATTAATATTTAATAGATATAGACTGAATGTTAGGTAAAGCCACCTAATATTTAATAGATATAGACTGAGGATTTGTAGAAAAGAATCAGTTAATCTGAAGCTAATTGAGATGCATTTTAAAAACACACAAAGAAACTCGTGCGGAAACTTGAGTTACTTGACTAACTGAGAATTTGGAAGTTCAACTGGTTAAAGGATTCTAATAGTTTTCCTTTAAAAATTTATGTTTGAAAGGGTTGTCGGTAGAAAAAAAAACTTAAATATAATTATTTAAACGACTATTCGAGTTTTTTTTTTGTATTAATTAACAAATAATTAAGTTGCGGACGGCAGTTAATTTAATAAATGAGCCAATTAATGTAAAGTTTTTAAACAAATAATTGAACCGCGACCGGCGCTTTGGTGACGAAATAAGCCGATTCCGAGACATTTTGCCTTCACTCAATTTTTAGCAAGTCCACTGAAAAAATCACTCACTTCTTCCATACATACAAATCTACCTATATAAATCCAGACGGGAGTCGCCGTTATTACTTTTTCAGTGGAAATATGAATAACGGGAATTCCTGCAATTAAGGCGAAGGCATTATTATATATAATTTACTTTCCTTAGATACCTAGCTTTTACTTAATACTAATCAATTCTGTCGATTACACTCTTAAATCATAAAAATTTCATCTATGCTGCTAATGCTCGTGTTAATATTACTTAAAGTCATTAGTGTTATATCTAATAAAATATAATATTATATTAGTTGCTTTCTCACACTTATTCTTTCTATCTGAAACTTATTCTTTAATACTGTAAATAAATTTTCACCAAAATTACAATACATAAATTTTCTCAATCTATATATATCTATTAAATTAAGTATTTTATATAAACTTTCACACGATTATTTAACTTTACACCTACTTTCACCTCAAATTACATCTAAAAATTTTACAAAACAATAGAAATTTTCATCACTTATCCTCTAATCAACGATGACTCAAGCATACAATTAATTATTTAAACATTAAATAATAGATAAATATTTATCTATAGATATGAATTATATTTTCATTAAGACTTTATTTAACTATGTAGGGTTTCAATAGATAATTATTAAAAATTTAAAAATGGGTGGATTAATTCCTTAGGGAAAAATAAACCAGGAAAAGTCATAAAATATTTTCCAGCCAAAAATAGAAAAAAAAGGAAGCGTTGCTAGAATAAATTTAAAAAAAGAAAAATGGGTAGTAATTAAAGTAAAAATAAAGAAAAATTTTTTAAGAAATTTGTTTTTGTAGGTATTTTAATATATTTTTTAACGATTATAATTAATAATAAATTATTATTTAAAAACTTTGTTTTTCAACCATAGAATATAATAATTAATTTCATATTTAAAAGTTAATAAAGTTGTAAAATGATTTTTAATTACCTTTCAATTAAAACGTAAATTATCATTATTCTTGTCTCGTATATTTTGTTAATAAATTTTTAAATTTGAGAAGAAATTATATGAATTATAAATTCTTTTAAAATATATCTACTGGTTGGAAAATTAATTTTAGAAAATTTTAATGATAAATATTAATTTAAATAATTATTAGAGAAATTGATTAAGTGGAAGACTTGTGCTAATTCTTTATTGTGTTGGACATTGTTAAAAATTAGAAGTTACAGGAGATGAGAACCATTTCAATTTTAGTTTAAACCTCACCTTTTTTTAAAATCACGAAGAAAGGAACCATAATTGGCCTAAAAAGACCATTAGATAAATTTTTACAAGATTTCTATTTACCATTAAAAATTGGATTAATTTGTAATGGCGAATAGCATACCCTTTTGTAACATCTAGGTCTTGAAACCTATTTAAATGAATTAGCAATGAGGTTCGTTAATTTCTTCTTAAAATTTTTTTGAATATTATATACTTTACCTCTTTTACCCCAAATTATTTCAAAACGTTACGAAGTAAATTTTTAAAATTTGACTTACGTCTTTGAGTACGTCTCTTATTACTTGTGCTTTCATTTCACGTGTATTTAAAGTTACATTGATCAACAATATACGTCGTACGTTATCACCTACGTTCAATACCATTTTATATTTTTAGTCACCATGAGGATTTTGTAAAGGAAATTTCTAATTAAAATTTGTGACTTCCGTTGGAATCGAATTTACACTTTCTCGATTAATAAAGACATGTGTTTACACACTGCTTCACTTAGGCCAGGAAAATAAACTTCAGAATCTTAAAAATATCGGAATAAAAAGTTAGATACTTTTTATGTATGATTAAACTTAAGGGATGAAACTCTTAAGCAATAATATTTGGATATACAAGTATGTTGGTAACGTTGCTATGAAAATGTGCCATAATGCAGGCTGCATATTTTTAGTACATATTATTTATTTTAATTACCAATAACATTTTCTTCATTTTATGCCTATGTAAACATTTATTTTATAGGTGAACCATCACGATACTCCTTGTTGTTATTTATGTTGAAGTTTGATCGTGGAAAAATAATTTCCTGTGTTACGCATTTGGGAAAAGTGGAAAGTATATATTACCTTCACTTTAAAAGGTTGTGTAAATATGGTGATCGAGTAAAATGATGCTGCTGACGTTTAAAAGGTAATAGTGTAGATGGGAAAAGAATAAAGAGATCAAAATAAGGCCTCCAAGAAAACAATTTAAAGTTATTTTATTGTTATTCTTTGGGCGGGTCAACTGTTCACCTATTGGGACTGCATGATAAAATGAGGGTTGAGCCACTGCATCAGTAAATAAACTTCTCATAGATTAGGAAATGTACTGAGCGTTTGTGTAATATTCAGGATTCAAACCATTTCCCAAGAGAAGTTCTTTGCAATAGAGGCTGAATTTGAAACTGAACTTCCTCTTTTAATACGTCCTGTGCTAAACCACCCCACCATTTATTTGAATAAGAGTTACAATATTTTGGGCAACTCTCCTATTTTTTACATTTACATATCAGTTTTCCATTATTTAGTTTTCATTATTTTATACTGGCCTTTTAATTTCCCACATTTTTAAACCAATATGCAGCACTGCATGCAAACATTTATATCAGCAGTTTTAAATGTAAATTAATCTTATCTTAAATTTAAAACTATGAATTTCTTGTGTTTATCTGTTTGTAAAACATTTCTAATGAATACCAATCAATTCATTCAAAAATTTATTAATATTTTCTTTAATATTTATGGGCCATTTTCCGTCCAAATCTTTTTAAGCACTAAATACCAAATCTAGTCTTCTTAATATTAAGAACAAAAAAATAAGTCAGACTTTATTGCAATTACAAAATGTAAAATATGTCCTGAAGATTTCAAACACCCAAAATTAATAGCTAGGATTTTAAAGTAATTTATTGTAAAAAGAATTACAAAAGTTGTTATGTACTTTGTGTAGTTGTTTTCATTTTCATTTTCAATTTCTTAACTTACACCTACATTTAAAAAAAAAAAAAATTCCAAATGACAAACTATTTTCGATTATAAATCTAGTGGAATCGAAAAATAAATACAATAACATTTAACAATAACAATAATAACAAAAACGAAAAGAAAAGAGATAGAAAATGGAATTTTTTTTTTTTTATCGAAAGTTTTGATTTTTTTTTTATTCGAGTCAATTGAACGAAAGAAAAACTACAAGAATCGATTGTTGAAATTGTTAAAAGTTTTCCATTTCAATTTATTTTTTTTTTTTTTTTCAATTTTATTGTTGCTGGATTTGTTTCTTTTTTTTTTTTTTTAAACTGTACGTTGGAAAATTTATTGGCAATTGTTGAAGGACAAAATTTAAGCCATTAATATTAAATGAATAACAGTTAAAATTTAACAAAATAATGTTTTTCAAATAAGAGAAAAAAAAAAAAAAAAAAATTGCATATCGATATAAAATGTGAAGATTAGTATAAGAAAATGTTTTTTGGTTTCTGTGCTTCGATAATCGTTGTTTACAGTTTAACCCATTTGGATCTATGGTGGATGCAATATATTATTACATAATATAAAATAAAATATCAAAGTGAAATTTATGTTGAAGTTTGATCGTGCAAAAAATTTTCTGTGGTACGCATTTGGAAAAAGTGGAAAGTAGGTGATCCAGTAAAATGATGCTGTCGACGTTTAAAAGGCAATAGTGTAGATGGAAAGAGAATAAAGAGAATAAAATAAAGCCTCTAGGAAAACAGTTTTATGTTATTTTATTGTTATCCTTTGGGCTGGTCAATTTTTTAGTTATTGGGACTGCATGATAAATTATTCAACTCTGAAGACATTTGTCTAAACAAGAGGGAAAGAAATGATAAATTTCTAAAATCCTATTTATTAAAATCCTAGTTTTTATAATCCAATTCTAAGAAATGCCTCCTAATTTACATTGTCACATATACATATATATAAATATTCTGGAAAAAGACTGACGTTTTTAACTGTATGATATGCTCAATATGTCTTCAATGAAATAATTTATTTAATGAGAAATGCCGTCCCTAAACCTAAAAAAAAAAATATGTTGGATTTATCCCAATTTTGTATCCAATCAACTCACGTACAAAACTGGCAGGCATTTTTTTGTGATATAATTGCCATATCCAGCCGACGACGCAGTGGTTGTGGCGCCTCCTTTTTGTGCGAAAGCTTCGATCCCTCGCTGGATAAACTCAATAAATAGTATATAAAATTACATAAAAATAACTTATAATTAAATATCTGATAGTCTTAAAATAGAACAATAATAATTAATAACAAATAAATTATAAAATATTACCTACAAATTACGTGTTCCTGAAATATTACGTGTTGCCGAAATAACCTATAGCTTAAAAGTAAATAAAACATAACTTTACCCATATAAAAAATATGCATCTGTCAAATTGACACCATTGGCATATTATGCATATGCGACATGATATAACCCAACAAACATCTGGCGAAAGAAAATTATTTGGAATAGCTACAGCAGACTAATCATCTAGCTTAGCGAACAAAAAATGATTAATGAAACGGAAACAGAACCTCGGACAGAAACTTTGTGGAATCCCTATGCTCCCCCAGGAGGTAAAACAGGAAAAAAAAAAATTCCCATTTTATTTTTCTGTTTGGCCACTTTTTTGAAAACCAATATCTTTCAATTATTTTTTCAGAATCCCCCGACCGCTTTCTGCATGACTCAGACTTAATTCTTATTAGGACGTTTTGCTAACCATTATAAACATTGTATACCGATTTTATTCTTTAAAGTTATTTATTTTAAACTGATTAAAAAAAAAAATACCTAAATTCGTTGACTACTCCATTATTAATAAAGGACTTGAAAAATTAACTGAGGACTTAATTGGTTAATGACATTCCGAGATGCAGAATTTTAAAAATTTTATTTTAAACTGTTTGTTGTTTACACTGATTGTTTTTTTTTCATTACTCCTTCAAGTTTAAATAAAATGACTTTTTATTTATAGTTTAAAAGAGTCAAACAAATAATGTACACTTATAAGTTTAATAAAACAAACAATAAAATTTAAAGAAAAAACACGACAAACAATTTTTATTTGAAGATTTTTGAGTGCTACTTAAATAAAAGGCCATTAAAAATTTTGTACATTGGTACCAAAAAAAAATATAACAAAGAGTTTTAATTTTCTTAATATATAAACTATTAAATTTAATGATTTTGATAAAAGATTTATAAGCGTTCATTTTGTATTGTATTGATCATTATAAACTTTATAAATTTAATTTACAATTGCACTAAATTGTCTTGTTGTTAAATAAAAATATATTTTTGTCATAATAATTTTAAATCAGAGTTTTGATTAAAGTTTCAATAGTAGGGACGCTTTAACATTTAGTTTCTTAACTTCTAGTGTCAAAAAATACTTAAAGTTTAAATAACATTTTTTATTTTCACTAAAGATGTAACACTTTTTAGGAGAACTTAAGACCAAATTTTGAGTGAAAATTAAGCAATCTTTATAATTAAGTACCTAAAGGTTGTCCAATTAGTTCTAAATCAAGGATTTAGTATTTTAAAGTTCTATAAAATGGGGTCTGTGTATCGAGTTTCTAATTAATATTATGGTAAGAGTATATTTATTTTGCAATTAACCGAGGTTAGTTATGAGCCAAGCTTATATTGAAGATGGCGTGTAACTATTTATCAAAATAAGAAAAATTGTAAAAAGCTCAAATTTCCACTCAAGTCATTTCTAACAGCAATTTTGGAGTCTACTTAAAATTTTTCAATTGTTTGAGGTATACACACTTTCGCTCAAATATCGATCAAATATTGAGTCCGAAAAATAAATCTGCTCACATTTATATTGAGACCATTCACATTTGATATGAGATTGCAGATATGAGAATCACTCAAACTATGATTAGTTCGAAATTTGAGTTAATTAATGAGTTGAATTTGACCTTTATTTAAGTACGGTTTAAAACTTGGCTAATTGGGATTTTACTTGCTGTATGGGGATTTACCGTTAAATCTGAAAACTTAATCTGAATTTGATTAATTTTAATAAATGTACACTTTAACTAACATTAGCATTTTTACTTCATATATCCTAAAACTCATTTTCCAGTAAATTGTCCGAAGACACGTTTAACACATAACCTTAAATTTGTAATAAATGTAAATTCTAGAAAAAAACTTTGCAAAAGTCATTAACCTTTAAATAGTAACTGGGTTTATTTCAATTAAATCAATAAGTAAAGATACAATTCTAATCTCTGTATTTTATAGTGTTCACTGATAAAAAAGTGTTAAAAAGTTTTTTTTTTTGCAATTTTTATTCCAATAATAAAAATACGAAGAAAAAAAATTTTCCTTTTTCAGCGGAAACAGAATGAGATTTAGACACACAAACATACAAATCTTTTTCGTCGTTTTAACATTTTCTATCTAATCTTTACGTTAATTTCTGGATTTAAAAAGTTGATGTTGCTAAATTTTGTACCTATTTCACTTTTGTTTTTTTTTTAGATTTTTTTTTGCAATAATTTTGAAGATAACAGTAGTATAAAAGGGTTCTTTCAAGCTTTATTATTGCTTTGTTTAGGTCGTTTTTGTGAGATAGGCAACAACATTTTTTTTTTCAAATAACATGTAATTCAATTTTATATTTCCAAAATCTACAGGAATCGTTTGTCCATTGACAAAGTGGGAATTTTTGGAAAAACAATTTATAATCTGATTAGGATTAATCTGATTTTTTTTTGAAGCAGTTTATAATCTGATTAGGAGTTGTTTAACATAATGTTTTTTGCTAGCTTATGTTGTTCTACGTAAAGATTAACAAGACTATCTGTACTAGAAGCACATGTTCGAAAAAGGAGAAAATCTGATAGAATGTAGATCCGATGAATCAGAAGACGAGTAGGAATTACACTAGGTGGAAAATTAGAAAAAAAATCATCTTCAATTTTAATAAAACTTCAACCCATATCTTTTGAATTGAAGATCGATACTGTAAATCTTCTTCTGGCGTACTTCTGTTGGCATCCTCTTATATTAGGAAATCAATTTTCTTGAATTTGTTTAACTTGTGCATTTATTTATATTTTACAATTTTACCAATTGTTACCGTTTTCTTTAAAATTTTTTCCTGTCTTATCAACTGAGGCATTTTTAACCCTTCGTAACATGACCTCCTAAATAGCATGTCTTATGATTCTTGATAATAACTAGTATCATTGCTTGAGTTGATCTTTCAAAGGAGTTTTTAATTTAAACCATTAAGTGAATCGAATTTTAAAAGCTTATGTCAAAGACTTTTAAAGCGCAGATCTCTGTCTTATCTGAAGGTTGTTGCATGTGTACTGAACATAAAGTTTTTTTAAATAGTAAACCAATTAGAAATATGTAAGAAGTGTTTGGTCTTTCTAACATTACTATAGACTCATTAGTAGGCATTGTAGCGGTGGAGTTGCTTAGACAACTGCTGTTTAAATTTTCAAATTGTTCTAATGCTTAAATGAAATTTTCGGAACTTTATCTGTGAGTTATTAGAATAAATTACTTTAAGATATTAAAATTTTTAAATATTTCTATTATTAATTTTACAACTTAGCTAATTTCATAAGTTAAGTGTGTTATTGAATATATTTAATATTTAAAAAAATAACCACCTTTGAATCTTTACAAAATTATCTCGTCCACCCAATACTATTAGACTCTGCAGTGGGTTATACTAGTGTTGCTCCAAGCTCCAAATAAATTTTGATTTATCAGATGTTGGTGTAATAAATAGATCAAAAAATTTTATATTAATAAACCGAAAAATGCTTTAGCCATTGTTTTAATTGTTCGTTTCCCACGCAGAGTTCCCACGTTCCCACTCAGAGCACCTATGTTTCTCTTAATCAATTTCTATAAATTGTATTCAATTCCTATGACGGTAAATATTGTTTTTTGAATTTTTTTCCAAATATATTACAAAATTTACTGTTAATAAAAATAAAGAAATTCCAAAAAAAAAGGATAATACATTAAAAAAATATATATATATATAGAAAGGCTGAGTTTATTTTCAGGATTAATAATATCCTTTTTTTTTTATTTCTTAAATTTTATTTGAAAATTTTATTTAAAGATGTTAATTAGCAGAAAATCACTGTTAGACAAATTACATAAAGCCTATTTTTAATGTCAAATATTTAAATAAAAACAAATAAACGTTTTTATAACTACGTTCAGTTTTTATGAACTTGAAAAATAAACCGGAAGTTCTAAGTTAATTTTTATTATTTTTCATTTGCATATTAATATTCTAAAAAAGTTTCCTGGATTTAAATTAAACGGTTCATTGTCGAAAATTTTTTTTATTGTTGTTTTATTCACTTAAATTTTCTAACGTTCATTTTTATGATACGTTGGATATTTTTTTACTACTACCACCACCAATGATTAAAAATTTTCATATGTAACTTGTCTCTTTAATTCATAAAATTAAAATATTCATTACTGTTGCTCATATCCGAGTAAAATACACCTTTGTGTTTTTCACCTATACTCAAAAAAAACTGTTATGAATAAATCAACAAAGAAAATCAAATATGGAAAATACAATGCGGTCCCACAGTTTTCAATTTTCCCTATAAAAAATTTTATATACCAAAAATACACATTAAATGTTCTAAAAATATCAAACATCATAAAAAACCCCCCCTGTGTACACAGATGACACGCACGTAATCGTAACTTTAAACTTTTGACAGAATATTATGTCATATTTTGTTGTAATCATAAATATACGATATTATAATATAACATTTCTTGTATATGTATACGGTATTAGAAACGATTAGCAATATCGTATCGTACTTTAATATTTACAAAAAAAAAAACAATACATTTAAAGGATCATCTGACAAATTCTTTAATGTTAGGATGTATTAGTAGGGGTCATGAAAATGCAAAATATTATGAAACAGTATGTACAGCCATGATGTGGTGTGTCAAATGTATGTTATAGGCTTACTTTACACAACATTAAAAAAAAAAAAAACAACAACAACAAAATAATAATTGTTTTATTTTTTTTTTACTTGTTTTATGGGTTACAATGTTTTAAAGGAAAATTCCATATTCATTCATTGTATGCTGTCTCTTTTACTCGCATTGGTATTTTAAAATGTTTTTAGGTAGACAATTTTATGCAAATATGGAATTTTATATTTTTTTTTGAGGTATTTCAAGGATTAAAAAAAAAAATATGGGAAGAAAATGGGAAAATAAATAAAATTCCAATATTTATTAAAGGAATAGAAAAAAAAAAAAAAATAAAAATATAAAAAAACCAAATAGTAAAAGAATTTATAGAATAAATTAAATATTATTAGATTGAAAAAAAAAAAATTATGAAAATGAAAATTTAAAAAAAATTTAGAATTGGGATGAAAAGAATAGAAGAAAATAGAAAATCAATTTATTTAAAAAAAAGGAACATAAGAGAAAATGAAATTATATGAAATATGAACAAAATATTTTTCATATTAATATAATATACGAAGGATTAAATTGGAATATTTTCATATAAAGGAATGTATATATAATTTGAAGAGTTTTTTAAGGTGGTTTTGAAGGTACAGTTTGATGCTACATATTTATTGTTTAAGATTTTGAATTTCTTTTTTACTAAGGTCTTACAGACATTATTACATCGGATTTGCAATAATACCTAATTTCAACGCCTTGGGAGGTTTTTTTCTAAAGCTGTGAACGGCTTCCCAACGTCAATGAATTTATCTTCACATTACGTGGACATGTATAGCCTATGTCTCCGAATAAATGTCTTAGTCTTGGAAGGCCATTTACTTCATATGTACCCTTTATATGTTTATTGTGTTCTCTCTTGTAGTACTGGGTTCATACTGTTTCAGTTTAAGTTCTTCAAAAAATATGATAACAAAAATATTCAACGAAGGACTAAGAAAGCTTCGAAAATTTCATCAGACATCCAGTAGTGGAAAAGAGATGGATATGACGTGTATTATATTTCTTGGGTTTCTATGTTTATAAGCTTCGATATTATTTTTACTTTTTTTAAGTGCTAACTGTTCTACTGTTATATCACAGGTACATATTAGAACAGGGGGTTATATTATATGGGTATTATTAGAATTGATCTTAATGAATTCCACATACAATTTAAACATAAGATTGTACTATACTAAGCCTTATAAGATGTAGAAACGTTTTAGATTTTCAATAGATACAATTCTACTTGGTATATATTGTAATAAATTTATATTTGAGTTATATGATATATATCTGTGAGTTATATAATTCAAATAAATTATTTCTTAATATTTTGTATTTGTTTATAGTGCTTTATTAATGTGTTTTTTATTTGTAGATATATTGGTTATGTCAATAATTTAAACCCCATTGCGAATGGAAGCTGAGTCGGTTCAAAAACTAGATGAAATAGTTTTCCTTTCACTATGAAAAACTACCGGGCCCGAGACTCTAAATACTGTACCACCCAGGCTTTGGAATTGAAATCTTGATAATCTGCCTAATTCAAAAACCACTACTCATAGTTTCTTCCTTTGGCCCTGATTCTCTCTGGGAGAACAACACAAAAACTATTGCTTCTACATTCATTTTAATTTCCATATTTCTGGATTCTGCTGTAAATTTTTGAAATAAAAAATTTTTTTTTCGCCATGATTTTCAATTTTTCCGCAATTTTTAATATAAAAAAAAATTCGATAAAAAAAAAATAATCAAAATCAATGAATTGTTTAAAAAAATAAACGAATTTTTTAGAAATATCATTAGTTGTTCATTTGAATTTAAAAAAAAAAAACAAATTTTATTGCATGATTTGAAATAACATATAATTTGATTTATACACACAATAATAATATGTTATTTATGATATTTTATTAATTTTGCTTTTATCATCTGTGAACTTCAATAAAAAATTAAGTTTTTTTTTTTGTATAATATAAAATATTCATAAATTTCCTTAAATTTTTCCGAAATATTGTTTGATTTTTAGTTGATTTTGTGAAAGAAGAATATGAAAGAAAATGAATAAATTTTCTAAACAATTTTCTTTCTATTCTCAGCCATTGACATTTCTCGATGAATAATTGATTGGATACCTTGTCTTACATATAAAAAACATAAGTATCTTTCATTTTCAACAGAACATATTAAATATTAAATGTTTAAAAAATATAATGCAGCATTTTCACAAAACTAAGAGATTAGAGCTAACTTTTAGATCTTCGGGCTTTAGGAATTAAGTTATTTGAAATAATAGCAAAGGAGTAGGAAACTTGAATGAACATAAAATAAACAAAACTTTTTCATATAAATAAACTAAACTTTTTCAGTTATGTTGCGGACAGAAAGACAAAACAGACAGACCCAAAAACCTAAGTTGACTCTTTTTTTCATTCTGATCCGATCTATTCACTTGCGTCTAATGTCTAGTCCTCCCTCTTATACAGCGTCATATTCGTGAAGGTAAATTGAATCTGCTCTATATTTTTGTACGGGAATACTAATATACAAATGCATTACATATCTTGATTCTAGTACTAACGAATGCTGATATATTCGTTAGGATGAAACTAGCCTACAACACTTTTTATGGGTCTGAGAAAAATGCATGGCAATGTTCGCTAAAAAAATTGTTTAAACCTTGACTCCACTTCTAAAACGCTTGCTGATTTTGATTTGTAAGAACATATAATTTTATACCAAATATAATTTAATTAAAACTTTTAATGTCGTATTTTGGATTTTTCTTACAGACAAGCGCCGAAGCGCCCTTATTAAATTGAATTGACAAAAGTTAATTTTTAAATAAAATTTCAATAAATTAAAAAAAAACTTTTGAAAGCAGTACTTACAAGTCTGATTATAACAATATTCAAAATGTGTATAATTAAATATTATGTATATACTTAATGCATTTTATTTCCAAAAATAATTTCACATATCTTTAGGCGAATTAAAACTCCTAATGATCTTTTTTTTACATAAGATAATTCATAACGTTGAAGGATTCATAACAGAAATCATTCTATTTTTAATTTAAATATAGACTAAAAATAAATATTAAAAAAATATATTTAAAATTTTTTCTTATGTTTATAGATTATTTTAAGGGTAAAAAATATATTGACAAGGTCTAGATTTTTCTTTAATAATCTTCAAAATAATTTAAATAAAAAAGAAGTTAACAAATTACTATCATAACTTTAAAAGTCACCCATATTTGTCATTCTTAGTTACAATTTAAATGTGCATATACTGGAAAAAAGTTTTATTTGTTTAAATACAAAAAAAAACGATTAGGTGCTATGCGAAACCGAGTATTCTTAAAGAAGCACTTTTCCAACTAATATGCACTTCCTTAAACTTTTATGAAAAACTTAGTTTATTTTGGAAGTTTTCTATATTTAAACATAAAAAGCCTAAAGGAGGCGAGAAGTTTTAAAAAAGTTTTAGAAAAATCAAAGCCTCTTAGGAGTAGCACACTTTTACTCACTTAAATTGTCGTGGCCAGAATAGTAGGAAAACTCCCGAACGTGTTGCATTTTCACATTCCATAATACTGTAGAGTATGTAAAGAATATCATGAGTTTAGCAATATGAGTTACCATCTATTCCTGATTTTTATCAATTATAGGAAGTGGGAAGTAACTATGGTAGTAATGGGATTCTGAATAAACTATACTTCCGAATTTCTTGTACCTCAGAGTTAAAGTCCGAATAGGTTCTACCGTGCAGAAAATTGGGTAAGTAACTTGAGAATATTCGACTTCTTGGGAAGTTGCTATGACAACACAAAAGTTAGTTAACCCATCCTAACAATTCCATTGTCTTCCATACCCTAAATTGTGTCGAAGTTTCATAAATTAATGGACGAATAGACCGAATTATCAATAAGAACATATTACTGAAAAATTTTCATAAAATTTTCTACAAAAGAAATATTTAATTTTTTATTTTCTTTAATTTTTCCCGCATATGAAAGAAAGAGATAGTAGCAAATAGAAATGAAATAATGAATTTTTAAGAATTTACAAAAATTCTTAAGAAAGGATTTACTAATTTTTTGTTATATTTTTAAGTAAAAATTATTTATTTGTTTTCATTAAATTCAGTTCAAAAAGTAAATAAAGACATAATGTTTATATGAGAGAGTAAACGAAAATATTGGTCTAGACATAGACTAACTTAACCTCAAATATCTTTTTATCCCCATACATACTTTTTATAGACATATGTTTACAAATAATATTTTATAAAAAGTAGTTTTTATTTAGTTTAGTTTTTTGTTGACAAAATGATAATGGATTTCTACATTTCTTTTTTATTAATGTATATTTGCTGTCATTCTATTTATGACAAACTTTATATATTATGGGATATGAAACTCTAACCCTCCGATTCAACAAATAGTTTATTATATAACATATAATAAATATAAATTTGAATAGCTTTGTATCATTTAAGATAAATTTATTTTAAGCTGAGTATTTTGGTTTAATTTAAAATATGTTTTTTTCTAATTAATATTAAATTGAAAAATATTTTTTGGTGTAGTTCGGTCTAGAAGATAACTGGAGAGAAACTAAAAGTGCATTATGTAAAGAAAAGTAAATGGAGGTAGGTAAGGCACACGCTGCGAAAATACCAAGAATGCATAGCAAGGACACATCCACAAGGCTCCTTAAAATTGGTCAGCCGAGTAACGCCGGGTGTAGAACAATAATTATGGATCTAAACTCAATATGTACAACCTAGGAGAATGCAACAACAACGGCACCTAACAAAATTTAATGAAACGTCTAGTAAAGGTCTTATGCTCACAAAAGTGGTAAAAGAAAAAAAAAGGTTTGGAAGGTGTGGGAAGGTTTGCTTAACCTTCTGCATTATAAATTATAAAATTCTTTTATAAACTAACGTTATTCCTTCAATTTACTGTGTAGTCCTTAGATACACATCAGAACTGGAAAACAGATACTGAACAACTGTAAATGCATTGAATTCGAAAACTAGCTAAAAGAGTTTCTCCAATTTTATTTGGGATTTGAATTAAGAACAGATGAAAGAAAGACCGCAGTTAAACTTCTTTCTTCGTATGTCGTACTTATGTTTTAGTTTCTATCTTTCAACCTAATGCAACTTTTACTTTTTCTTTGTCATAACGGAAGACTTTTATTACATGTATTGCTCTATAAACTCTAAATTTTTTTTAATGTTTCAAAAAAAAGAAAAATACTTGTATGTAAAATATTACTATTGAATAATAAACTACTATTACAAATTTCTTTTGTATTAATAGTTCCGAATACTTCATGGTATGTTTTATTTTCTATTTTTTTTTGTCCTCATCGATCTATGCCTCTGACATCTCTGATTAGAATATTAAGTCGCAGCATCAATATATTTGCAAAAACGACAACCCACACCTGTAAGCTATTAGAAATAAAAAAGATATACTCGAAGCTTCAAAAATATACTTACCTTTAAATGTAACGCCACGTCTCTGTTCATGCTAATGATTTATTCAAATAAAAAAAATTCTCTGACTTTAAAAACTTCTTTAAATTAAATTTTTCGACTAAATTAAATCTAGAACTTGTATATTTTACAAAATAAGTAAGTAATTCAAATGATCTTTAACCCCCTATTTCGAATTATGGTCTACTAAAAATATAATACATTAATTATGCATTTTTTAATTACCCTAGAAGAATCATAAATTATCATTTTACAAGTGTATATGAATAATTAAAAAAAAATAATCTAACCTCACTTAACAAATATCCATTTTAAATAAAATATAATTTTCAATTATTTTAAATCCGCTTCATTAGGCATTTTTTCAGGTACTTCAACCCTTGGTCTAACTTTTTCTTTAAATATTACGCGTTTCGTTAACTCAAACTCACTTTATTAAAAAAATCCCTTTGTATTGCTTGTAATTTATTTAATACAACAACAAAACAGTAAGGTGTCCTTCAGAATTACATTATTAATCCCTTTGAAATCACCTTATATATTTTTATTAAAAAGTAAAACCATTTTTTTTTTCTGGGCTATTTCAAACGATTTCACTTGAATCAATATTAAAGTTAATCCCTAAAATACAATTAAAAAGGTGTCCTATTTACCCTATTTCATTTAATAAAAAAAAAGGACAGTAGGACATTAGCCCACTTTATAAAAATAAAAAAAAACAAACAACAAAACCCAAACTAGACATATTTTTAAAGGGTTTCTGAGTCCTAACTTTAAATATACCCTTGTCGGGAAATTTTCATTTAATTACAACCCTATTATATAATATATTAAAGTATATACTTGTATTATTTTATTTATTTTTTTTAAAATATCGCGTTTTCCTTTTATTACACATTTCCTATTTATAAAATAATCCACGGAAAAAAAAAAAAACAAAACTTTTTCCCCTATTTTACCACAGCATGTTCTATACCTCAACCCCAAAGATAAAAATAAACCTACATTTTTTCGTTTGTTTATATTTTATTGAAAGTTGGATGTAATTTTTGTCTACATTTGTGAGCTTTTACATGTTTTGCAAGGATTTTACATAATTTTAAATTAATTAAGCGAGGAGATTGTATACATAATTATAAAATCTAGAAGGGTTTTTTTTTTATTTGAACGAGGGTTAATAGGAAATAGCTAAATTTACTTAACGAAGGTGTACGGAATTCCTTTAGGGAGCGTTGAACACCAACCAAAACTATATCTTTTGGAAACCAAAATTAAATCTTAGGGAATTTTTAAAGTCTGCTGCATAATTTTCAGGATGTAAGGATTAGCAAAAGATGCTTCTGTGGTAAAATTTCTTAAAACACACTCCACAAAATCCCAGGGGATTCTATTAGAACCCTTAGGCTCTAAACTAAGTCTTAAGATTAAGTCTTAATAAAATTAGCATTTTGACTCTTAGGATACAAATTAGAAAATAAAGTCTGGGAGTTGGAGATCATGGCTTAAGTAGGAGAAAGAAAGAAGTTTTGAGTTTTATAACACCAATTTTTGGATCATATTTTTTCTAAGAAGACTTTACTAGTGCATTAGACAGCAATTTCAAAATACACCTATTTCTCTTCTTAGGCGAAATTCTATTACGCGCATTTGAAATACAGCGATTGGAATAAATGATTCAATCAACTTTTCACACGATTAACGAGAGTTTAAAATAACGCGATTTAAAAAACATGATTAAATTCGATTCAAAACGATCTGATCGACAATTCAAAAAAAAAATATACGCGAATTTTGTCAGACCCCATCTATCGCGTGGAAAGATAATAAGGAGTACTCTATAAATCTGCAACTAATACGAAATGTCTGAACTTATTAAATACCGCTTTAATAGATACCAGAATCCAAAAATTATTTATTTATTGAATTATATTTTGAAGCTGAATTTCGTCAAAACTTTAACTGCTCTGATTATTACGCCCACTAGTGTACAAACTCTAATAATATCAAAAACAAGGAATAGCTATTGCAAAAGCCTTAAAATAAATTACAAAAATAAATAATAAAAGGAAATAAATTGTTGAATTCAATTGAAAACCCAATCCTTGGGTGTTTAAAAATTCATTACATACACAAAAATACAAAATAAAAAAAGAAATACAAAATTACGACACAATCTTTTTTCGCCATATTTTGAATTTCCCAATAAAAAAAAATTAAATATAAACGAATGGCGAACAAATACTAAACGATCAATTGATTTGAATTTTATAATCATCATCAGTTCCATTTCGCAACAGTATGGCTTAATGTTCCTATAAAATATTTATTTATAACATTCAATAGGAAAAAAAACCAAATTTCCCGCCAAAATTTAGACATTGAGTTTTCTATCATTTTACAAGATATGAATTTTAAAAATGGAAAAATAAAATTTATTTCGCGATTTTGCATTTATTATTATTTTATCCAATATTTTTTGGGGTGAATATTTTTTGCTTTTAGAGAGTTTTTGTTGTTTTTCAACAAAGTTTCGAATTTTCGCAGATTGGTTATACATTTAGAACAAGTCTGACCGAAAGATTTATGGCAACCTAGTGGATTAGTGTGATTTTGAAAATATTCCTAACTAGCCGGATTTCTACTGCACCAGATGTGTCATAGGTTTTATTTATTTAGAGCTATAAGTTTGAGTGGAATTATCTAAAAGTAATTTGAGTTGGCCACACTTTAATCAATAGCTTTTGCAAAGTACAACTTCTAAGTATGTCCAGCAGCTAAATTGCCTAGGATCTTAAAAAAGTTCTATGCATCTCATGTTATTTAAAATTTGTTTACAAGGTTTTGGAAATATTGTGACGGTTTATCTTGTGTTCATTATTGAAGCAACGGAATATCATGGGTTAAAGATTTTAAATGTTTATATGATATATACTGGAGCTATATACCGTAGATAGAAGATTAAAATATGTAGGCAACGCCATTCGGTAGCAAATGCAACATCAATTAAAAATTGTGAACCATTAACTTTCATGTTTCATTGGCTTTACGGAGGAAGCTTGTAGTTGGCAGTATTTAAATGTAATCCGAATTAAATTTTAATCTTTAATAATAGAGATGAAAACCCTGTTGCATACATCGTAAAACGCTGATTATTCGACATTGTATGATAAGTAAACTAGTGACGTATGAAATGTGTCATTAGAATTCTATGCTATTCTATCATAACAGCAGTTCATTTTATTGGTCCAATGTGGTTACAACTAAATAAAATCAATTCCCATTTTTTAAATGGCAGGTATTTTGAATGGAGCTTATGTATACCAATTTTCTGTGCAGTTTTGACGATTTTAGGAAAGGAATTTATAGGCATAGGGAATGTGTTATGGATTAAGTTTGATAAAGCGGAATATTTTAATAGATTCTTTCCAGTTTCTCTCATGTGCCTTATTTTCAGGATGAATTGCAGCAACGCTTCACACACACTTTTTAAAAGCTAAACAAATATTCTCGCATTAATAAAACACATAAAAACATGAATATGAGCAGTTCTGTATCCGGTTTCCATTATATCCCTAAAATTGGTGATCAGCAAAGGGTTTGTTCTTGTTTCTCCCACACACGTTCCAGTCTAAGAACCGTATTTTCGAAAAGAATAGCGCAAGAAAACTGAAATATTGTATTGGTTCAGTTCTGTTCTAGAGCTTTGGGTACGAATCACACACCTCGCAAGACCTAATAAGAATATCTTTAAAATTAATAAAGGTAGAAACTTTAAATTTGGAACAAGGGTGTTCTTTCCTGTTTTCTTAATTTTTCTGAATTTTTAGTTAGAGTATGGTTTCGGAAAGTTGCCACATGCTTCAATTGACCTACCTTGTATATCTTCGAAAAAAATAATTCGGAATTCCTGTTTGCTTAATGTCGCTAAAATTTGAGATGATTTAAATTGGGGGTTTGAGTAACTGTCAATTGAATTTGTCAGTTGTAGGGTATTACTAAATCGGTTGCATCGACTGTTGTTTTATTGTTTCATTACTTTTTAATATTTCCACAGATCTGTGTTAAATATGAAACTTACAAAAATTTAAATAAAATTTTATTTTTAAAAATTTCCACCATTTTTTTTTTTGAAACGGAAAAAAGGCTATCACTATTAGAGTAGGATTTCTTTTAGGCATATTTTCCAGGAATTTTTTTATATTTATTTAAATATTTTTTTTTATTTTATTGGATTTTCATATTTTTTGGAAATAGGGATAAATTCGGAAAATAGTTTTTCCCATCCTTATTTATTACTAATTCGTGAGGGTTGGTAGTGGTTTTTTTTTCCCAGTTTATATGTAAATTTTTATTTTCCAGATGTTAAAGCTTACGTGAACAGGGTGTAGCAGCTTTACAAAAAAAAATTATGAATTATTTATTTATTTTTTCATGATTTATAAAATTTTGAAAAAAAATATTTTATTTGAAAAAAAAAAAGGTAAATAAATAAATTTATCATATTTGAAGAGAGAAAAATTTTTGAATAGAATATAAAATCAAATTTTATTTAAAAAATTTGGAAATTTCAATCAGTTTTTGTTCTTTTATTGAAAATCTTGATTTGAGAAAAATAAAATTTTCTTTTCCGATTTGGAAAATTTCAAATCAATAAAAAAGCATTTCCGAAATTTGATTTTTTTTTTTGAAAAATTTCAATTGTAATTCAGATAAACTTTGATTTTTATTTTGATTGTTATGCAAATGGTTTTTTTTGTATAAAAAATTTTAAAATTTTGTTAGATACTTTTTTATTTTTGAATAAAATTTTCAAAAAATTTTTCTTAATTTGGGAAATTACGGTTTAATAACTCCATACTCGTATGTATATGATTTTATCTAAATTTTTAATTGCTTTAAGTTGTAGATTACTGAGTGTTATTTACTAATTCATTATTATAAGTTCTAAAAGTTCCACAAATTACCTATGGGAAATTTAGTTTTATGCCAGACCTAAAGTAATTCTTTAATTTCATAACTCAATATTAACCAAATTCATTCACATTGTGTTTAAAATTTTCAAGTATTTAGTATAGAAGATTCCATATATGAATTTTAATTTCTTATTAACCTGGGATAATCTGAGTTTGAATTGAAATTGAATTTTTATATCTTTTTTATTTATAAGGACTATTATTCGTTTTATATGAAACTCTTTAAACTAAATCCACAATATGATTTCAAAGACTTGCTTACGATTTATTTTGTATCTTTTAAACAGAACTGGTGATTTTCAAATATTTACTATTCAAATGGTACTTATATAAGTAAACTAGTAAACGAGTTTTCCAAAAATAGGCCAAAGTTACAGCTAAAATTGGTTGGTCTAATGCAGAGAGTTCGAGTAGCTGCCATACAACTATTTCTTTTATATGAGCATTACACAACACCTAATAAAGCTGTATATTTGAAATTTTGCCAAAAGTAATTAACCGGATGATATAATATTTATATTACAGTCATACGGGTATCCCAGAGTTGACACAGTCTACTCTACAACACTCTTCCTCATTTTATTATAAATTCCTAGAAATATTTTCTTAGTTTGTTTATTTTGCCAATTTGCAAGTTTCTTTAGACTGCAATTACTTTAGTTGTAATTGTAAGGTAGTACTGTTATAAATTAATGGTATTTGACAATTTTACTTCCTGCGATTTTGCTATCAGCGATTTTGCTATAGTAGGTATTTACAGGTATTAACTTATAGGTATGAAAATAAAAAAGCATCAAATTCGAAATATTATATTCTTGCGAGAATTTTTAAGTTCAAATATTATATTTCACAGATAAAATTTATAAATTCAAAAATTTCTTAGAGAATTATTTAAGGTTTATTTTTTGTCACTGAGAATTTATTTATCTTACAGTTTACATTACGGATTTAAAGGTAAATGACCTAGGCCTATTTTATTTCCATAACTTGTTCAAGATTTTTGATAGCAAAACTGTATTATTGTCATTTCTTATGATACTCGAACAAGTACACTAGGTAAGTACTAAAAGTAACCGAACGAAGGAAAGAAACAATTTGAAGAGTTTTTTAGATAATTGTGTAGTATAAGTGAATTATATCATGATTATAACTAAAATCTCATTATATATTTGATGTAAATGTAACATAACAATTAATAAAAAAATCTACCTAAATAAATATCTTCATTATTTTTTTTTTTTTTTCAGAATTGATGGAAAGCATCGAATCACATTACGAGGTTCATCTGGGTAATGTTTGACTTTAACCAAACTTGCAACGAACCTAAAATACATATATGTATTGTTTCGTTTTTAGGATCGGGTTTGGGAAACAAAAAAAGTAAGGATTTGGGAATTGGGATTATGTTGGATAACGGAAATAATTTAAAGGGAAGTCATGAAGATGGATGTTAATGTTCTTCTTAAACTTTATTAAATCATACAGAGTGGCGCAAAACGACCGATATTGTTTGAATGTTTAATAACTTTTTTTTTTAATGGTTAATTATTATTATTCTTTTTTTGTTATACAGTATATTGATGGGGAATATTTTTAGCTTATGTATGAAAAATTATATCCCGAAAGTGGTGACCATTTTTGGCTTCGGACATTTTTGCTCTTTCTAGTACATTTTTCATAACTTTTCGTAATTTTTGATCGCTGTTCTGTTGTTTACTGTTCCATTTCCAATTCCCGAAGTTTTCTTCACAAAATTCTGAAATAAAAATTAAAACTATCAACTTTAAGAACCACATTACATAGTAACATATTTCATATTCGCGATGTACGTGTAACAAACGAATTTCCATAAGCCGTGTTTCTCTATCTAACTAAACTCAACAGTAAGGTATTTAAAAAAAATTAAGATAGTAGCAAATAATATAAGAGAATAAGGTTAGAAAATAATAACTAAGTTTTAATTAAAATCACATATGAGAAATTTAAAAAACAACTCTTCAACTAATTGCATCAGTGCTTACTTTGTATCAGTTCTCACTTTGGTTAACTTATTCCCTGAAATATTTTGACAAAGTGAACCATAGGCAAAGAAAGCACAGTAAGTATTGAATAATCTCCTGAATTTTATTTGATTAGAATATAAAATATAATGAATGTTCCATTTTTTCATAATTTTTAATAAAAAAATTGCATTAAGGTAATTTTTTTTTAAAGTAATTCGTTCAGTAATTAAACTCAAAAAATGGTTGGTATAAAGTTTTACTCATTATTTTCAATATAGTCTTATTTTTTTATGAATTTTGTAAAATTTTTTCTTCATACAATATTTATCAATATAATGATTAGTTTTTTTTAAAATTTGTAAATTTTTTTTTTGCAAATTTAATATGCAAATTCAAGGCAGCTTTATCTCTATTAAAAAAATTGTGTTTAATAAGTAAATAATTAAAATCTTTTTTATATATATCTATTGGATTAATATCAATTTTTTGTTGGTTTTTTGCTTTCACTTTTTCTAATTAAACATAAATTGCCCCTACCAGTAGTTCTTCATCTGGTTCAAGTTCATATATTATAAAAAATATTTTTTCATTCTTATTTTTACTATAATGTTCTTTCGAATGCATGCCCTGCATATAAAATAAAAATCGGTGCTACGTTAAATTTTCTAAATGTCAAATTCCTAATGTCAAAAGTCCTATAAAATATATATTAATTTAAAAAAAAAAAAAACTTAATAGGAGAACTGTCAAAAGTGATAAAGTGCTAACATAGAATATGACGCCTAACAAAACCCCTATAAAAACTATTTAATAAATTTTTAACTGTCAAAAATTGTACAAAATATTTGCATATTTTAGAAATCCTTATTTTGAGTTCAGATATAAAATTGGCTCTTAATCAGTATCTCGTAAATACAAAATTTGTAAGTATGCTGAAACCCTGTGTCTGTAATCTAAATACCCTTTTTCTGAATTACATTTTAAAATCACTATTAATTATTTTAATTATACATATGTCATCAACAAATCATTTTAAATAATTGAAGCTGACATTTATATGAAAGCAGAAACCGGTTTATCTTATTAAGATCTTTCAAAAAAGTTTAAGAAATTACAAAACCTTAACATAAATGACAAGACGCCTAACACTTGTGACATTTCAGCTCACATTTAGAAATGACATTTCAAAATTCTTAAACTTTTAAAAACAAATTTTAAAGATTTTTGACATTTTGTTCTTAGGTGATTTGACGTGCTGCAATAAAACATATATTATATATATATGTTTATAATAAATATAATATATATATATATATATGTATATATAATATAATGTAATAGAACTTTTCAACATTGGTTTAATCTATTGAACTGCAATACATTTTGTTTTATTTTTTTTTATTCAATTAACAGTAGAAAATTTTCTATTTTACAGCAGATTTTTTTTTTCTCATTTTCACAATTTTTTTTATTATTTTTTTTTTTTTTATATGTATTCAAAAGAAAATATGTAATACATGAATGTTCACCCCATATTATTTCATTCCATTACAATTTCAATATTTTTTTTTGCAATGAAGAGATTGTGAAACCTTTACAATATTATGAAAATGTTAAAACTAAAGAGTTTTCAAATACATTTCCAAAAAACAAAAAAAAAAAAGAAATTAGAATGAGATAGATATAGCTTTTTTTTATTATAATAAATTATATGAAAAGGATATAGGGTCCTGCATTAAAAAACAGTTTTTTATGTTTTTAATTTTTTATTTTTTTATGTTGTATATTTTTTTATATACAAAATTCAATAGAAGGGATTTGCATTTTCTATGTTCATCTTGAATTTTTAAATTGATTCAAAATCGAAATTTTTTAAAAAAAAAATAATTTTTATTATATGTACAAGAAAAAGTTTCTTTTCAGGATTTGATATACAGTAGAATCTTGAGTTTGACGGGATCTTCCAATTCTCTTCAATTTGGACAAGCCGTGTTTTGCTATCCTGTTAATTAAACAATGATCAGGAATGAATATTTATTGCGTTGCTGCCTATGTGCTGCATAATGATTCTTCCTGAATAAAGCAGTTAAGGCGGTTAAGAGGTTATCCTAAAGCATGTGATTAGGCAGTCCTAAGTTATTTGTTATTGAAATCTACTTGGTAAATTATCACTTCTATGGTTCTCTGCTAAATCTTTGTTTAACTCCAAATATTTTGGATAAATCTGATATTCAATACTACTGCGTCAACAATTCTGCCATCTGCGATACTATAAATTGCATTTCTGTTATTTGAAAGTTATGCAATAATTAACACTAAGGAGGTGTTGGGAACCAAAAGCTCTTTTGGTGATACTAGTGCTTCTTTTTGATTATGGTGGTATTTATAACCATCAACTAATTGCGCTATTAGTGTTTGTGACATTTAATGGAAGCGTTGGTATATTTTATTTATATTTTGGAATATCGCTTCCGATATCGCTTCTATTTAGCTCTTGTGAGTTTTTGTGCACTCTTCAAGTCAAAGAAGAACGTAGAGAAAATGTAAAGATACGGCCAAAAAAAGTATTTTGAAGCTATGAAAATTTTGAATATCAGGTTTGCATTAATTTAAAGATTGAAGCTAAAAAACTACTCTTTATTTAATTACTTTTCTTCGGCCAAAGTTACGGCACGACCAAATTTTAAAGAACTATTTGGTTTATTTCAAAATTTTGTCGATATTATAATGAAACTGTAGTTAAAAAAAAATTGGACTAGTTGGCTCTTAATCGCCTATGCAAATTAATAATTATTAAAAATTCATTCTTCGGTTTATTTGCTCTAGTTTATTATTAAACTAATTGAAGCTTAAATTATTTCATACCAAATTCTATATAAAAGGAATTAAAAGTACATATGTTAGTTATCTTGAATAGCCTGTACCAAAATCATAATTATTTACTAATAACTAATCTATTTTTTTTTAATACTTATCAAAACTATATTTAAGAAGCTTTGGAAACTTTTAACATGATATTTTCCTGGAGTGACCTTAATAAGAACAAAATACAAAATACTTTTTATTGACTAAATTGAAAAGATCTATTTGTATAATATATTGGTTTTATTTATTTTCATTTTATTGCAGTTACTTACATTTACAGCTTCTTAAAATTTTCTATATATACTTTTACTTACACCTACACATACATGCACATATACTTAAATTTTATAATATAAGTACAAAATTACTGGGCACTTTTACGAATCGACTGCTATGCATCAATCCGAAAATGCTAATAATAATACTACATAAAGTTCAATATGCATATCTGCATGCATATATGCATGCATCTACATCTTGTTGCAAAGTATATGCTGTGCATATGTCAGTTCAAATCAAAAACTTTGTACCTTCATTTGCAGCTTCATTTGATTAATCTTTTAGATATTTTTTTTGCTCCTTTCAATTTTTCTTATTCGTTTCTTCTGAACGATTTTACTGGAGAGTGGAACTTTAAATTTACATTAAAATTTTATATAGTTTTTACTGTTGCAGGAAAATTGAATTGAATTATTTACGATTAGTTCTTAAAGAATTTTATTTCTTTTTATTCTGCTGCAGGATTTAAAAATTGAATTTAATTTTAATCAATAATTTAATATGGATATATACGTCAGTGTATATTTATATAAAGTATATTTCGAAATATTGAAGTTTGCTATGATTGTACAATATCATAAAATATGATATGTGTTTGCAATTTTGTAATAATTTTTGCTTGTTGCTTCAATTTCTAGAAAATTGATATAAATTGAAAGTAACTGGTTGATGAATGATATGTTTTAAAAAATTTTTTATCAAAATAAGGAATTAAATTTAAAAAAATTATAAAAGTAGAAGAGAAAATTAAGGAAATTTTATTATTTGATGTGATTGGTAATTTAATTTTATAATTTATGAGTTTAAAGTTTTTTGGGGTTTTTTGAAAATTTAAATATAAAAATATTTTATACAGGGTGTCCGAGACTCAAGTACGCGCACTACACTCAGTGATTGGGAGCATTAAAACAAACAAAAAATTGTAATGGAGGGGGCGGTCTATTTTGGACCCTTTTCGAGATATGAGGGATTAAAGATTTAAGGAGACTTTTCATAAAAAAATCAATAACTTTTGAACAGCTTCCTGTAGAGAGATAAAAAAAAATCCATTTTGTAGAGTAAGTTGTCAGCTTTAATTTGTGTACTAATAATCCCCATATACCCAACATTTACAAAGTTATGAAGGTTCAAAATGATTTAAAATTTCTTTTAAAATAAATTCCTTCAGAAAAACTTTCTCCGTCGTAGCCAAAAAAAATCATAAACATCCAACCTGTTTGCACAATGTAGTAGCTAAAGAGTGATGATGAGACATTCAAATAAAGGGATGAATGGAAACACTGACGAAACAAATCTGAGTCATGAGTATTGGAAAACAACTTATAAAAGAGTTCCTATATTTCGGAGTTTTATTTTGAAAAAAACTTTATAAATGGATTAAGCTGCTTGACGTTCGGTGACTCAATGATGTGATATTAAGTGTTTTGTATCATAAACAGCTAATTTTTATATCTTATTCAGATATTGAAGAACGATGCTGGATGCTGCCTATAAATGCCTATATTTCCAATACAAAAATACAAGCTAAAGAATTGTTTCTCTTATGCTTATTAACAAAAAACTTTGGGCTTTTGAAACATTAAAACTTATTCAGTTCACGCTTCCACTCTCTTAAAAGTTGATGGTGATATAAGCTGCTCTCTTTAAAAGATAAGAACAACAAGGAGTGCTACCATTAGTACAGCTATTAATTTTGTTCATGGATAGAAGATCATTGATAAATATTAGAAATAAGGTTGGGGAAAGGAATGAATTTTGAAGGCCACCAGCATTGATTACAAAATTTTTTAAAGTAAAGCTATCCATTACAACTTGTAAACGGATCTGCTTCAAGATTTGTAATTAGCACGATATGTCAAATGCAATCAAAGAATTTTGAGTGGTATTTGAGTGGTATTTAAAAACTATTTTGCGTAAAATTAAGTTATAAAAATATTTGTCAAATTAAAAAAAAAATTAATAAAATATATTATTATTTATTATTTTCCATTCAAGTAATTACAATGGAACTTTGTTTATATTTATATTAAAGGTATGCATTAAAATATTATTTTTAATAATTTTTTTTCGAAATTAATTTTTCAATAGATAGAATTTAGGCCAAAAATTTTATTAAAATTAATGAATGTAAAATTATGTAATAAAAGAAATAATACATAATAATAGTTAATTTATATATAAATTACAAAATTCCATAATATTTAACCACAAAAATGTCGTTATTATTTTGGTTCTCAAAAATATGCGTTTGTTCAAATTGAAACAAAAGCTGTCAAATTTATTGGATTTATTTGAACTATTATAAAATTTTAATCAAAGAAATTTTTTTACCTTTGTTTTAAGAAATTATTTTATAACATTGTTTTGATTTGGAATTTTTCATTGAAAAGTCCATTTTGTCCAAATATTGTAACATACCGAATACCAATGTATCTTTTAATTGTGAAATATCTCATAAATTCCAAATGTCAAACAAAATAATCGGAAAAATAATTCAGGTGTAGTTTTTTAAGTTAAAAATTTCCAAAATCGAATTCTTTTTATAAAAAATAACATTCCATAATTTATCTTTCTTGTTCCAAAAAAATAATAATCATAATAATTAATTTGAATGCTGCAGATACGTTGCTGCATTGACAATTTGTAGGATTTATTAATCATATTTTTTCTTTGTTAGCATCATTTTTATTTTTATTTCGCGCATCTTCTTTATTGTTATTTTCTATTGTATACGTAATGTTTGTTTATTTTTTTTTTATTTATTTGTTTGAATATCGCACTTATATTGAATGATTATGAATGGAGGAAATTTCAATTTTTTTATTCAATAGTAGAAAAACAAATTTTTTTTTAAAACACAAACAATACTAATAATTAATCAATAAGTAATCGTAATTTGAAGTTGTAATTTGTTTGAATGTCATACTTCAAAAAATTCCGTACTGTATGTATATAAGTTATACCTAATATTATCCGACGTTTCGAAGTACAATCTATACCATCTTTAGTTTTGGAAATGGAGGTATAAGCTGCTGTAGGTTGTATTAATATAAAAGAGATTGCAGAGCGATAGCATACAAAGATGGATTCCACAAAGTTCACATGAAGTCATTAAATAATATACTACTATAGACCTTGTTCTCTTTTTACGCGATAGATACGTTTCGCGAAAATCGATCTAAAGTTAAAATCGCGTAAAAAAACATTGATTTGTTTTTTCGAATATCACATCGTTTTAAACCGGATTCAATAATGTTTTTAAATCACTTAACTTTAAATTTAGTGGCGTAATGAGAGAATTGAGATTTCGTGTAAAAAAAATTCACGTAAAAAGGGAATTAGGTGTATACAATTGGTGCAGGGTCATAACTGTAGGATCATAATTCCCTTAGGGACTCATTTGATGGGACGTAAGTTTCTTAAGGACTTAAGACTCAAAGTAATGAACCAGCATAACTCCCTGGGACTTATGACGTTTGACTTATACGTTTTTCTGCCACACTAGGTTTTGCTTTTTAAAAACACAAGCTCACTTAATCTCTGTTGCTATGATTGGTACCTATAATATCTTAAATAAAGCAGTTGAAATTTAATGCTTAGGGGTTTTTATGAGAATACCCAGTATCAGTAAAAGTCGAGAATAAAATAAGGTCGGATAAACAGTATCGGTCGGCGAGAGACTTTCAAATTCGGATTTGCATGGACAGACAGCCATTTTTTTTAAACCAAACTTATTTTTACTTGTATTGAAGTACTTCCGCCATAATTTTTGTGAAAAGCCAAAAAAATATCATTAAAAAATTTATTATTAATTTATTTGTTGTCAAATATTTTCCTAGACTCATGAAATAGACGTAAATAATTGTATACATTGTACAATACAATACAAAAAATTGACATTGTAATAATAGATATGCAGAATTTTGTAAAAAAATTCTGAAAAAAAAGGAAGTTTTGAAGTTTTTGTACTGAAGACACATAAAAATTTGTTTGAATCAATCAAATTTAGAAAACTTAAAATCAGATAAAGTTATCAAAAGAAGTTTTTAATTTAAAATAACATTGTAACAATAGATGAGCACTGTATGGATACACTGACACAATTTCAAGTGAACGATTTTGAATGAATGACTAGAAAATTATATTTTTGGATTTAAAGAGGAGAATTATTTTATATAACTTTCTTCTTACATTGAATTTTACTTTCTTACTAGTATTTCTAAGAAACAACACTTTATTTTAAAGGTTTTAGCTCTTTTTAAGTAGCACAGTAGAACATGTATTTTTTTCCTTATTTCTTAGGAAATATAAGGCTTCCACGTAGTCTCTTCACGTATTTTAATTTTGTGCAATTCTTTTCAGCTCCGAAGAGTTTTTAGGAATGATAAGACAAAAGCCAATATGGATCCAAATAAAAAAAAAAGAAATGGAAATGAATAATTTATATTCTAAAGCGCCAAACTATATCAATTGCACGCCAGTAGAACAGAACCTTAAGGAGAGAAGAAATGTGGGCAGGTCAAAAGCCAATTGGAGGAGAATGGGGTGTGGTTTATCTGAAAAACTATGGTTCGAAATAATCAGAACATCTTTAATGTAATAATGTAATTAAGTTTATCTTTTTGATTATTGCATAACTGATTTAATGGAGTGACATACAATTAGGTTAACCATCTATTTTTAAGTAAAAATGCTGTTTAACTTTTAACTATCATTGGAAGGTATTCCGTGCACTTAAACTTATATTATATTGAACAATTTCAATTCCAGATTGAGTTAGTTATAGCTTTCATTGACTATATGTTACCTGGGTACATATTGCATTCTCATGTTGTGTTAATTTTTTCATTCAAAAACTTTTTATAAAAATTTTAAGAAACTTTAATTGATGTTTTAATTTTATAAATCATTTACTAAATATAAAATGTGTTTGAAGAAAGATTTATTTTAAAAGATAAAAATCTTAAAATTTATAGTATGTAGTATTTTAGTAAAAGTTTACAAATATGTTTATATATATATGATTGCAAAGTAAAAAATTTTAAGATTTTATTTTTTTTTTTAATAAAGTTTTAAGACTTTTTTAAACAATTTCTTTTTAAATTAACAAAATTTTAAGACATACGAGCCACATAACCTCAAATAAAAAGATAATTAAGATTTCAATAGTTTGTCTTAAGTTGTCAATTAAAAATTTTATTTTGATTTCTGTTTTTTTATTTAAATTAGAAAATTTTTTAAAAGACCTAAAAAAGAGATAAATTCTTTCAGATTTTATAAAATCTTTCATATTTTTTTGGTTTCTGTTACCATGGAAACACAAAGAAAGAGGTTATTTTAAAAATGATAAAACATGAATATGCTAAGCAATGGGGAATTTTGTATCCTTTAGGATCGAATTATTATTTAATGAAAAATCCAAATTTTTGAGGTGATCACAAAAAACATCTCAAACCTCTCTGAAAACCGAGGTGATCACGAAAAACATCTCAAACCTCTCTAAATACCTTAAAACTGAATTTGTAGATTTCCAAACAAAAATTTTTACATGAAAAATCCAAGTTTTTGTGATGATCACGATAAAAGGGTGAAATCCCTGATTTTTTAAATATTGTTAATCAGCGGCTGGTTAAGACCACAGAATTTAGAAGAGAATTGGTTTTTAGATTATTTGTATATCATGAGTTATATCTTGGAAGTTATTGGAAAGCTCTTTGGAGCTCGTATTTAAAAAACCTAAAATTAGTTGTTTTGATTAAAATCGTCTCTAAGTGCATGAGGTTGATATCAAATTTAGAGTTTTCAATTTTTTCTGAATCTTTGGGGGATTTTTGACGAAATAAATAAATTTTTAGGACTGATCCTGAAATAAAATAACGCCTCATTGGGGTTAGGAATAAATTTAAAGTTTCCTTAAAAAAAACTATTTATTTGTTTTTTAAATTGCTTAGAAATTTAGTTTTAACAATTTTTATTTCAACTAATAGTTTTCTGGTATTCCATAAAAATTGTTTATTTAAAACTAAAATAAAAACCACAATAAAACTAATATGTTTAAATGAAAATAGTTCCGAAACTTTAAGTACTTGTAGGATAATGCTTTTCATTTATTTTTAAAAATTACAAAAAAATTAAAGAAAAGTCAATGTAATTTTCTCAGAATTTTTAAAAACCACTTTAACAATTTAATTTCGTTTAAATTTATTTGCTTTTAACTTTCAAAATATCGTGTTAAAAATTTTTTCTAGTGTGCTAAAAACACAAATTTTCAAATCCGAATTTCTTTTAATATTGAAGGGTACTATAAATTCACCATTACATTATATATTTCTAACAAAACAAAAGGAAAATGTCAGACAAGACATTAAAATTCAATTACTTGAATGTAAAAAAATCAAACACCACAAATATCCGATTTTCTTATAATATAGAAAATTGAAGATTATGCAATAGATTATTATTTGAAGTAGTATAGTATGGATTTTCTTCCGAATAATGACCTCAAGTAATTCAGTTTTTTTTATGTGTTACCTTTCAAGCAGTTTTTTTAAAGTGTAAGAGCCTAGAGTTCAAAACAGATCGCTTCCAATTACATACACAATATCCTTTTTAAAAACTAATGCGAAGGCTTCAGGCCGCAAGGCCTTCATATTAGGATGGCACATGCGGCACATTAAATTCGCCATAAAAAGAAAACAGCAACAATGCAAAGCTTTAGAAATATGGTTTAGTCAGGTGTTGAAAAATTTGTCGAAGATAAATGGGAATGAATAGGAACTCTCAATTCCATCCCTGGTAGCTTTAGAGGAGCTAAATATATTTAGATAGTACATGCTTAATTGAATAGTTTATGCGAAATAAATTTTTCAGACGCTCATCTTAAAAAATGTTTCTGAGACGAATTGAAAGTCAAATCACCTTCTTTAAAAATTTTCTTAATAAATGTATTTTCCAATACAATACTCCAACCCTTTTAATATATTCGATTAAGGGTTTTTGTTTGTTTTTCCTTTCAATATTCAGCACAATAGAAACACTTTTTTTTTTGGTTATTATTTACTCAAACTTTTTATACCATTTTTTAATTTCATTGGAAAATTTTACTAAAAACGAAAAGATCTTAGATAACTTTTACCTATAAAACTAAATTTTCATTTTAAAATTGTGTAAACATAGAACTAAAAACTTTTTAATATATTACACTATAGTTACATCTTGTCCGAATATAGGATGAAACGATTGGAAAATAGAACAAATAAATTAATAAAATTAAGATTTCAGTTTTATAGTATTTCTAGGGTATCAAATACTTGTTGATTCCTTTTTAAATTTTTTAAAAGGTTTCCTTTTCGATGTTACATATGCTCATACGGAATAAAGCATGATTTTTGATTCTATAATTGTATTTCCTTTAGCTGGGTAAATTATTGCTCTATTCATCACTACTGAAACTAGGCTGCTTAATGTAAATTTTAAGTTAAAGAATTCTATAAAAGAATTCCTGGCCTGTAGTAAATTATGGCTGTGGTTGTAAGCAAAGCGGTATTAAAATTGATGTAGGAAAAATTAAGAAATTATAGAAGAAGTTCCACACGATACACAATTCCAAGAAAAATTTTGAAGACAGAGGTTTTCGAATAAACGAACTTAAAAAATTCGAGACTAATGCTAAAGTTCTGATTCTGCTAACATTAGAAGCGTTAGAATGGCATATGTAGGCTATGCAGATGTAAAACTTGAACGGGCCTCAAATTTAATTTATTGAAGGATCGTTAGCAAACTGTAGAAAATAGATGGAATAGTCTAAGTACATGAGTTAAATTAATTAAAATAATTAGGTAACTATCGAATATAAAAAATAGATAATAATCAAGAAAAGGATGGAGAAGCTAACTTTTGAATGTTATTTCACTGAAATTGATTCTGTAGTTTGGTACCAGAGGGTTTGTTGGTATAGATTAAAAAAAGTCTGCAAAATTTACATGACTGCAAAATTCTGCACGATCTGCAAAATTCCTTGTAAAAAGTTAAAAACTAAAATAATTTGCTTTAAATAACAGTAAACTATTTAAAAATCTAAAAGCAAATTAAGTTTTAACAATCAATAATTTTCGGGTCATTGAATTTTAGGCCAATGAATACAACAAAATTAATATCTACTATTTATTATATTGTAATAACTTATTTGTTTTTTTTTTGTTATTATTTTATTTCAAATTAAATCTAAATAAAATAATGCCAAAAACAGTTCATTAGAATTTTATTGTGAACCATTTTAAAATATTATAAAATTTAAATCAATATTATCTTGCAGACTATAATAAATATTCAATAGATTTTGCTGAATTAATTTTTATTTCATAACCTATCTATTATCTAAAGTTTATTAACTATTGACCCATAAAACCAATTTTTATAACAAATAATGCATATATTTTTAAAATATATATAACCAATTTGAATTTAAAAGTTATTAGTTTTTTTAATTTCAAATGGTTTAACAGACAGACTTTAAATTTTTTGAGCTATGCCTGAAGTCAAACATAAGATTCATAAAAATTTGTATGTAAAATTTTTTTAATAATTCTAAGTAAAATAGTTATATAAAAAACAATCCCAAATGAGAAAATCCTAAATGTCAAAATCTCTAATTTAACAATCCCAAAATGTTTAATACCAAAAGCAGATCATAAGCCATTGATGTTCAGCATCCCATTTTTTTATATGCTTTGTTGCGGATAGATTATGTATGACAAAACATAAGAGTGTTTTTAAAGTTTCATACAAAATAAATTTCTTAAAATTTGTTTAGCGGGAGTTAGGATTGCCAGACTCATTATTTTAAACTCTTGTTTAAATTTTATTAAAAAATTATGAAGGATTTTAAATTTTGGAATTCCCAGTTTTGCTTCAATCTCTGATCTTTGCAATTGGCATAGTAGTGTTTATAGAGGAAGGTTCAAAATTTATTCTTAATAAGATCTACTTACCAATTTCAAAAAAACTTTAGAGCAAAAGTTCAAAAACAAAACATGTTACGTTGCTATTACAACACGTTAAGACTAGTTTTCTTGAATATAGTTGTTAGAAATAATAAATAATGTACATATGAGTTATTTTACATGAGGTAATAAAAAAAGGGGAAAATGCTAGGATTCTTGATATTAGCCTAAGTTCACTATCTACCTGAAGTAAATTAACCATTTGTTTTAAAAATTAAAAAAGGAATTCAGGTATTCAACTTTGTCGAAAATAATCTATGGATATTTTGTGGGTGTGGTTTTAAATATTCAACTAATTTAAAATGGGTATAGTAAAGTATTTTTAAAATAATTTAAATAAAATTATTATTATTATTATCATTCTTAAAATAAATATTATTTAAAACAAAATGACATTTTGAGTAAATACCTACAATAAAAAAAAACCATTATAAATAAATATATTTCTTAAAACTGATTGTCATTAATTTGATTTTTTGACACTTTCAAATCGATTTGTAGTTTTGTAGTAGTACCAATATACAATGGCAGTACTACTATGACAGACAACATCTTTGCAACACCAAAAAGTGGTTTTCTGTTATAAATCAGAAAAGAGAAGTTGTGGTGTGTTGTGTTGTGGATTGGAATAGCACCCTTAATGTTTAACGAATTATAACATATTAAAAGAAAGTTGAAATAAACTAATTTTAATTAACAAATCAAAAATTCGATATATTTACAACTTAATTCAATGCGATTTTTTTCAAATTTAAACTATATACAACTATATATACATTTACAATATTATAAACTTCAAAAATTAATTAAAATGTCAATTAAACTATATATACCTAACGTTTTTTATTTCTTTTTAAAAATTTTTCGATTCCTTTGATTCAAAGAGGAAAAACCTAAATTTTCCTTTACTAATCAAAACAAAGTTAAAACTTTTACTTATACAATTTAGAAATCATTCAAGTTAAAAATCATTTATTTAATAATATTATTAATGATTGAATGATTGATAATATTTTTTGAATTTAATTTATTTTAAATGAAAAAGGTTTCGTATATGTATATGGATCGTACATAGTTGATTTTATAATTTCTACAAAATTTTCAATTCTATTTATCAAAGAAAATCCATTGACTTTCATTGTAACGAAAGGGTTTTTCTAAGAACTTGATGTAAAAGAAAACATTCTATATGAAATACTTCTTAAATAATTATATGAATTTTATTATACCCGTATGACTATATAGTCAAAGGGTATAATAAATTTGCCATTTCGTTTGTAACGCAGAGAAGGAGGGGGGTAGATATAGACTCAAGTGTATAGATCGGATCAGAATCGAAAAAAAAAATTGATTTAGCTATGTATGTCCGTCCGTCCGTCCGTCCGCACGATAACTCAAAAACTAAAGGAGCTAGAATCTTGAAATTTTCGCAAATTCGTTTTTTTGCAATAGCCGTCTTCGCTATTTTACATTACCTATTACAGCTACGTGTCTGCAATTTTGGCAAAAGTAGTTTAGTTTTATGGCCAAAGTTTCTGCAAAATTTGGTTAGTCAGTTGCAGTGAGTTCGAGTAGCTGCCATACAACTTCCTGTTTTATATGAGCATTACTCTATACCTATTAAAGCTGGGGGTCTGAAATTTTGCCAAAAATAGTTAAGTGTAATGGCCAAAGTTCCTGCAAAATTTGGTTGGTCTACTGCAAAGGGTTCGAGTAGCTGCCATACCACTTTTTATTTTATATGAGCATTACTCTGTACCTGTTAAAGCTGGGGGTCTGAAATTTTGACAAAAATAATTTAGTGTAATGGCCAAAGTTACTGCAAAATTTGGTTGGTCTACTGCAGAGGGTTCGAGTAGCTGCCATACAACTCCTTCTTTTATATGAGCATTACACTACACCTAATAAAGCTGGTATGTTTGAAATTTTGCCAAAAGTAATTAATGTTTTTAATAATAATGATATAATATTAATATAACGGTCGTACGGGTATCCCAGAGTTGACACAGTCTACTCTACTACACTCTTCCCCGTATTTTATAAAATTATTACAAAATATGTAAAGTCAAGGGTTTTAGAAGACATATTTTTTTTTATAGGAGATTAAAAATATCAAGAATTATGACTCTTTCATTGAAATTCAAAAGTTTTATTAAAATTTTGGGTTTTATGGAGAAAAATTTTATATATCAATTGAAATTTTAAGGAGGGCTGCGCACAGCGCCTAGCCTTTGTGGGAATATAATGTTTGAAATTCAATTTTGGTGAATAAACTTAAAAAAAATTAGAGGTGTCTTTATAGGTACTCGTTGTTTAAAGGTACAATCATTTTATTGTTGAAACTTCTATAGCTCCCGATCGAAGCTATTTTTTTAAGACCTGTGTAATTATTTCGCTGTATAATCTCGAACGTTTTGGAAATATGGTCAATCTAACATCTTGCATAACGTTCATTTCACATAACGGTATAGTTACAACGGGAAAACTTACAAAAGAGCAGTTGTATAACATGGTCCAACGATGAAAATTCTTCGTACACAAAAAAAAATAATTAGCAGACTTGAACATTTTGTGGGTGAAGAGATAAACCAAAAATTGATTTGGTCAAATCATATTTTTGGAGTAGCTTGGGACTCTTTTTAGGATGCTGCTAAATGTTTGGGTTTCTTGTATCTCTTCAAAACTTATTCCTTCCCCTCTGATTTCTTTAAAATTTAGAAAAACTTTTGCTAGGCCAAAAATGGAGTTTAATACCCACATTAGGGCTGGTGCTCCTATTACAGCACTGGGATATCTTGATAAAGTTAAAAAAGAGCTTCTCGACTTATAAATTATTCCAGGGTCATCTCAATGCTCACTCCACACAGCTGTCATCGTACAGTTGGCTACACTGTAGGAACTAACTTCTGCTGTAATAAAATTATTAATTTAATACTTCTTTTGAACATTGAACATTAAAGTACCAATAAAAAAAAACATTAAAGTACCAATATATAGAAATACTAATCATAGTAGATAAAGTATATGCATGTACCTATAGTTAAATGTCTCTTATTAAAATTTTCTGATTCATTGGAAAAGAATTATTTGATAAATAAAAGACAGCTTTTTTCTAAAAATAATTATTAAAATTATTCAATTTATTTATAGAAAATATAATTTTAAAAAATAAATAAATACTTTGAGAGATTCTATAGTTCAATAGTCTTTTTCTTAAAAGTCTTTTAAATACATATTTAATTATTGAATGGAAGAAATGGACTTATTAAAAAAAAATAATCAAATTTTCACTATCATTTGATTTCTAATTAAACATTTTCTTCTGTGTATATTATGGATTTAAGCATCTTTGACTTTTTAATAATCAATAATTAAAAATTGTGAATTTTTAATTAGAATAACGTGAAAGGGGTATTACAATTATTTTCGAAGATAGATACCACAGTAAGTGATTCTTCTTGCATAATGTTGTTTGTAGTGTAAAGCCTGGCTATTTTATATGGGGGAACCCCCATCCCATATAAAATATTCAGTTTCGCCCATCTGCGAAGCTGTACTTTCTTTTGACAAAAGTTGCATTTATACCAAATTTCATTAGGATCTAGGATCGGTTGAGATTTTGATGAATTAATAGAATCTCTAGAACTGATTGTACTAGAATCAATTTAAAAAAGCTACTCTTTATCAGCATCCAACAATAGTTGACAACCATTTTCTCTTACAGTATTCATCCTGAAGAAAAGCTAAAACTCAAGTGATTGTATCGGATCAGAATACAAATGAAGAAATACAAAAATGCGACTGATTTTTATTGCCCGTTCCCGACAAATTGAGTTATTGGTGCAGGCGTACGAAAGAGAATTTTGTTTGAAATTCGTTATATAGGTAAGGGAAATTGTAAAATATCGAGGACCCTTCAATTATTTTATAATTATAAAAATTTGTTGGTACACATTAAAAAATAATTTTGGAGCTTCAACTTGTGTATATTACTTAAAAATATTTTGGCGCGTTCACAACTTCCAGAAGCTCCAAAATTGCAAAATTGTTTATGACCCTTTCCAGCGCCGGTGATAAATGCTAGAAAGATTATTTTTCTTTTAAGATCGAATCCTTTTAAAATTTCAAGTTTCTAACTCAAGGAGCCAAGAATTTAGCAAAAACAGAGTTTAGTATAATGGTAAATTAAAGTTTTCGTATCGTATTGTAATCTCAAATATATGTTACATATATTTAGAAAACTGATGAAAACCACTGTAGTTGTGGCGTTCCCGAATTGAAAATACACCGCATAGAACATTTGTTATAAAAATTGTAATTTAGGGCTTTTTTGCACCTTGCATCTTCATAACTCACCAAGCTCCAAAAATTTTATTATAACTGTATATGCAATACCTGTAGTTAAAATTTCATTCCTTAATTTAAAACGTTGCAGAGCTTTTATAAGCACTTGAACCAGCTGACAGATGGGCAGAGTTAAAATACATAGAGGTACATTTTTTAAAATTTTTTTCAAAATGTACTTAAAAGTATCAAACACAAATTATGTGGTCAATTTAACAATATTATTGTAAGTTAAATTACTTTATTTGGTATTAATTCCTTCTCATTCTGCAAATTCCTTGACTATTCATAACGTCCTTGAATTTTAGTTTAATTTTATCTAAATTGATTCTTAAAAATATTTTTAGAAAAATGTAAATATAATTTTATGTGTCTGGGATTTTATCCATATAGCTTTTAAACCAATTATACTATCTCCCATAACTTTTATTTGAATTTTTTCATTCATTTTTGAAAATTTTTGAAAATTAAAACCCAGTAGGGATTCTACTAACGAAATTAATATCAATTCTTTTTAAAAATAATTGCCTTTGTCTAAAAATATCCAGCTGCTTGTCATTACTAAATTCTAATACAAGTTTTTTGTTTCGTTAGAACAATAGCTGCCATTTTTTGATTAAATTACTAAGAAAATGGAAAAAGAAGAATTTTTTCGAAAAATAGAATTAATTAAATGAAACCGTATGCACAAAAATTCATTAGTATAAGTTTTTAAAGTTTTGATTTTAAAGTCTATTGAAGCAGAAAGTGTATAATGAACTTTGAATAGAATAAAGTTGTTGTAGTGGAAAGGAATAATCCTTTTGTGTCGTTTGATTGCACTTGACGACAATATTAATGATCTTTAATTTTTATTTCTTGAGTTGTCATGGCAATGACCGCCATAATATCTTTGAATTAAAATAATTTTAGAAAAGTATTACTGTTTCCATAAAACTTTTATACCCGTATGAATATAGGTCAAAGGGCATAATAAATTTGTCATTGCGTTTATGATGCAGAGAAGGATGAATAGCTATTTGTCCATCCATCTATTTGCTCATCTGTCCGTCCGTCTGTCTGTTCGTCTATCCGCACGATAACTCAAAAACTAAAGGAGCTAGCATCTTGAAATTTTCACAAAGTCGTTTATATGCAATTGCCGTCATCGCTATTGAAATCCTGTTAGTTTTATTCACAGGTTCGAGTAGCTGTCGCACAGCTTATTTTTTATTTGAGCATTACTCTATATATTATAATAAAGCTAGATGTTTAAAATATTGTCAATAGTAGTTAACTTTAATGGCCAATGTGGCCAATGTCGGTATAGTGAATGAGGTTCGAATAACTGCGTTTCAACTTCTATTTTATTTTGGATACAACTGATTTTCTAATAAATTGTGTATTTAAAATTTTACCAAAAGTAATTAGCATCTTAAAGTTGACATAGTCTGCTCTACTACACTTTTCCTCATTCTTAAATAGAATGAAAATATAATATATCTATAATTAAGTTGATTTTATACAAGTTTGTATGTTTGACCTTGTTAAAGTAAACCACTGTAGACAATATTTTTTATAATACAAGATTTCATAATATCAATTTTACAAATTAAGGAAATGCCCTTTCAGGGGTTTTTCGAAATTTAATACTGTTTTTTTCATATTAAATGATTTTTTTGGTAAAATTTTAAATACAACTTATTAGACTTTGAGTTATTCATGAAAGGAATTATAATGTTGTGTCTACGTTAATTACAACCTCTTGCACTAGAAAAACCATAGTTTTTGCAAATGTCTATAAAGAGCTACTTTTATACACACATAGCTTAATTGAATCACTTTTCAATTCTGCTCCGGTTTATACACTAGAGTCTATATATACCTAGAGTATATATCTGCTTTACGAAGTCACAAACGTAGTGACTAATTTGATTTGAGTATACCTATGATTAAATAACTATTAAAAAATACTTGAAGGACATTAGATGAAATTTTTATTATTACTAAAATAGACTGCTTGATTTTCTTAGAAATTTCTTATTTTTTTCATTGAAATTATCTAAAAATAAACTGTTGATATTTGTCCATTTGGGTATACGCATTATTCTTAATTAACTCAATTTAATATTCTTGATTCGCTAATTATGAATGATTGTGACGCATTTTAAAATAATATGCTAAAATTAAAAATATTTTAAAAAGTCTATTGGTTGTATATAAGAAATAAATAATTTAATTCATTAATTGTACGAACATGGTTGGAAGTTATTTTATAATTTGTTTTGGAACGCACCTACTGCTTCAAAAGAACAAGTGCACATTTTGAAACCAATTGACTTGTCTAATTGAAGGAGGCAATGGAACTGGATTTTATTACCTAAAAATTCGGAATTCGTTAATTTACAACAAAATAATTGACAAAATATTAAGTAGTGAAAAAATTTTTTGATTCATACCTTATAATCACAAAAGGAACTTTTATAAAATTCAAGATAAAAATTTTAGATAGTATTTTTTAAAAAAAAGCATATTCCTGTTGATTGTTTTAATCTTCTGGAATCCTGGGCATATCCATCACTATCCAAGTTTTATATCTATAAATAGAATATCCGCGGCTAAGCTCGTATCCGAGCTCAATTAATGTATCCAAGTGTTTTTAAGATTAGTTAAATCCAAGCGTCTAAAAAAACTTTAATAAAAAATATTATAAAAATTTATAATTTTTTTTTTTTTCTTTTCCTTATTTATAAATTCCATTGCACTCAAGAATTCATTAAAGATGTAGCATGATAAAAGTGGAAATTTTCCCGCAAGGAAGAATATCAATTTTTTTTTCTAAATTAAACTTGAAAATTTAATTTTGAAAAAGAAAGAGAAGAAAACTATTATAAAAATTAAAACTGAAGGACGAAACGTGAAAAATCATATCGTGAAAAATCAAATAGCACAGAATGATTGATTTATAAATTTATTCTGTATTTTATCTTACTTAAACTTTGATTTTCCATTGCTAAGAGAACGTGATAGGAAATGCAAAAGAAAAATTTAAAATTTCCTCAATGATCGAAATCGAAGGTAGAAAATAACATTTGAAAAAAGAGATAAAGAATAGAAAATAAATAATAAATTTTATATTTGTTAATATAATTTTCATTCGAATTAGATTTTGAGAATGGTATTATGGAATTGGATGTACGTGAATTATATTGCAATGAAAATTGCTTTTTTGACATCCGATTATTATAGGAAACGCAGGATTTTGTAAATTAATATAAGACAACTAGTTAAATTGAATATTATTTCCTAAAATGAATGTATGCATGTTAGTTTCGTTAAAATCTCGGAATAGAAGAGTGAGCTGGCAAGCCTTTATTTTAAGTTAAATAAAGGTTATCTGAAACTAACTTTTATAAAGAAAATAAACCGTAGCTTTGGTTTGTTACATTGGAAACTGGTGATATAGTTAAAACAAAAAATATTAATTTAAGGAGCAAATTATAAATTATAGTCAGTGCGCAAGTCGGTACGCAATTCTTTTGCCATCTTTTTGATATTTGCGTAATTAAAATTTATAAAATTTCTCGAGCTTTAGTGAACGGATTATTGCTTGCATTTGGCACCTGTTGAAAAATGGAAACAATACTTAGAATTTAAATAATTTTGGGTTTCCCTTTAATCAAGACAATTTATCTCGTATTCAACAATTGTTTTATAGGACCATTTACACCTGGGTCATGTGCAATAACTGGTTGAACCAATGATCTGAAAAGTAGTAACAAACTAAATTAGATACTAGCACTTCAAAGGATTGTTGCAAGTTAACAATCCATTATTCCATTACGGAGAATTCAAGTTCTGTCCCCTACCTAGATATGCTTCGGCAGTAACTCCATTAAGTTTTGATATTTGAAAAACACTCACTTATCAGAAAAATGATTACTCGATTCTCTGATAAGTGATTAGGGCTTGGCCCAGAATTTATCCTATAGTTTCTAATTCTTTTAATCATTATATTTTATCTTAATTCTATTTGTAAAAGTTTAATAAATAAAAATAACAGAATATTTAATATAAATATAAATAAATAGAAAATAAAGAATAATTAAATTTTTTGGTTTTTAGAAAATAAAAATAATTTAATATTCTTAAGTTGATTTTAAAATTCTTATGAAAAAACTAAATATTTTTTTTTTTTTTTGAATAATAATGGCGGCAATAAGAACCAGAGGAACAGCGGTAGAAAATGTCTGAACATTTTTTAGCATAAATAATGGTTGATTGGAAGCAAAAATGAAATGTGAATTGAATTTTTAATAGTGATTTTGTTTAGAAATTAAATTATGAATTTAAAAAAAAGATTGAAATAAATTCTATTTTAAGAAATTCAAAAGTGAAAGTTCTTAAGAAAAGTTTAAGAAAATAAAATAAATTGTTTTTTTAATTGCTGAACACTTGCATTTTATTTTTAGAATGCAAAAATAGAGCTGAAAGATTTGCATTCATTTAAAATAATTTAAAAAGAAATGACAATTGACCTCGTTTTCTATATTTTGCAAACTTTTTTATAATGTATAATTTATATGCTAGATAAACGGAAAATTAAGAAATCTGGAGGTTTATTAATGTACGGTATTAAACTAATATAGTGCGTTGTATAAATTGTTAATTAAACTTAAATGCTAAAAAATAATTGTTTTGAAATAAAAACTTGTAACTGTTATTTTTACATTGAACAACTTCTTTCAAATCACGGTTTATCCCAAATGTGTTGTTTAAAATCACTTTAACGCATTCTTTAGGCAACGGATCAACCAGTGAGTGAAGAAATTTGATATTCTTTCTGATCAAAGCTAAAGTGTGTAAAAATCAAAATTTTACTAACATCGTATTGGAAGGGGTTGTAACCGCAAACTGTCTGTCAAATGTCACTATATACAACACATATACATAAAATACAATACGAAAGGCGAAACCGTTTTTAATTAAGAGATAAAAACGAAAAGATAATTTCAAAGCTTTTGTGCTGCAGTGGTCAACGATAGAAATATTTCATTTCCACCACTTATTCTTTTTCATTATAGCACACTAGTGCAGTTTCTAAAGTCTGAGCTAGTACACTCATAAAGTGTGAGTCAATCAATTCATTAGAAAGTATTAAACAGATTAACATATTGATTGTTAATTACACCTCCTCTAAAAAATTTCCATAGTTTAGTGAAGATACCACAAGTAATCATGTGTAAATTAATTGTTATGTAGATTATTACTATGGCAAAACTGCTCCCATCTAATGTGTTTCCTACTGTCAACGTTCCATTCTAAAATTTGCAAATATTTAAAACAAACTCTTTAATTTCATTTTCAATATACTCCAAAACCCACTTTATTATCCGAATTCTCTACCTACTCCTTCCAGCTTTATTTACGAATGTACAAGAAACACGTTCCTATAGTGTTATGTTTTCATATAAAAAAAAAAAAGTGTTTAAAAATTTCTAATATTCTCTTAATATCATTCCAGAACATACAATTACCTATAAGAACTAATTATTTCTATTAATTAAATCAAATCTATTTACAAGGAATTCTTCAATATATTCTGTTAATTTATCAAACTATTTATGTAATATTGAATAAATTTTTCAATTTAACTTTATTCTTTGTAAAAGTTCAACATGCATGCAAAATACTTTAATTATAATCATTTTACATCTCTTATCATAAGAACTTTTAATCAAATATTAAATAAATTTAATAAAAACGGAAACACTATTCTTCATTAAATTGGTTATGTCAAAAGAACTTCTAAGAAAATAAAAAAAAGAAAAAAAAATAACCAAAACAAAAATTAAATAAATAAATAAATCTTTTTCGTAATTTCCTACTTCATTAAAATTGACTAAAAATAAAACCATACAGAAATACTGAAAGAAAATATTTAATCAAATTTATTTAATGCAAGAAAATTTAATGTAAATTTTACCGTTATTGGAATATAAGTTTCTAACTCTTGACCTTACGTAAAGCTAAAATGTTTCTTCTTCTCCTGATGCCTATCCTATGCTGAATATCAGCGCACTAATTTTATGTTAAAATGGCTTCAATGTTTGCACATTCCGTTCTGAACTAAAACTCCAACTGTGTTCCAAACTATTCTATTTCTTTACCAGAACAATTGCTTCTGCTCTCTTTATTCTATTAAACCTTGAACAATAAGCTATTATCTTAATATTTTGTTCTTGGTATTATGGCCAAAATCAACTACTTTGTAGCAACCCCAATTCCACATTTATTTGGTATAGCCATTGACAAAATAACAAAGGAATGTATGTGCCTGTCCGTCAATGTATTAAACATTGTCATCAATAATAAAAGCTAACATTTCCAACACTTTTCACCTTTAGTTTAAAGTAGAACTCGTTTGAAAACAGAATAACTGTGTCATCTAGTCACTAGTGTATCAATCGGTAGGATTTGCCGTTATATTCTTTATTATATTGAAAATCCATTGGTAATTAAACTATCAATGACTTGGTAATTTAATGGTCTCTGTAAAACGAGGAGGATCTCCTTTTTTTTTTAGAAAATTTGAAGATTGTTCAGTCTTGAATAAGGTAAAGTCTATGATGTTCTTAAACGTAGATCCTTGTTTTGATATTGATATCTGATTTCTACTTGCATATTGAATCATGAATTATACATACAATGTATAATCCCTTGACATACAATCAGTTTTTGATTCAAATTTTTCATTAAATTATAAAAGTAGTAACTGATGAAGAAAATTTTATACCGGCAGGATTTACCGTTATTTTCTTTAATATTACAATATTTTAGCCTGATTAAACTATAAAATACTTGTTAATCTCTTAAACATCTAAGAACTTTGTTTCAGAGAATTTAAAGACTTTTCAGTCCTGGATTAGATAAAGCCTCAAATGCTTGTAAAATCCCGCCCAAGCTTTCGAAGATTGATGATATCTGTATTTATTCCCGTATTGAATTATGAAATAGACATACAGTGAGTTTCTGATTATATATTCTATTTTTGTAAGAAATTGTAACAGATGAAGAAAATTTTCTGTAAATAATACAAGTTTTCATCACTATCTCAACATTTAATATACCAACATCATGATCAATGTCTTGTTGAAAGTTTTCTACAATTTTAATTTTGTTGTATTAGTTTAGTTGTTTTTTTTATATTTATTTTCTTATATGATACTTCGTCAACTTAATGTATGTGTAATTTAACGTTTTGTGTTAGAGGAAAAACTCTTTTTTTATTTTTATTTTTTTTTTTTTTTATTTTCTTCATCCAAAAAATAACTTTTCTTTTGTGTTTAATATGTGCGAAAAATGTTTTTCTTTATAAAAATTTTATATTTTTCCATTTTTGTCTCTATGTTATTTTCTTCTTCTTTCGGAAAATTTAGTTCTGTAATTTTTTTTTTTTTGAAATTAAAGTTTATCTTTAAAACTTACAAGTAAAGAAAAAGAACATAAGAAATAGAAAACACGAAAACAAATAAAGAAATCATGTATCTTTAAGATGTAAAATGTTTATTTGAACAAATCTAGTATAAGCAACATAACTTACTTACAACTACATATTTATTTTGTAAGGTGTTATATATTTTATAGCATATATAGACTAAAATTTTTCTGATAAATTTTCATTTATTCAATTTTCCTTAAAGGAAATTTTGTAGTTTTGTTTGTAAGAATTTAAGAAATGGAAATGAGTGAAAGCGTAAATCAACAACGGATTTGAAGAATGCAGAATTTGTTCCATTCTTGTGTTTGTTTTTTTGTTACTTTTGTTACAAGAAATTGTTGATGACGCTTTATGTTACAATCTCTGAAATGCATTAAATTACAGATGCATTTTGTTATCTAACCATTTTATTTGAAAAATGATGCATATGGATGCATATAAATGAAAAGATAAAATATGTATTTATACTTATATACGATACTTTATTACAATTTTTTAATTGACTGTTTCTTTTTTTTTATTTAAAAGCTTGTTCATGTTTTTTTGGAAATTATTTTGACAGTTTAATTAAAACTTGAATATGTTACAAACTATGGGGGGAACACTAGAAGATGATGTTGGGGAAGTAGGGTGGGAAAACGGTTTGAAGTTTAAGTCTTACTTATTTTTAAATTGTATTACCAGTTTTGTTGTTTTTTAAACGTAATAATTGTTTAATTTCTGTTTTTGGCGCTTAATAACTCAAATCAAATTTAAATTTTGAATTTCTTTTAAATCATACTAAAATTGTAGACTTAAAAATTCAAAAAAAACTAAATGATGGTTCGAAGATAGGTTGGATAAGTGTGTGGCATGGTTTTTAAGCATGGCTATGTACCAAGATGAAAACCTGGTCCAGCGTGTATGGGATGCATTAGATTCTAATCACGGAAGATATTTTGTTTTTTAATTTCACATTTGTTTTATTGGTGACCTGAAGCCCTGCGAAATGAAGCCCGGGGTGTTATTTACCACTTAATGAAAAATAACGCTTTGGGGATTTATTTCTCATAGTAATTGAAAAATAAAGCCCTCAAAATATGGGAAATAAAGCCCAGGGTTTTATTTCTCTTTTAAGTTGAAATAAAACATCTATGATAAATAAAGCCTCGGGATATTATTTCTCATTTTAATTGAACCTGCAAATGAAAAAAAAACACAATTGTTTTATATATTTTCAGTAAAAAGGTAATTTTAATTATATAACATCATTGATGAGTATGAATATATGCAGACTTTCTTGAACTATATTATCAAACATTTACACATTTTGGAAATTAGGGGTATTTCTTTTCCCAAAATTAAAAAACAAATAATTTCACATATAAACTTCATTTATACTACAAACTACACATGTAAATTTGATTTTGTAACCAAAGTCTTGCCAGGGTATTATTTCTCATTTAACTGGATATATCCCTGGGGGCTTTATTTCCTAGGGACTAAACTCAGGTTACCGTTTTAAACCTTTTCAATAAAATCTTTTTTTGAAAACTATTTAAAGTATCTTTAATTTGTTCGGAGTCTAAGTTGGAATGGGTAGATTCCCGATTTAATGCTTTCATAATCAAGTTTATCTATATAAAAAATTAGTCATTTTTGATCTGAATTTTGGAAAAAATTTATTTTAAATAATTTGAAAATTATGCAGGGTGGTAATTAATTATTAAATAAAAAAGTTATTAAACATTCAAACCATATCGGTCGTTTTGCGCCACCCTGAATAACATGTAGAAACGCCTTAGATTTTTTTTATATTTTTCATAACTTTTCGTAATTTTTGATCGCTGTTCTGTTGTGTACTGTTCATTTCCAATTCCCCAAGTTTTCTTCATAAAATTCTGAAATAAAAATAAAAAATATAAATAAATTTAAAAGTTATTAAACATTCAAACCATCTCGGTCGTTTTGCGCCATCCTGTACCATTTAGGAACCATTTATATGGATCATTGGAAATAATTATCTATTATTTTTAAATTAAATCTTTTTATAAAATTTAATAGGAAAAACCTATTAAATTTTAAAGCTATTATTTAACTAAATGAAAACTAATTTATTAAATTAAATTGATATATTTATATTAGGAAGGTATATTTAAATATATAAATCTTAAAAAATAATATTTTATTAGATACTATCTATATAAAAATAAACAAAATTTTTAAAAACAAAAAGCTAATCAACCACCTGTACCACAATTTCTACAATAAATCCTATTCATTTATAATTTATTGTATACCACAAAATTTGAACTCCAACCAAATGTATTTTTTTGTTATCATAATTTTATATTGTGGTTGACTTGTCATTTATTTTTCAGATTATTTTATTTCTATTGAATTGATAGAATTATTAGTTTATTTTTCTAAACAAAATGTGCATTTAGATAATAATTTGTATAGAATTTACCAATGTCTATTCATCGACAAATGAAAATTTTTCATCAATATTATATTGTCAGCAGATTTAATAAAAGTTGAAAAAGTTGAACAAATGTGTACGATATAAATATTATATTTAAAATTTATTTTATATTTTAAAACTAAATATCCGTATTTTATGACATTTGACACTTTAATTTTTTTTTTTTTTTCCAATTTTGAAATATTTAAAAAATTTTTATATAAATTTGCAATATTTTTAAAATATTACATGCATTTTATTCAGTTCAATTTAACTTTACAATCAATTCAAATTTACAGCATAAGACAACAGTGTATAGCAGTAATGGAATTAAAATTTAAATAGGACGTTGAATTTTTGAATGCTGCATTTTTTAATTTATCCTGTCTTTCATTAATTTTTGTTTCCAGGTTTACAAATTTCAAATTAAAACTATCAAAAATGTCTAAAAGTTAAAAAACTTTTAAGGAAAAATCAAAGATCTGTGATGACTGCGAAAAGCTTCATAACCTATTTACAATTTACGCATGCATTACGCTTGCGTTTTTACGCAGGGATCTGTCAAACTTTATATTATATTAAATTATACGAAATGTCAAGTTACTTGTGAAGTAATAAATTTTAAGTAATCGACTCGACTCATGCAAAAATTTAACTCAACACCAAAAAAATTTCAATCAAACTAATATTATGAGAATTATATGAAAATTAATGCAGAACAAAATAATTCTGTACTAAATTATAGAATTTTCTTTGTATATCCTAAGAGAGCAAAAAATCTTTTAAAGATACCTGGAATACTAATCCTTTTGTTAAAGCGATATTCTGGTACTCAAAAAACCTATCAATTATTCTAATTGCAATTACGGACAAAATCCGCGAAGTATAATCTTTGAAAAATAAAGATGGGATATAAAAAGGCAATCAAAGGTTGAATGGGAAATCAGGGAGGAATAAGTTAACCTTTTTCTTGAATTTTTATTAATCATGAGTATCGGGAAATACATAGCTATATGGTGTAACGTGTTCCACAATTTCGGTATGCGATTTATAAACTAATTCCAATATATTACAGAGTTCTAGTTCGAAATAACTCTACAGTTAAAATGAACGAGCTACCTAGCGGGTACTACGTCAGTAGGATTGATTTTTTCGCATAATATTTTTAATTTCTTCTGAAGTATTACTTAAAAGATGCTTATATAACAGACAAACAGCCCCCATATTTCGATCGCGAAAATAAGACGTAAAACTTAACTGAACACCTTATATAAAATCATAAATCACTGGTTCTGTCTTCTAACCTCTTAAACCAAAGTGATTTGGGGTATAGTAGGAAATATGTAATTTTTATTTTCATTAGGTACTTCGTATGAGACCCATGCTTCCATGGACCCATGCTTAAAACTTTCTGACAAACAAAACATCCCAGAAACAAATTATATCGAAAAAAAATTCCGACGAATTTAAATTATTCATAAACTATCCAAAGAATCTTCTAATTAAATTTTTTTTTACCTTTAATTAACAAAATATTTTATAGCAATATCAATTAAATCAAATTATAAATATAAATAATCCATTAATATCAAATAGCTTTTAATCAAAATTTCTGATTAAATTTTTATTTTGGTTCAATTCAATATCATGCACTTTAAAGCATTCCAATCAAATACCATCAAGGTCTAAAAAATAGACGGCGCTCGATATTTTTTTTAATAAGTACTTATTCTACTAATAATGTTTAATTACAAATTATATTATGTACCTATTCATTAAAAATAAAAATGTATTACAAGTTATTCAAGAACCCCTTTAACTATTTTAGTACATAAAATATGTATGTAGTACTTGTTTTGATCCTACAATCAATAGGGAATTCCATTAAAAACTTGTACAAACTATTACACTTTTATCTTTTAAATTCAAAACCAATCAAAATAACAAACATCAAATACTTGTTTGGCAGGTGCAACATTTGCAATAACAAAATTTCTTTAATAATTTTATTTTTTATGCCTTCTTCACTTCCCAACTCTTGCAAATTGATAACGTTAACCCAATATCTAATTAATTTTAATCTACAGACGAAAGCAAAAACAAAATTTTTTCTTTTTAGCATATTTTCAAAAAGATTTTTTCAAAAATCTGCCTATATAGTTTTACTCTGGCCATTCGTCTGTATGTTTACAAAAACTTTTACACCGTTTGAAATAGAGAAAAGAAGTTTTAGTTACGAGTGGGTATTGCAAAAAATTTTACTATTTTTAGGCAGTTGTCACTTAAATACCCGTCCAAATTTTGTTTAGTAGTATACCGAATTTAAGGCTCCCTCATTAGAACTTAACATATGTTTAAAGGTTTTTTTTTTTTATTTGTTTATTATTCACAGGCTCTAAGAAATGCTTAGCAGTTGTGGCGAACCCCTTTATTTATATTGTTATATTAATGTATTTTTTACGAAAGATATAAAATTAGTAATTATTGACTAAGCCATTAATTTTAACCCAATGACGAATGGAAATTGAGTCTAGAAAAGTATTTTCACTTTCACTGGGATTCGAACCCAGGCCTTTCGCATGAAAGTCGGCACCCTAACTACTGTGCCACCCAGGTTTTTTTAAAACATAAAAGGAGGTTCTAAAAATTGACGAAAGTTTCTCTTAGCGTTATCCCTTTTTTTTTATATAATAAATTTCTAAGATAAATTTAACTGGATAGGGCTGTTAACCGTATGCCAAACCCCAATTTTTGGAGGGCCGTTGGGTTTGAAAAGTTGCTTTAGAAATTGTCATATAATGCGTGGAAATTTCCATAACAAAGTTAAACAAGTGCTAAATCACGTAAAGACTGATCTACTTCTATCCTCGAGATTTCAAGCCTTAGATTCTCAAGAATCCATTAATATTAAATAACAGTTTTAGGAACCATTGAAGGGCTATTAGGACTAATTAAAAATTATCCGTTTTTGTAAATCAGTAACTTATTCATCAGTGTATATACTCGTATTTCCAAAAACGTTAACATTGAAGCTCCAACATTATGTTTCGATACTTGTAAACAGGTTTTCTGGAGTGCATTAGGATTATATTTTAAGTATTGATTTGGCTGTTACTCATAATTAATAATGAATTAATGAAATAACTAAATTATAATATCATCATTAAATACTCAGTATGAAACACTATATAATTTTGAAAATGTGCTTTTTAAAAGCACTTTGTTCTTTTTTCATCACATGTTTGATATTGGATTCATATCACAAGGTTTTTGTATATTTGAATTAAAAATGGAGTACAGTGCATTTGATGTATGAAATTTGAATTAAAAATTAAAAAAAAAAATAGGATTGAACGGAGGATTGAACCGTAGTAATAAAAGAAACAACCAAAACAAATGTTTCATTCTCATTATCATCAGTGCAGCTTTCAACTTTGTAATTAGTACATGGTTGGTGATGATTATAATGATAAATCGTTGTAATATCGATGGTATTGGTATAACGAACTTCTATTAATATTATCACATACATATTTATATATAATATAGTATTGAATAGTACTTTATAATTTATGTCGGTAGTGATTATAATCCTTTAGGGTGATTGGAACAGATTTAATTAACTTAAATTACATGACTGTTGGAATTTCATGTATGTATGTATGTACATTCGTATACGTTTTAAATGTTCTTTTCTTATATTATTAATAATATTTTGTAATATTGTATGGCTCACTTCAGTTATGCATCTTTTGTTGTTTTATTTTGAAATACTGTGGCTGTTTCATTATTTTCTCAATAAATATAGGCGAAAAATTTAATTATATGCTTATTATGATGAAAAAAAGAATAATAAAGAAAAATAAAAATGACGTAAATAAGTATCGATAAGCGCGTCATTTTTTAACGAGTTTTGATAATTCAAATTATGCACTAAAAAATAGTTACAAGTTTTAATTGAAGTTCATGTAATACTCGTAAAAAAATAACTATAAAAGGTAAATAATGATAAAAATTAATTTTTTAAATTGATATTCAGTTAATTTTGGAAAATCTTGAAAATTACATCCGTTGGTGATTTAGGTTTATGATGCTCCGTAATATTTTGAGCTTGTTATCAAACATCTAAGTATAACTTTAAAACTTGACTTTGTAATAAGTATGGATATAATGAATTGTGGTTTAATCGTTATTTAACTAATTTTATACAGTCATAATGTTGTATAACTCTTATTTCTATATGTTTTTCTTTTACTACTTACAAATCCCCGGGATTCCACAAAGGCTTTCCACCTACTTCTATTTTGTTCTATGACTTTCGTTTTTGATCATGTGTTGTTCGTTTGTGTTATTTCTCTCTCTATTTCCCATGTTAATTCTCTGTAGCCCATGTCTTTTTAGGTCCTCCAACATTTTTTTTTCTTTGAGAGTTCCATTCCAGTGCCAGTTTACTATACTTTTTGGAGATCTTCTAACAACCTAACCTATCAATCTGTACTGTATTTTCTTTATTACAATTTCTATTGATTCTTGCTCAGTGGCTTTCCAAAGTTCTTTATTACTTTATGTTCATGGATAGTGTATTTGGCATATAACTCGAAGTCATTTGTTTACGAATACTTGTAGGTTGTATCTTTTAATCTTATTTACCAACTAAGATATGCCACCATATGGAACCAATTAGATGGAATGTGTGCTACACCACCTTCTTCGTCGAGTCATGAAACTATTTTGAAAAAAACCTAAAACATACAAAAATAAATAATTTTATTAAAAGTTCTATATTACAAAAGTTCCAAATATTACTCCCAACTCGATAATATCCATTTTAATAATAAATATTATGTTCTAAATATGATATTCAGCATTTTAATAAAATTTCTATAAATTTTTTTTTAATCTTAAATTTCAAGGATGACAATTTCACTTTGAAATAAAATAAATAAACTGTCAATTTACTTTCTCTATTTTAATTCTTTTTATTGTTTACTTTTTTTTTTGAAAAGTTTGTTCAAATTTTGACATGTCACATTTTAAAACCTTGTAAAGGATTCATTATAAATTGTATAGAATTTTTGAGTGTTAATATGATAACAAAACAAAACCGAAAACTATGTGAGAAGTTTTAGATTGATAACAATTTCTCTAAAAAAATTTATGCTTATATCATTTCATATAATTCAATTTTAGCAACTTATTCTCTATAAAGGAGTATTGCACTGAATATTCTCCTAGAAGTAGATCAGTCTTTATGTGATTTAGCAAGTAACGTTGTTATGGGAACTTCCACGCATTATGTGATAAATTCTGAAGCAACTTTTCAAATCCAACGGCCCTCCAAATATGAGGGTTTGGCATACGGTTAATAGCCCTATCCAGTGAAATTTATTGTTTCGAAAACTAAATCAAAGCCTCGGATACAAATGGAAACACAGCACTGAACTAAGTAATAGTAAATGAATATTGATTTTGCAACATGGAATGTTAGATCACTGAACAAAGAAGGAGATCTGAAATCCCTGCAAAGGCGAAGGTCGCCAAAGAAGGAGAAGAAGCATTTTATTAGCAACTTGAATGATAGGCACACCAGCATTGAACCTGCATATGATTTTTGGATGAAATAAGGATTTGTAATTTATAGAGTTGAGCTGTTGGCACAGAATGACGGAAGCTCAATTGAAAGAAAAACTTGTATAAATTTGTATATTTATACTTGCAATTATAAAACAAAAAATATTTTGTTTGATTTCCTTGTTTGATTGCATTTCATTTGGCATGAGGGAAGGAATGAGGGAAACTTTGAAATTGCTTTGGTTACTTTGCTTGGTTTATTTGCTTTTCAAACCAAAGCAAGTAGAGCACCAATGCGTACATTGGACCTATACCATTAATTCAGTTTTCACTGAAATTAATGAAGACTTAGAACAGGAATGATCCTGTAAAGAATAGTCTCGATTTTTAATACCAAAATGTTTTACTATTTATTTATAATTTCCAGAAAATCTTCTGTGATTTTCAAAACTGAAATGAACTAATTCAGAAACTAATAAATAAATTTAAGTTCATAAAAATTTTTTTTTTTTTTATTAAAAATAAAATTGTGATCATTTTCAATATTTTATTTTTTAAAAGTATTACTGTGCTTTCTGCCCCCGACTTTTAAATGATGAGTTCTTAAATTATACATTCAAATGTAAGTCCTTCCAAAATAATTCCAGTTTTTATTGGGCAGATTTTGGTATTAGACCTAAAAACTTTAGATAAAACGTACCTACATCAAATTGTAATGTCATTTAAAAATGTCAAATACTTGCACGTCTCTTTCATTCAAGAATGAATTTGTTTTATTTACTGTTATGTTTTCATATACAAAAATATAACAATAAGTTATTTTATTATTTTTTGAGTTTGTTTTTGTTTTATGAGTTACTCTGAATGTCTGTTCGTATTCCTGGATAAAGTTTTAGTTTTTTGTCTCATCTTTTTGTTTTTGTTATTTTTGGGCTAAAAAAAAAAAAAGAAACCTGTTTGTTTTTCTTTGAAATGATGACAATATACTGGGCACGTTTTTATAATAAAAGTATGTTTTACACCCACTTAGGGTAATACTGTATCGTAAAATGTTTTTTATTTGGTACAAGGTTTTGAATTTTTTTGTGAAATATTTTATATTTAGTTACAAAGTCTCTTCTGTTTCAATTTTGTGTGGTACAAAATATAAATCATAATGTTATGAAACTTGATAAGTGCAACATTTCTACACTATCTTTAAATCTTCTTCTCAATCTTTAAAAAGAGATTGAAAAGTGTACATTTTTCTATACATTATTTTGTCTCTGAATTGTTAAAACATTTATGAGATGTCCTTCGTAGGGTATTAGGTATTAAGTATTAGTAAAAGTTTATAATCTTTAGAGAAGTTGGATTTTTGGTTTAGGTCTTTGCTAAAAATTAAAACAAAAAAGTTATTTTAAAGTTACAACAAGATAAAAACAAGTAAAAGTTTTTTGAGATTTACGTGCATTTAATGCTATTTTGAAATTTTAAAATTATTTTGTTTTTATTTGTTTCAGAAAACTTAGAAATGCTCAGGTGATAATAGGAATGAATCGATGTATATATGATGTCTCTTTTGACCAAAAGTCAACCGTTGAGTATTCTCAAATTTGATGTTCTTTATATGTAAGTTTGGATTATGATAGAAGCATTCTTTTTTAAGAATTTTAGGATTTTTTAAGATTAAAAAACTTAAATACCCACTGGATGTCTGATTTTTTAATAAGATTTAAGTATTATTTAAACTTTATATTTCGGGAAGATTAGTTTATTTAAAAAAAAAAAAATTTTAGTAAAGTAAAAACTTATCTTAAGATAAAGAGAGAATTAAAATTAAATATTTAGGAAGATTGTCTTATATTAAAATATTTAATATATTCAATATTTTAAGGATTTATATTTTAATGCCATTAAATTATGTTAATAAATGATTCAAATAAGGATGCAATAGAAATTTAAATGATTTGCAATACGGGATAGTCTTGGACATGTCTTACGTTTCCTTGAAATGAAGCAGCGTAAAGTAGTGTAACGATTAAGACCACGTACTTTAGACTTAAAATAGGGTATTTTGCACATATCTGGGCTGGACTAGTTAATCGCACTGGGATACCTTAATAAAGTGCATAACAGAGTTATTAATCTTATAAACGATCCCAGTACTATCTCAACACTCAGTCTACTTAAACATTGAAGGACGCTCTTGCCACGAATCCCCTGTTATTATATATCTTGTGGGGACGAACACCTGTTCTACAGAAACGAAACAAGCAATGCCCAATCTTAAAATTTTAAATGTAAAACAAGGAGTCCGGCGGATGCTCATCCGAACACTGTTGAATTAGTAAGATGTGTACGTTCCGATTATGAAATCAGTTATAACTAACGTTTGTCCCAGTGTTGATAATTTGTATATTTACGATCCTAAAAACTTTTAGAAGAACATTAACATCCATCTTCATGATATCTTTCAAAATTTTTCATAATACACAACGTACTTTATAATTTCCAAATCCCAACTTTCATTTCCTTTCCCAATCCCAATCCAGTTGCACTCACTGCCGTTTAAAAATTCGACACTTCTAAATTTGTTGTGAAGTTCTTTTCGCTGTGTTATTAACTATATAAGATTTAAGTTCAGATTTGAACTTTTCATATACAGTCTGAGCATTAATTAAAGGAACAATAAGAAGGACAAGCATTTTTAAGTTATAGCGTATGCACAATGAACGCTCTCTACACGTAGCTATCTGTCAAACTAAATTAAATGCATTGAATTATATGAAAGTGTCTACAATAGACGCAGCCATGCCGCAGCTATTACTCAGTCGCTTTTTCGCTTCCTCTATGTATTCAAATGTCAAATAATTGAATTTTGAAAAATATTTTTTATTGAAAATTAAAAAAATCTATTAACAAATTAAAAATTAGTAAAATTATTAATTTTTTTTTTCTATCTTGGGTTAAATAATATCAAACCATTATTCAAAATAGCTGTACAATAAACTTTGAACTATTGAATATTTTTTAATTCATGATATTTGTAAACAAAACAATGTCAAAAAACTCTGCCACGTACATTTCATTGTAAACACTCCTTTGCTGACGTAATGAGATCGAAACTAGAGCGAAACGAGAGCGTCATTTTAAATTGGCTATTAATATTTAATGTCAATTAGCTAGTCAAATAAATTATTAACCGAATTGACCATTTAAATTATTAATCAATTTATGTACCCCGTTTAAATTATTTTGAAATTTATAATCACTGAATAACAATAAACTTTTTGTAAATAAAAGTTTTTTTAATTATTTTTTTAGTATACTTTTTTACTACAAAAAAAACAAACACCGGACCCTATTAAAAAATTTTACAAACGAAACCCACAAAAAATTTTAATGAATTTTCTCATAAACTTTGTAAAATATAATTATAGTTACTTCCTTTAAGGAACTCCAACCGATATTTTTATAAATAAAAATTAACAGAATTCGGACAAAATTATGAATTAAAAAATATTTTTTTTTAATTTATAATTCGGTTTTATTTCACTTTTATGAAAAAAATTAAAATTTATTTATTCAGAAGGAAAAACATTTTAACGAAAGAAATATCATAATTTTGCTATAAACTGATTATATTTTATGATACCCTCATTGTTTTAACTTTGGTACATTAAAATATTTAAATGTTCTATTCCTAAATCAAGGAACAAAATAATCCTTTATTTTCTTTACCCAAAAAATTGGTTCCCTACCCCTTTTGATCCTATTGCAGTTTACTCCTTCGAATATTCTTGAAAGTGAGACATTAATAAATATTATTAAAGAAAATTTATGAATTTAAAATTAAAATATTTCTTTGTTTATAATAAAAACAATCCTTACTTATCCAATCCAATTTATAGGTCTATTTACACTATTTTAAAAAAAATTTGAATATTTTTTGAATTTTCCTTTTAGTTTGATTGTCAATAAAAGAAACCAATATGATGGCATTTTTCAACAAATGTTGATTTATTCAAAACCAAATTAAGAAATTAATAAATTAATAATTTACCGTAATCAGATTTGCAGTTGTTGAAACTTTTTTTTTTTTAAAGTTATATTTTTTACACCCGGCCTTACCCTTAAATTAGTTGTGACTACAGTACTTATTAGATGTGTAAGCATACTTATAAAAAATTTAAATTCATTTTCTTATGCGATCTAATGTCCGTTACGCCTAATGCAATTTACCATATTTATTTCATTTTATTACGCCACCGATTATAATTCGAGAAGAAATCGATAATAGTACTAAGTGCAAATTACATTAGGTCAACTTATTATGTGATTGCAGATTATGTGATTGCAATTACTAATACTAAAATATTAAACCTTATGCTTCCCATACACGATGGACCGGGTTTTCAACTTGGTAGGCGTACTTCCGATTCAACTTCGGAATCGAAAGTACGCCTTGTGTATGGGCAAGTTGAAAGACCATTTTGAATGTAGAAAAGTTGGTTATAAGAAAATCAAAAAATTTTGATTTTATGTGGGCGGAGTCTTTGGTTTGTTTTTTAGTTATATCGTGTATGGGCAATTACGAACTTAAATGGGATTTTTTAATTTTTTGACACGAAAGAGCGTTGAGATATTCCGATTTGAAAAAAAAAATTAAACGATCGTTCGATGGTAGGTTGGATAGTGCATGGTAAGCTTTGTAAACATGTCCGCGTTCCGAGTTGAAAACCTGGTCCATCTATGTATTGGCTACATCAGAAGGACGTACTAACTCAATAATAGCTAATTACATCCATAACCTTTCTTAAAGCACAGTTTCTTTGAAAAATCCCAAAAAAAAAAGGTTCTTGCAATTAATTTCAATAAATAAATATAATCGATCTTCTTTTGTTTTCTGGGTCGACTTTAAAATAAATAAATTTTTTCTGTATATTTTTTTTTGAAATATTTTACATTTTGTTTTTATAAATTTTTTTATTATTTGATTTTGCTAGAAAACAAAATAAATTTCGTCCAAAACCACTTACGCGACAATATTGCGCAATAAAAAACAAATTATTGTTTTCATTTTTATTTTGTTTTCCATAATTTTTATTACCCATTCTGTAAAAGAAAATACAAAAAAAAAAAAAAAAGAAAGAAAGTGAGAGAAAGAGATAGAAAATAGAATTTCAAAATAAATCTTAAAACATCTTTTAAACCAAAACTAAAACCTTTATTTTAATGTATGTGGTAGGTACGTAAATAATGAAGTACTAGAATTTGTGGTATTATAAAATTAACTGCTAAATGTGTTTTTTGTTTCTTCTCCTATTCTCCATCTCTTTCTTTTATTTTTAAGTTTTTTTTTTTTAAAGGTTAATTTGTGTACTGCAGCAAAAATTTTTAAATAAATAAAAATTTATTTGTTTGTTTGTTTGTTTGTCATTTTATTATGAAGTTCAAATATGGTGTTGACCAACATCACAATATTGATCCCTTTTTTTTGTTTTGTGGTCTAGGTCATAAAAATATTTTGTGATGAGAAAAATGTGGCAGGCAGTTAAAAATATATGGCAAACCTATTTTTAATTTTTTGTTTGTTTTTTTGTAATTTTTCATTTGAAATGAAAAATATTTTATTACTTTCTTTAATTTGTATTGTTTTTATAATTCTCTTATTTCCTGACAGTTTTCTCATATAATTTTCTTGAATTTTTGATTATTAAATATTTTATTACTTTAAATTGAATATATGCTTTATTTTTTGGGAAAATTTGTTCATTGTTATTAAATTTTTTTTTATTTTGAAAGAAATTTTTAAAGTTGTGAACACAATTTCAAGCGTTGGCGAGAAATTCGCAATAACCAGACTTTGACAAGTTATTAGATTCTTGTTATGAATTCTAATATATTTTTCGCTATAGTGGTTATAAATTGACATTTATCAAATAAATAAGTGAAAATGAATTCTGTGAAACTTTATAGAATTGAAATATTAAAAAAAGGGTAATAAAAAGAATTTAGCTTGAACCCTGAATCGGAGTACCTTTTGGTGTTTTAACAGATTAAATAAATTTTCTCAATGCAGACGTTTCGTGTTATATTGATCAAATGTTATGACTTTTTGCTTTCCCTTCTATGTACTACGGATTTGCCGATTTTTATTTGTTATTAATTTGCCCCTGTCTGTATGTGTATTTGTCATTTTATTTTCTAATTTTATAAAATTAGCTGTCTTTTTATTTTTTATTATCTAATGTTTATTTGGCATGTTTAATATGACGCATAATAATTGACCGAACCGAATTTGACAAGCGTTCGATGATTGGAATTGTGTTTACATCTTTAACAATATTTATTTCAATTACTCAATATTGTTTTAATCCTTTTTCAATAAAAATAAGAATCTCTTCAATTAACATCTAAGAAACTTATTTCAAATTGAAGATACAATAAAGAAAACATGTGTTATACACATTATTATAACAAATTTCTTTAAAGAACTTCCACATTAAATCCTCATATATTATACATATATATTTACAAATAATAATTAATGAAAGTTGTTTTTGTACCTACGTACATGTTACATAGGTACATAACTGTATGTATATATAGAAAACTAAAATAATTATCGATTTTTAAAATTTTTAAAAGGTTAAGAGTCTGTTGATAATTAATATTAATTACTTATTGTACTATAAAGTGATACTTAATTAATCTCACTTACATTGATTAATAAGAATAATAATAATAATAAGAATAACAATAATAATATTAAGTATTTCAAATTTTATTATGTCAATAATATTATTAGTTATCAATAACATGAATACATTAATAACTTAATTAGCAATTTTTCGCATCATTTGCAATTTTACTAAAATAAAATTTTTAATATCTTTAGGCAAAAAAGGTGTTACCAAATGGTTTCAGTATATAAAGAAATTTGTTAAATTAACTATATTATTATTTTAATTAATTTACATGGATAATTATAAATAGGGAATTCTGTTCAATTATACTCCTAAATTGGATTACCAGGATTCGAATTGAAAATTTGCACTGCTTGTAATATTTATTTATTTAAAACCTTAAATGATTGACCAGATCTTTAAGAATAATTTTTTATTTGTAAGAACGTAACATTTAGTGAATTAATTAAATATAAGAGTTTAATAAAATTACATAGAATCAAAATAATTTTCCGTATTTCAGAGTTCCCAATCACTTTTTTTCCCAGCTTCCTTTTCTTGATGCTATGTTTCACCAAAACTGAATCTTTTATTAATAACGGTAAATGCTTAAAAATTATGATTTATACTGAAGGTGTAAGAGTTAAGTTTTAAAACCGGTTGATTTCGGATTTTAAAGTTTAATACACATTTATAGACCAAAATTCTCTCCTAAAACTTGATTTACACTTAGCATTAGTATTACTCTCGAGGTTTAAACAAAAAACGTATTATAAGTTTATAATTAAGAGGATCTTCTAAGCATTTACCGCAGAAAGTGTCCGAAACTATAATAGTCAATATTTATCGAAAGTTCATATGACATCATATGACTACTATAGTTAGGGGTAATACTTGAAGAAACTTGATGTCGTAAGCGTTTTAAACAAGTTTTATTTAATTAGCAAATAGAATTACAGAAATTACTAAAGTTATGTTATGTAGGTTATTTTTGTCTTTGTTGATTCCATAAAATTTCGAAATTCTTAAATTACTTCAGTTAATTCTTCACTCTTAAAATAGATTTTTCAAACCCTTTAAGATATTTTGCAAACTCTTATTTGAAGCTTAAGCTTCTTCTAATAAAGTTAAAACGTCTTCTTCCATTTCTTATTAAGTGGGGTATTTCCACTCCACAATATTAATGATTTAAAAAAAATACTCGATATTTTTTTAAGTTATATGGATAAATATTATATTATTTAATATATTGAAAGACATTTTTTTTTTAAATTAAGTAGAAAATAAAGCTATAAAATATTTTGTTTTATTTTTCTCTAAAAATTCGGTTGTTTTTATTTATTAAACTTTCTAAATTTAGTTGCTCTTTAATAGACGGCTTTTAATTTGTATTTCATGAAATTTTTAAATTGCTGTCAGATATTTAAAATATAATATTAAGGATTTGATAGCAATAATAGACCTGTTATAGGTCTCTCCAGTAAGGCCTAGGAATCTAAAAATAAAGGAGAACTAACCAGGTAACAAGGTACTATCAGATCAATGTTTGAGTGGTGAAGCTACTAATCTTTCAAGCAGAAGGCCTCTGGTTCAAAACAAACTTTTGAAACTTGTTAATTTCTTCAGTTAATTCTTCACCCTTAAAATAGGTTTTTCAAACCCTTTAAGATATTTATCAAACTCTTATTTGAAGCTTAAGCTTCTTCTTGTAAAGTTTGAAGCCTCTTCTTCGTTTTCTTATTAAGTGGGTTATTTCCACTCCACAATATTAATGATTTAACTCAATAAAGTGTTTACAGAAGACTTAAATAATAAAACAATTTTATTATTTCCTAACTATATTAAAATTAGCTGTTAATAACTTTTTGGTTTTGTTTGTAAATACTGTCATTTAAAATGAAATATTTTCTTTTAAATGTTTCTTTATATTAATTATTTGTTTATTTTATTTCAGTTTTTTTTTTCAGTAAATTTTTATTCAATTGTCACGATTATTAAGTAATTCACAATGAATCACTCACTTAAATTTGTTTTTTTTTTTGGTGTGTTATAAATTTTATTTTTATTACATATACACTTAATATTATTATATAGTAAATGAAACTAAAAAGGGGGAAACGATCAAAACCATCCAGATATTCATCACATTCCTTCCGTTAGGAAATCGTGGAAAATTATTAATTTTTTTTTTATTTCACTTTCTTTCCTTTCCATCTCTTTCTTTCCCATTTCTATTTTTTTCGAATTTATGTAAGTATAATTTTTTTTTTATTTTAACAAATTACAGAAGTTCCAAAGAAATTATTTCATATTAAATTAATGTATACAAATCATGTATTTATTTTATTATAAAGAATGTTCAAGTGGCACCCAACCCTACATACTCAACCCTATAAAAAAATTTTTTAATATAAATTTCGATGAAAAAAAGCAATAAAAATAAAAAATAAAAAAAAAACAATTTCACTTAAAAATCATAAATTTTATTTGCGCCTTTTCTCTAAAAATGAACTTGACACCCTTAGACAAATAGGCGTCATCATTAAATCACTTTCTTCCTATTATAGTCCCTTCCTTACACCAGATATTTTTATTTTCTTATTGTTTTTGTATGTGTTTGTTATTGGTATTGTTGTTAGTGTTGTTGGTTGTTTGGGTTACCATGCATTCTATACATTAATATTTTGTATAAACAAACACCCTCATACATATATGATATGTAACTAAAAAACAAATATAATGAATTTGACTCGACTGATTTTGAAATAGGAGTGAGTTATTACCAAATTTTTTTTTTTGATTTTTATAGTCTATTTTTATGGCATTTTTTGGCTTTTTTAAATCATCAATGGTATTTATTTATGAAATAAAAAAAAATACTCGATATTTTTTTAAGTAATTTGGATAAATATTATATTATTTAATATATTGAAAGACATTTTTTTTTTAAATTAAGTAGAAAATAAAGCTATAAAATATTTTGTTTTATTTTTCTCTAAAAATTCGGTTGTTTTTATTTATTAAACTTTCTAAAATTAGTTGCTCTTGAATAGACGGTTTTTAATTTGTATTTCAAGGAATTTTAAATTGCTGTCAGATATTTAAAATATAGTATTAAGGATTTGATAACAATAATAGACCTGTTATAGGCCTCTCCAGTAAGGCTTAGGAATCTAAGAATAAAAGAGAATTAACCAGGAAACAAGGTACTATCAGATCAATGTTTGAGTGGTGAAGCTACTAATCTTTCAAGCAGAAGGCCTTTGGTTCAAAACACAAATAACAATATTCTATTCAAAATTTGATATGATAATTGCCAGCAGCCTGAGTAATCATCGAATAAGTGAAAATAATCAATAACAAAACTGAAGCTTAGTCTGAATAATTTGATGAATGCCCTCGACTTCTTTAGAGGTTGGAATTTCCAATAACAACTTTTATAGCAGAAAAATAACAAAATGACAAATTTGTTTATCAAATTTGACTAATGAAACATAATATATTTTTCAATTTCCATGCAACAGTTTTCCCCTCATGCTCGAATTTGAATCTCAACCAATCGAGTGAAAAAACGGCACTCTAATCACTATGACATTGTATAACATCGTTTTCAACTAATATTATGTTAAATAATTTGGTTAAAGTTTAGATATATCTGTTTTCAATAGTAAACAATTTATTACATAGTTGTTTACTATTTAACACCGAATCTCTGAGTGAATTAATAATACACTTAATCTAAATTTTATGAGTAGAATAATTGTTACTACCTACTAATAATTTCAAGAAATTTTTTCATAAAATCATTAACAGTTACAATTAAGGTTAAGAATTCTTAAAAACTGTCAAATCAAAATATCAAACTGGCAATAATTTAAATACACACCCAAGAAAATTTATGAAACTGTTCTAGGTTTCCCGCCACTAAAACATTATGTATTTGTTTTTTAAATTGTCATCAATTTCTTCTTAGATTAAAATTAATAACAAATTTTAACTGACATTTATATATTTTTTTTTCTATTCTGTATTTTTTTTTGAGAGTTTAATTGAAGAAAGTCCCTTTAAAAAAAAAAAACTTAAAATTAAAGTACTTAAAAAACATTAAAATTTTTCCAATTCCAATTAAATTTTGTTTTTTTTTAATAGCATGAGGCATTACCATTTAATGTCAAACATTGTGACATTTATTACAATTTTAACATAAAACATTATATCACAGGAATTTTAATCTTTTCGCAGTATTAAATTAAAAATCAATTTATTTCATGCTGCAATATGATATTATGATAAACATAAATATATAAACAAACATTTAATGTGTAGGAGATTAATATTGGTATATCAAATTTTTTTCTATTTTGAATATTAAATTTTATTTGATTAAAAACATACTGTGATGTTTTTAGAAATTTAAAATAATGGACAAAAAATTTAAAAAACAGAGGGAAAATAGGACATTTATATTATTTAGTTCAGTGGAAGTACCCGATTATTGCAATTTTAGAAGCAGTGTCATTTGATTTTCTTAGTCCATGGTGTTGTTTCTTAAGGGGGGGGTGTATTAAGTCCATAGGTTTTAAGTCCATAAATTGAAATTATGGACTTATTTCCATTTGAAATGGAAATAAGTCCATAAAATGAAATATGGACTTATTTCTCTTTTACATTGAGAATTAAGTCCAGAATTTATTGAGTATTAACACCATAATTTATTTTTAATTTGAAAATATAGGCGCTATGAATTAAGTTAGATTTTGAATCCAACTTTAAAATCCCTCCTAATTCAGAATGCCACATATACACATATATAAATATTCTGGAAAAAGCGTAAAACCCTGCTTTTGAATCCAACTCTAAATTCCCTCCATTTAAAGATTTTAGGGATTCCTTTTGAGGGATTTTAGAGTTGGATGCAAACTGGGCACAAAATTGGCGAAAATATTCTGGAAAAAGCGTAAAACTCTGCTTTTAAATCCAAATCTAAAATCCCTCCTAATTCAGAATCTTACATATACATATATATAAATATTCTGGAAAAAGCGTAAAACCCTGCTTTTGAATCAAACTCTAAAATCCCTCCTAATTCAGAATCCCACATATACACATATATAAATATTCTGGAAAAAGCGTAAGACCCTGCTTTTGAATCCAACTCTAAATTCCCTCCATTTAAAGATTTTAGGGATTCCTTTTGAGGGATTTTAGAGTTGGATTCAAAATCAGGATTTCCGCTTTTTCCAGAATATTTATATATATGTATATGTAAGATTCTGAATTAGGAGGGATTTTAGATTTGGATTTAAAAACAGAGTTTTACGCTTTTTCCAGAATATTTTCGCCAATTTTGTGCCCAGTTTGCAGGCAAATTGTAACCAATTCTATTGAAGTTTTTAACTAGTTATGTATATTTGTAAAAATACTTAATTAATTATGTATTATAATAATGCACATATATTTATGTAAAAAGAAATTTGTATTATAATTTTATTTATAATGAATATAAAATTTATTTTCTAACAAAAAATTTATTTTTTACAATATTAAAGAAAATTCTCAAAGTGAAATAATACCATATGGACTTAATTCCCAATGTAAAAGAGAAATAAGTCCATAATTCAATTTATGGACTTATTTCCATTTCAAATGGAAATAAGTCCATATTTTTGTATTCTGGACTTAATACCTATGGACTTAATACACCCCCCCGTTTCTTTAGGGAATAGCATATACCATCCTAACACATGGATGTTATATTTTATGCCGAAGGCATAGAGAGCTGCAACCTTTTGTGCATTTCACTTTCAATACTTTCTATTAATATAAAAGTAATATTATTTATTTGGTATATGTGATAGATTTTATATTTATAATAATATTCCATCACCAAGGAGATTTTGCAAAGAATAATTAATTTTCAATATTTTTTTTTCAATTAAATACTGTATGACTTGGGCTCTATTACGCCAACGGCTTAACACATTTTGTTAGGCACCAAAGGCACATTTAACAACAAATCAATGAAGCTTGATTTGAAAATTATACTCACTTACGTATATAAATGTGATTTATTTTGATTAGTGATAAGTGGTTGGAGCAATATGGCCCTGTAAGAGAATCTAACCCAATAAAACACCGAGGTTCATAAGGCCTATTTACAATGAAGCTTTAATATCGCTCTCATTTTGCTCTTACATAGCCAACAAAGGAATGCCAAATTTAAATGTACATAACAGCGTTTTTTGACATTGTTTGGTTACAAATTTCATGAATTAAAAAATATTTAATAGTTTAAAGTTTATTGTATAGCTGTTTTGAATAATGGTTTGATATTATTTAATAATTTTACTAATTTTTGATTTTGATATATTTTTTTTTTTATTTTCCAATATAAAATATCTATCAAAGTTCAATTATTTGGCATTTAAATACATAGAGAAAGTGTAAAAGTTAAAAGTTAAACAACTTTTTTAATGACTGCATAATGGCTGCGACAAGGCTGCGTCTATTGTAGACACTACATATAATTCAATATATTTAACTTAGTTTGACAGATAGCTACGTGTAGAGAGCGAAACGAGAGCGTTCATTGTAGATAGGCTATTAATGTGGCATTACTTTTAAAATTAGATACGTAAAAATCAATTGAAATAAAATCAATTTGTCAAACTTTTGGTATGGGATCCCAAAACATCTGACCAAATATGGTTTTAAGGAACTAATTTAGAAACATATAAGTCATATAAAATAGTGCATTTTTATTTATTTTAAATTTTAATAATAACAAAAGGCACACAACAAACGGAAGAATATCAATTTTACGAAACTCTCAATAACTTATCAATACTAAAAGTAAAATTAAATTATAAATTTTCTTTACGCTTGTTAAAACTTAAATATTTATTTGCTTATAATTTGTTTGTTTATTTTAAAATCTGTTAAATATGCTATTTTAAATATTTTAAAAATTTCCTATATACCTACAAAATACAAAAAATACTTTAAATGTGTAAATTTTATTCATACACTAGCTAATACCCGGTGCGCGTTGCTGCGCCTCTCCATGGACGTTTAATTGAAGTTAATATTACTGCAAAAAGTTTACCCAAAAAATGCACACGGTGTAAATTTTAAAATGTATGAAAGCAATTTTTTTAAAACGATTTTTCTAGGATTATTCTAGTAATTTTTGAAACTTTCTGTAATTCAAAGCAGTAAAAACTACTTTCCAAAATTACTTCCAAAAGTTTTTTTTGACCAATCGTAGGACCGACATGTGTTACCAAACACCAAGCCTGTTAACATACTGAACTCCATTTTCAAGTTGCTTCAAGCATATAAAAATTTGGAGTCAACTGGTCAAAACGTTTCTAATTTAAAGTTAGTAACGCAAAAATTTATAAAAAGTCACTGTGCCGCAATGAGTTAACAGAACTACACTTGCTCTTTGGGCAAAGCAGTATTGCACAAAATTGGTCGTAATTTGCTTCCAAATCGGACCGGCATGGGTTAATCAATTGCAAGTTCGTTAAAAGAGTTAATTTAAAAGCTTTTTTTTTAAAAGCTGTTGGGCCGCAATGGTTTAATGGAGCTAAACAAAATTATTTTGAGGCTTTCTTTTTAGCCAAAGCAGTATACAAAATTTGAAGTCAATTGGTCAAACCATTTCGAATTTAGAGCAAAGTATTGAAAAAAACCTATTAAAAGCGGTTGGGCTGCAATGGGTTAATGGAACTCAACAAAATTTTTTTTGGGGCTTTCTTTTTAACCAAAGCAGAATTTCGTGAAATCGGACAAAATTTGGACCCAAAATTTTTTTTGACCACCCGTCGGCCCGACATGGGTTAACAAATTCCAAAACTGTTAATGGTGTTAACTCAATTCTCAAGGAGCATCACGTATACAAAATTTGAAGTCAATTGGTCAAACCATTTCGAATTTAGAACAAAGAAGTTTAAATACTTGCACCACAGCCCCAACTTGGCGGTCCGTTAGAGAAAAATTTTTGGGCCACGATTTCTTTCCGTACCCAAAAACCTCTATATACAAATTTTCATGAAAATCGGCTGGGCAGTTTAGGAGTCTATTCGCTACAAACAAACAAACAAACAAACAAACATACAAACAAACAAACAAATAAACAAACTTTCGCTTTTATATATATAGAAGAGATTATTATTTATTTATTTTAGTTCTCATATTATTTTTTTTTTTTTTTTTAATGACCATAAGCGTTTTTTAATTACCACTCACTTGTAAATAGTTGAAAATAATATTGAAAAAGAAATTTTTAGTGATATTTTATGAATTTTATTATCACAAAATGTTGTATTCAGATATGAATGGACCACATTAGATGTGAAATTCAAATAATAATTATGTTCGAGTAATAAAAAAAAAAATAAAACTTATTTTGAGATTAAAATTATGTAAATATTAAAAATATATGTATAATATGTGAACCAATTATTTATTTAATTATTTATTTTTGGTTTTAAATTGTGGAAGTTGACATTATATTTTTATTTAAAATAATCTCTTCAAATTTATTGAGTTGATAAAAATAAAATTTTTTATGTATTTTAAATTTATACAATTTACAATTAAATTTAATATTTAATTAAAAGAAAATTTTATTTAGGGGAACTTTGATTTTAAAGTGCCTTAGTAAAGTTATAGGTGAAAGATTTTGAAAAGTATTTCGAAATATGATGACTTTTTAAAAAAAAACGAGGAAGAGTGTAGTAGATCAGACTGTGCCAACTCTGGGATACCCGTATGACCGTAATATAAACATTATATCATCCGGTTAATTACTTCTGGCAAAATTTCAAACATTCAGATTTATTATGTATAAAGTAGTAATGCTCATGTGAAATATGAAGTTGTATAGCAAAAACTCGAACCCACTGCAGTAGGCCTACAAAATTTTGCAGAACCTTTGGTCATAAAACTTAACTATTTTTGGCAAAATTTCATACACGCAGCTTGAATAGGAATATAGTAATGCTCAAAAAAAAAAAAGAAGTTGTATAGCAACAACTCGAACCCACTGCAGTAGGCCTACAAAATTTTGCAGAAACCTAGGCCATAAAACTAAACTATTTTTGACAACAAAATTTCAGACACCCAGTTTGAATAGTAATACAGTATGCTCATATAAAAAAAGAAGTTATATGGCAGTGACTCGAACCCGTGGGCCAAAATTGCTGGATTTTAATAGTGATGACTTATTTTTGAGTTATTATGGGACGGACGGACGGACGGATATACATAGGTAAATCGATTTACTTTTCGATTCAGATTTGATACGTACCTTTGACACTATATCTGCCCCCTTCTTTCTTTGCGTCACGAACGTAATGGCAAATTTAGTATACCCTTTGAACTTATAGTCATACGGGTATAAAAAAAATTGTGCTCATAGAAGAAATTTACAAATTTCAATAATCATTATCAATGATAATTACTTATCAATGTTAATTACTGCTTCCAACTTTAATATCAACAACTATTTCCTTCCGGTTTCATAATCAAACTTTTCAAAAATACTTTTATTTTATTCATAATCTTCAAACTTCTTGAAGAATTTCTTTCTCCAACTCCTCCTATTTTTTCAATTTCTTGCTTTAACCTCATTTATGCTAGCAAACAATAATTATTGCGAAAAGAGTATACCCACCTTTAGGTTCAAAAATTCTTATTATTGTATTATTTCAATATAAAATTGAAAGCTATTTATTTGTGTAATTGCATGTTATTTACATTATTGATTCTACAATAAAAAAAAATTTAATTTCACATCTTGTAGATTATGCTGTAATTGTATTACTTTTCGATTTTCTATAAATAAATTTAAATAGAAAAAGTTTTATTAATTTTTGTAGAGTAATAAATTTTCCATTCCAGCAAACGATCTCTTATCTACCTGGTATTGATGGGCTTTAAGAAAGTCTTCAACGTAAAGATGTACTGAACTAAATAATCGGGAAAAAACGAGAATGAGAAAAAACTGAACTAGGATTCTATCACAAAGGGAACATCAGTGAACGCTTTCAGACCAATACGGACGTGAAACAATGGTATTCATTCTTACCACTCCTATTCATAATCGTCTGAGGTAATAATATTTCCGAATAATATTCCGAATAATTAGGCTAAGCAGACGACATACTACTTCTAGCACACAGGAACAATGATATGCAGTACAAATTTGAACAATTAGAAAAACTGAAGTTTGACGCATTCTTTGAAATAAACATCGATAAAGCTGCAAGACGTTCAGAACGAATAACTCCATAAACCAAAACGTTATACTGAATAGACTGATGGCTGAATAAGACGTTCAGACCCAATAACTCCATAAACCAAAACGTTATACTGAATAGGCTTCTAGTGGATTACGTAAACATGTTCAACTAACTTGGTTGTATAATGACCACTGATGGTGGTGCGGTTGCAGATGCCAACAAAAGACTTAACAAAGCATAAGACAGCTTTCGGATGATTGTTCTCAATATGAGACTCCCAGATCTCTAGGAATACAAAGCTAAGAATCTTCATTGCTTGTGTAAAAACTGTGCTTATGTATGGCAGCGAAAAATGAATAATATCTAACATCATCATCCAGAAATTGCAGGTATTCATTAACAAATGTCTGCACATCATATGCAGTATAATCTGGCCTGGCAGAATAAGAAACGGAATTCTATGGGGAATTACAGGTGAGAGGAACCCATACTAATGCATCAAACAAGACAAAATGGAGCTGGGTAGGTTTAGAAAATATCACAACAATATAAGTAGCATCGCCTTGGAATGGAGCCGCCAAGGAAGAAGAAGACACATGCGTCGAAATAACACCTGTCGACGCCTAGTGCTAAACGAACTTAATCAATGCAACCACACATGAAAGAAACTTCTTTTATTTATTTGAAACAGTGGAAAAGTTTTGTAAATTCCCGAGGGACGGACGAGCAAGCGATCATTGTAAAAGTATATAGTTATTTTTTTTCAAAATATGCTAAATAATTTTTTTGTAATTAAAAAAAATGATGAAATAGAGACGATGATGAAATGAAAGTATCAATAGATTATTGTGCAATCAAATTTTTTAAACTAAAGGAATGTAATAGAAACTTGAAACCTTGAAGAAATTCATATTTTCTTCATTAAAATTATATTAATAAAAATTTCGAATTGTTATTTCCTCCAATAAAAATGGATTCTATATTTTAAAATTAGGTTTTAATTAACATTCATTGTCTGAATTTTAAAAATATTAACTGTTGAAAATTAATTATCACTTAATATAAAATTTTTTATCATGAAATCACTTTTAAAAAACAATTAATTTTTATTTGAATTGTAATCAGAATTGTAAATTACAAATTAAAAATTTACTATAATGAGCTGAAAATACTAAAAATTAACATAATAATTACAATTAAATTACAATATTTTCAAATTAATTTTAAGTGCTTTTTTGTTTCACCCAAATTTTAAGTTTCTCAATTGTGCAATTTCTCACCATATTTATTACAAAAAAAAAACAACAACAATAACAACAAAAGATCATGGGAATAAAATAATAACCAATAATTATTGTCCTTAAGAAATTTTGCAAATCTTGCAAAATAACAGAAAAAATATGAAATAATTTCTATAATAGCGATTTATTTCTTGGATCTGCTTTACAATTTTTCCAAAGCACATAAACCAATTTTATTTTTTTTACTTTTGGTACACTCTTAAGAAATTGGTACTTATTGCTTTTGGTCGTTTCCAATTTTATTTTTAAAACATGTTCCCCCAATCTTTTGCTCCCTTTCTCACTCTAACAAATACTATACGTTAGTTTGTGAATAGGTTACACAGTTTAGATGTGCAAAAATTTTCAACGTATAAAATAAAAATAATTTAACGCTTCGCTATTCTATATTCTCACGTATAGAAACTCGGACGTGATACATTTTGGAATTATTGGCGGTAATAATGAAGAAAATAAAACAATGAAATTGAGAGAAATTTATTGAAGAGAGGGACAGAAGAATAATAGTTAATAATTTTAAAAGTTTTACAAGTACAAGAAAATTCTTCTGAAATTTATTAAAACCAGAATTTTTATCATTAAAGTCAAAGAAAAGATCCGCAGGAAACTGGAAGTGAAACGGAAGAGTCGGAACATTCAGGTACAAAAAAATGTACGCGACGTTCAGGATATATAAACACAACGTCTAGGAATCCAATGCTCCAATGTCCAGGAATGATTTCTGTCTCTTTAAATTATTAAAACAAAAAAGTACGTAAGTCGATGCAACCAACATAGTAAAAGCCTTCACCTGAAAAATTCTATAAGAACCTCAACTTCAACCCAAATCAGATTTCAGAAAGCAAGCAGGACAGAAGAACATTGTACTAAATATTCTAACACTTAGGCTTAAAGAGGGGTGTCACAGCTATCCGAACAACTACTTTCCTCCCTCTTAAGTTTCAGAAACATAAAAAAAAAGGACAGAACCCTCTTTTAACAAATTTCCAATTTCTATCTTTATCAACTTCAAAGACATTATTAATAGGTCTCAGGAGGCGTGTGATTGGAGTTCAAAACAATTCTTTAAATTTATTTTATTTATTTAATTCCAGAACATAATTGAAACAGAACAGAACTACCATGTAATAAATTTCAAGTTTCCAGCATTATTGATTAAAAATAGTTTTCGAAAAAAGCTTCTTAAATCTTGGGAGGTATGTGGGAGATGCCCGGGCGATCACTTCAACTAATCCCAATTTAAGAAACATAACGGAAACAAAAGAGAACATTTTTGCACCATTTGAAGTTTCAATCTTTATTAATTTTGAATATATACCTTAAGGTCTTGAGAGGGGTGTGAGAGTTACCGAACCACTATTCCTTTTGTACCAAATTTGACAATTCTATCTTTATTGGTTTCGGAATTATGATCGCCTTAGCTCGACTGAAACCTCCAGAAACCGAAGCCAAAATCCGATTTCGCCCATAGACAATCCCCGCCCTTTTCCCTTCTTCTTCTTCTATAGCTTTACAGTCCTTGATGAACCTGAGCTTCCGCTATAATTCTCTTCCATACATCCCGATCTTGTGCAACTCTCTTCCAATTTCTTATTCCTAAAATCCTTATGTCATCTTCAACAAGGTCTAGCCATCTTTTTTTTGGTCTCCCTCTACCTCTAGTACCCTGCATTTGGTGGAGAAACACTCTTTTTGTTGTTCTGTTATCCGGCATTCTTATAACATGTCCTATCCATCTTAACCTTTGCGCTTTTATGAATCTTATTATGGTTCTATGTTCAGTCAATTGTTCAAGCTCGAAATTATTTCTTGATCTGTAGGTACCATCTTCGTTTCTAACCGGTCCATATATTTTTCGAAGTATTTTACGCTCAAATATTCCCAGTTGTCTACAATCTGCAGTTTTAAGCGTCCATGTTTCACATCCATATGTTAAAACCGGTCTGATTAATGTTTTGTAGAATTTAAGCTTTGTATTTCTCGACAACAGCCTGGATTTTATAAGTCTGGAGTATGTATAGTAACGTCTACTTGCAGCTTGTATTTTTTCCCGTATTCCCACAGCGGTGTCTTCAGTGCCCTTTTCCCTTATATTTCTTCTTAAATTCTCCCAAGACAGATTAGTAGTAAGTGGAAATTGGTATTAGATTGTGGTTTACTTTTACCGTTTAACATATTCCATGCTTTGGTTCTATTTTAGGTATGAGTTAATAGCGAATATTTTAGGTATGAGCTAATAAAGAATTAAAAATAATTAAGCGAAGATATCGAAAATAAATTCGATTTATTTTTCAATATCATTCTTACAAATTACTTTTTATCCTTATGTACCCCAATTTTTGGTGTTAAATTATCAATTTTTAAAAAAAATTTAATTGAAAGGATTACACTGTTGCACGTGATTCATTTAATGCATTGTATTGCAATCTTTTTACAAAATTTATTATTGTGTATATAAAATACACGTCTAATGGTGTGTTTTCAAATAATCTGGTTATCTTCGGATACAACAAACCATTAGAATATTGCTTTGAAATTAATTTTTGTTTGTTTTGCAATATTTTATTAGAAAACTTCCAGAATGGAAATGGTTAAGTCTATGGATGCACAAGAGAGGAATTTTCTAAAATAAATAAATTACCCACTAATAAAGGATAATAAGTGGATAGTACGATTGTAATACAATATCCCCGACTATATAATACTATTTTCAATTCCTTGTATTAATATATAACGGTATATAACGGAATAGGATTCAATTTTTGAAAAAGAAAAGATTATTAAATTTTTAGTTTTAATATTGCGAAATAAATCACTGGATCGTGAGATAATTAAGTTGCAAATTATCAAAACTTATTGCTTCTTATTTCTTAGTTTTTTTTTCTTTGGGCTTTAAGAGCAGCTATTCGGAAAACTTTTAAAATTAAGTACAAATAATTAAAAGATTTTTTAAGGGAATATGGAATGGGTTCAATAATTTTTCAAGAGATTTTGTATAAGAATTCAGTTTCACAGACTTTCTGTGTAAGGATAAAATTTACATAGATTCAATTCTTTTGAGATTTATTAGTATCTTATTAATTTAGTTTAAAGATTTGAATACGTGTATTTAATTTACATTATAATAAAAATAAAGATATACCGAATAAATAATTATAATATTAAAGTAAATTGAATAACCTTCCACCAAGTATTCAAGTAGGCAATCTGTTTTTACTCTTCAAGGTGTGCAATAATCGATCAATACTACACCCACTTAAAAAATTATGACATAGCGTTCAATTAGAAGGACACATAATTGTAAATGACGATTTACAGTCCTATTTTCCGGCGGGATACGAAGGCTTGAAAGAACCATTCCGCAAAAAGTAGCAAAAACTACAATTCCCTTCACGATTCTTGAAGTTCATCGAGGTCTTTGCAGGGGTTTCAATTTTAACCAACTTATGATCTAAAAAGCAATAACTATAGTCTTCACAGCTAGTTTTAATTATTTACAATTGGAAATGAATTTTAGTTAGGTTGATGAGCCCAAATATCAGAACCGTCCTAAGTCTTGCAAAAACTTTCAATATTTTCCAGAGCCTCAACCAAAAATCGAAAAATAAATATGTGTAAAATGATCTCTAAGTAGAATTTTTACATTTTGATTCAAATATCAACGAAATTGGTTGCTTTTTATCATATTCTGACAGTGGAATGCAGAAAACTGAGCTTGAGGTCAAATCTCACGTTTTCTAAGAAAACCAAGAGTTCAAGCATATATTTTGTTAGAAAATTTGTTTAACGAACAAGCTTCTGAGCTCATAAAGTTTTAAGTAGCTTAAGAACCTAGTTGATAAGTCTCACTACGAAATTTCCAATTAAAAATTATCAAATAAACCATTAATTAAATATTTATATTATTGCCATAGTAAACAAATTCAATTTGTTTCCACTCACAACTTAAATAAGTGACTATCAAAATTGATAGTCATTCACTTTTAAAATATTTAAATCTGATGACCAGAATACCATTATTGTAATGTTTCATTGAACTTTTCATGTATCCAATGTAAAATTAAATATTTAAATTCTTTTAATCACACGTATCTATTTTTACACTTTTAAAACTAAAATCCTTCTTTACTAGTAGATTAGTTTGTATGCCTTATAACACTTGAGGGTTTTGTTAAATTTTAACAAACCAGTTTATTATACACGTTCTTTTAGTACAAAATGCAAAAAAAAAACTAGAAAATTTTAAATATTAAATTAGCATTTAATTTTAGTAAAAAAACAAAAAAATGTTAAACAAAAAATGTTGCATCTGTTTTAAGCTGCAGTAGAGATTTTATGCTTTCTATACTTTAAATCTTCCTGTGTTTGTTTTTAACAGAATAACTGATAACCTTTTAATCATTTTACTACCTTACAACACAATACAGTACAACTTCAACAACATCAACAACAAAATTAATAAATAAAATATTACGAGAAAAAAGAAAAAAAAAAAAAAAATGTACTGTGATTATGCCGGGAGTATTTTTGTAACAATTCGCCCCAGTATTTAATTTTTTAAACGTGAATAAGAAAAAAAAAATGCAACAGATAAAAAGTTCCATTCAATTGTATAAGAACAGCCAATTTTTTTTTTACATTGCTATTTTTAAACATGGACAGCAGAACAACATACAGTAAAATCCGATTTCCTTTTTGGAGTAATATTTTATTTATAATACAGATATTAATAATAAAAAAAACATTATATACGCAATATCTTATAGTTTATAAAATCCATCTACATATCTATAAATACTCGTATATCATATTTTTTCATATAAACACACACAGGTTATTCATTATATTCAGGTTAAGTGATGTCAAGCATCACCTGTCCTGTTTTGCTTACCCTGTTGTTTTTTTGTGATAAACTTTTATTCAATTCAAAATATTAAACAAAAGTTTGAATGAGGCTGAAAATAATTCTGACTTTTATTTTTAGTTTGTTTTATTTTTTGTTTTGATTCAAACGAAGAGAAGATTTCCTTTACCATTGGGGATTTTGTACTTTGTCTAAAGTGATTTGGTCGAAAAATAAAAAAAAAATACCTGATTCCTATGTTTAATTTAAAGTATAATGATAATTGAGGAGGAATAACTGTTAATCCTCATTATTGGAGAAAAATAACGGTTAATCCTCATTGTAAAGTTTTCTATCGCATTTAACTTTGTTTTGCTTTCTAATTTTCTCTTTTGTTTTGAATTTTTAAAGTTCAAATGAAATAATTAAATTACTTTTCTCGAAGTACCTTTCACTCCTTCAACAACTGTCCTTATCTTAAGTTGCATTTAACAAACTGGCTGATCTTAAGTTGCTTTTAAAATTATTTTACTACATCTTCATTAATGTTAGTGACTTTTTGTTATTTCAGTGATTTAAGATTCTCTATTATCAAGTTCTTTTCTCTACCGCCTGTGAGAATTTAATAAAGTTTTTAGCACGTGAAAGCTGACGATGTCATAAACCATTATATGCGAAGTCTTCAATTCCATTTTAACCAAATATCGTCGCCTAAGGATTCCATGGAACATTTTTTCATCTTCAAACTTTTTATTCTAAATTTTTTACTAATGTTATACCTTAAAATTTTTGTGTAAATGTTCATTAATCACTTTTGCATTCTACATGCAGCATTTGTTTCAGCCTTTTGGATACAGACAGATAACTGGTAAAGTGATCCAATGAAATATTAAAATAATTCAGATAGGATAAAACTGAAATTATAAAAAAAGAAAAAATATAAAACAACATAAAAGCCAGTTTGTATAAATGCGTGCAGTTTGTACAACAATTGGTAGGAAATTAAGAATAGAATAAAATAAAGAGAGAGAAGATGAAAAGAAATGAAAGAAGATGAAAACAAAAAATTATTGCATGAGCAAAAAAATAAGTGATGTACAAAAACATGTTATGTGTATATATAATCTACCTAATACCTAAGTATATAGTTACTTAAACAATAAATGAAGAATATTATTAGCTATGCTCATACAACACATATATTATGTTTAGATACTTTAGTCAAAGAATTTAAGATTCAAAATTAAAACTACCCGGTCTTATGTTTGCTTTAAAAGAAAAAATCAAAACAAAGTACGCATCTTTAATAAAATAAAATTGAAAAAATTTATAATAGCCTTTGGAGATTCTGAATGAAAATAGAATTTGAAACACCTGGCAATCGTAACAATTCAAAGTTTCTTTCTGGTTCATATGATGTCTAAAAACTCCATATGATGTCTAAAATTAAGCATAAGGCATTAAGGTAATTTAGAAACTTTAAGATTTTAAACAGTGATATTTATTAATTTTGAATTGTTGCTTGAAGGCAATAACGGTAATTGCTCTAGGATTAAATCAAATATATACTAGTACCAGAGCTTAGTTCTTTTATAGTTTGGTGCAAGCTTGACTAACTCATTCAATCCATTTTTATAGATTTGTTGCTATTTGAGTATATTTTAAAAGATTGGATTTTTATTTTTAGATCACAGGCTTCGTAGCATTCAGCAAGTCTTCGGAAATGATTTTAATGTCTAATCTTCTTTAATATCCAATTTTCCACTTTTTCGCTCGGAGGGATTGTTTTTAATTCTGATGAATTAAACTAGGCCTTAATAGATTGTGAGTGGAGACTTATATAATTCATTACTAGGAGACATTTTTAGACTTCAAATTTTATTCAAATTTGAAGACTCAAACCAAGTTTGAGAACTAAATTGAACATAAAACGTGGTTTGTTCTAGAACAGTACATTTAGAGCAGTCCAATCGCATTATGATATTATATTGTTACAATCTGTATTAACAGAAGTTTTTGATTACATATCTCTAAAGTTTAACTTTAAGCGGAGGTATAGAGAAAACAAAAATGGTTAACAAAGTGAACCACAATTTCATTTGCCAATTTCCTCTATTTCCCTTTTGCAAAAGAAATCTTACTTTTATATTTGCTTTTGTTTTACTGGATTTTGAAAGTTCGTACTTTGTATCTTCTTTGCTTTGGATTCATTTTTTTTTTGCAAAAGACAATTAATTGAGTTTTTTTTTTTTCATTTCAATCGAAATGAATATTGAATCTTTTGCTTTGTGTGGTTTTTAATTTGACCGGAAGTTGTTGAGAAATGAAAAAAACATAACAGAAACGCACAAAATGCAAACGATAAAAGTAAAAAAAATTAAATTTAAATAGCTGTTCATTCATCCAAAAAACTTTATACTGTAGATATTCTTGAAATAGAAGAAGACGAGTTTTTTTTTTTTAATTACGCAAATTATAATGTCGGTAAAGAATTGAATTGACTGGAATGCAATACTAAAGCTGATGATAAATAAACGAATTTTGATTAAATTGGATGACCGCTTTGGTTGTTCTTGTTTGATGCAGCTCTTTATTACTTTGGTGTCAATGTCTTTTAATGTAATTTGCAGTTTTATTTGTCTTTTAATTTTCCCCCTAGTGGAATTTTAATAAAAATTCAGTACATGACTTAAAGATTATTTTAAAGTTGAATTGAAGTTAATTTTCATAATGGGAAATAAATTAAGTAACTAAAAGTATCGATAAAGAATTTTGAAAGATTGTGTAATGTGTTGAGATGATTCAATTTTATAGTGAGACTGTTATGTTGTTGATTATGTTGTCTTTATACAATCCGTATGAAAGAAAATGTGGAAATGTAGATAGAAAATACATATTGAAACAAATAAATATATACATACTGAAGAATTCCTGTTTATGACATTCAGCTTAGAAACAATTTGGTTTACTTGGCTTAGTTACTTTCATATTTGTAGGTCCTTCTACTGGAACAGAGGCATATAATATAAAGATGAGAAACTCGATATTTTGAACGGATATTATTATAATTCTCAATTCGTCGACTAATCACTATGCTGAAGACCAACTGCCATGCTGAAGACCAACTGCTATATATTAAAGGCCTAATCGGTATAAACCCCTTCCCTCGTGTGGTTGATAAGCATTTGGCTTATTAAGCGAGGGGTTCTTCAATTACCAGGTACTTAATAAATCAATACATTATCATTACGGGGAAAGCGGAAGAAGAAGTTGATTCTAGTACAATACTATCCAAGAAAACCTTTTTGAGCTACTGTTAGCAAATTTCTATGTTTTCTACGAATAATCGCTAAAAAATGAACTTAAAGCTTAAAACTAATTTAAAAATTTTTTTTAACACAAAATTCTGGAAGTCACTCACACATTATGACCTATCGTTACTATACCAACTCTAAACTTAAGTTTCAGACAAATTTCCATTCCTATCCTTTCTTTCCATTCCTAGGCAAGCACATGTGTAATACAAAGTTACTTATATATGAATACCATACCTACTACAGACAATATTAAATAAATAAAAAAACTGGAAACATTTTAAGTCTTATTAGATTTCCTGGAAAAAAATTTTAAATAAATTTGCAAATCTAAAATTTTCTGCCTAAACTTAGTTTAGATTTAAAAAATAAATAATTTTAAAAAAAAGGGGATATTATAACCCCAAAAAAGTAAACATTTTTTTTTTTTAAATAAAGTACCATTATAAAATCTACTGAATATTCATTTCAATCAAAAATTATGACAGACATAAAAAAAAAAAAAAACTATATAAAAAATCACTGCCAGAGTCCAGAATACTCACCTAAAGATATTATTTTAAAAAAAAAATATCCAAAAACACCAAACCATTTAAAAATAATCTTTGTTCTATTTAATTTCACTTAAAATAAATAATAGTAAAAACTGAATGGATGTTTTTGTATGTATATAGGTATATAATATATATATATAAATAAAATATTATTTTGGGTTCCTACTTTAGGGCTACTTTTATTTGTACACCTTAAAGCAATATTTAAAATGGTTTACTATATATCTAAGTATAATTTAAAATAAAATGAAAATCCCTTTTCTTTTTTCAAAAAAAAAATCACACTCCAAAAATTATTATTAGGACATTGAATTTATTTTAATTTTCTCTTCATTTTCTTTTTATTTTCTATTATACATATAAAAAAAAAATAGCACTAGACCTACCTCAATATATAGAATATTATTTATCTAAAAATAAGACCTACTCTAGTTTAAAATATAAATTATTTGATAAAAATCTGTTTTTAACGAAATAATTCGGAAAAACAAAACAGCTGTTCTATACAAAACTAATATTAATACATGCGCGTTTTTAAATTTCAATTCCTTTCAAAATATTATTAAAGTTGCAGATAACACTAAACATACGAACATATCAATCAAACAAATTAGATTGAAAACTCATATTCATACAAAAAGTATTACAACAATTTGTATAACAATTGATATAACAGTTTAGTTTGACATACAGAATGTAATTCTTATCAGATTTCAGTATTCAGAATTCATACAAAGTAAATGTGTATATTGTATAATTTACAGTTTTTTGAGGTTAATCTAAATTCCTTCGTTAAATTATTTAACGAAACTTAATAAAAACTCCGATTCTTCGCTTTCTTATGATAATATTAACAATATTATGATGGAAATATGAATATCAAAATATTTCGATAAGTATATTTTACCGCTATTACAGATGTTACTGTTGGGTTTGAAAATATCTTTTTTCTTTTTTGGATTTTCAGATTTTTATTATGTTCGTTTCAATTTTTTTTTGGTTGTGTTTGGTATTTGTTGTTGTTGCTGTTGTTGTTGTTGTTATTATTATTATATTTCTTTTTTTTTTTTATTCATTCCCTATACAGAAAAAGAAAAACTATTTATCTTGAGTACAGATGATTTTAGAATTCAGTTTTAAACGTGCCGTCATTCTGATTACGATTTTACAGGATGAAAATGTTAAAAATATGAAATAACGGTTTTTTTTTTGTTTGTATTTGATTTTAATTTTAAAAAAAAATATAAATTCGTAAATAAAAATGTGTTGTATGAAACAGGAAAAAAAAAAAATTAATACAAAATAAATAGAAAAATTACTAGTATTTAATTTTTAATAATTAAAAAAAAATATTAATAATAAATAAAATATAAATAAAGTAAAAAAAAACAAAAGAAATATAAGTTGTAGATACAATACAAAATTGTTTAAGGAAAAAAAAATCTAAAAGATACTCTTATTGATTTTCATAATCATAACTGTTTACTAAAATATATTTATATATATATATATATATATATATATTGTATATTTTATTTAATTTAATTTTATGATAAATTTTCTTTGATACTTATTAATTTTGTGTTATTAATACTATTATAGTAAATCATATTTATTTTAAATAAAAAGTTTAAATATACTGTTATAAAAAATTTATTAAATTGTACCGTTAAATAAATACAAAACTGTTTTAATATTGATTTATTAAAAAATATATTTTGCAAAATCAAAGTTACTTTAAAACTATAAATAATTGTACATACATACTAAATACAAATTCAATGAAATTTGTATATTTTGTATAACATCATTTGTATTACATTTAGAATTGAATAAATTATATATTCTAAAAACAGTTATTTACAATGACATTTAAAAATAACAGTAAATGATACAAATTAATTCCATGAAAAACTAAATAGGATGTTAAATATATATATTGAATATATATATTGAATATATTACAAAATATATTAAATTTAAAATATAAAAAAAAACAAAAAAAATTAATAATTAATTTTACAAAAGAAAATGTTATTTAATAATAATATACAAAAATATATTAATTTTTAATTAAAATAAAATATAATACATATAAAATGCATACTTCCTTTAATTTACAATCAACATAAAATTTAAATATTTTATACGCATACATTAAATAAATTTTTTTTTTAAAAATTTAATTTAATATTTTTGAAAAATATTTCCTATACTCGTTTTTATGTTCATATTAAAAAAAAAGTATCTTAAAGTTTTTTTCTTTTATATTTTTTGAATATATTACATTGATAAATTAAAAAAAAATATATATATATAAATATATATAAATTAAATAAAATTTATTATACTGTTACATAAATTTACATATTAATTGAAATAAAATATATAATAATAAAAAGTTAAATTTAATATATTAATATAATATATAAATAAATTATTTATATACAGTATATAAATAGTGAAGAGGAGTGTTAAGTGAAAAAAGGAAAAGAAAATTTACTACTGTAATAATAAGTATATAAAATGTTATATACATTTATACCTACATAAATATATAAACAAATTAATGAATGTTATAAATATTTAACGACTATTAAAAAAATAAAAAGTATAAAAGGAAAAAAAAAACGTATATTAAAAAAAAAACGAGGAATAAAATAATATAAAATAAAAGTATATATATTTATTATTAATTTTATAGCTTATAAATTGTTTAAAATATAAAAAAATAATTAAAAAAATATATTGGAAAAAAAATTTCATAATAATTAATACAATTTATTCAGAAAATAATATATTATATAAGTACATACATATATATAAAAATAACTTAAAAATAATATTGAAAATTATTATATACCTATATTAATAATTATTCAATAATTATATAAAGTGAATAATATTAAATTTAAAGGAAAAAAAGTATTAAATTAAAAAAAAATTAATTATAATAAGTAAAATAATAAAAAAAAAAATAGTTTACAAAAAAAAAAAAAGAAGAATATATATTACAAAAATTATTAATATATTAATAATATTTTAATTTGTTTTTAATTTTTTTTAAATGAATAAATTATAAATTCTTATACAGTATAAACTGTTGTAATTTATACCTTGGGCATAAATTTAAATTTAAAAAAATTTTGATGATATTTTCTTTCAATTATATAATAAATTTTTAAAATTGGTGGTAATAATAATTTATACACTATTAATAATAAATTTATAAATTAAAATATTTATATCAAATTTGTATAAAATATTAATACGTTTTTTTTTTTTTTTTTGAATTATTTGAATTAATTCAATATTATTTTCGGAAACAAAGTACGTATATATTTTAATTATTAATATATTTAATTGTATTGTATTGAATATTAATTATATTTATATTATAAAAATATTGATATTTTTGATTTAAAATTATTTAAATTTTTTTAAATTTATTAGTAGAATAATTAAAATATTTCTAATAGATATATTATTGTATTAAACTAATATTTTGTAATATGGTTTATTTTAATATTGTTTTTGTATTATAATCAATAAAATCTGGAGAAAATCTGAAAGATATTTAGTTATATAAAATCTAAAGTATATAAATTAATTTTAATATTAATATAAGTATATAAATAACTATAAAGTATATAAATTCATTTAACAAATTTCACATTTTAAATTTTACATACATATTTCAGAAATTTAATTGAAAAATTAATATCGACTTCTTATTATTTATATTTTTGAATCAAATTATTAATTGATTTATACTCCATGTCCATGAACTAATTATATGGAAGAATGAGTTTTTTTAATTGGAACTATAAAATTATAGGTGTAGGTGCAATAATAATTTGAGGTGAGGGGATGTTTTTAATTTTTTGTTTAAAAATTAATTGATTGATAGGAATTTATAAATAATAACTAATTGTTCGGAATCTTAACTTTCAGTGTAGGAAATTATTTGGAATAAAATCGAAATCAAAAAAAATTAACACAATTAATTAATTCATTCTGGTTTTTGTCATTAGTTCTACCACATTTCGGTTTAATTTGTATTGATAAATTTTTATATATATATATTATTTTATTGTCTGAGATTAATTTTAATTTCTGAGATTAAATGTAGGTTACTGTGGTGTAGACAAGGCTTATAGTTGAAGCTTAGCTTAGAAGTTAAAATAACAAAGGGAAATGAATTTTAATGAGTTTCGTTATAGTATTATACTTGTACATGAATATCCTGATATTATTATTATTAATATAGGTATTTGTCCAAGAAATGAGGTGTAACAAACGTATTCAATTTAATGAGTTTTAAAAAAATAAAATATTAATGTTTTGTTGGATGTGTTTTATTTTAGAAAATAAAATATCATAAAATTTTCATAAGCAGGCCAAAAAAAAAAAAAAAAAAAAAAATTAATTTAAATTGAATTATGATTTTAAATTATTTTAAATATTTATGAATTAGTTCATTTCAATTTTTAAAACTCACAGAACATTTTCTGGAAATTTTATATAATTAGTAAAACATTTTGATATTAAAAATAAAATTTGCTTTACAGGAGTATTTCTGTAGTAAGTCTTCATTATTTTCAGTGAAAATCTGAATTACGGCAAAGGTCCAATGTACTTTATGGCGTTGCTTGATTTGCTTTGAAAAGCAAATAAACCAAGTAATTTAAGTATATAATTAAATAATAGCAAAATATTTCTCCAAGAAGGTATTTAAAGTCACGACTCCAACATTTTATCAAATTCAAAACGTACAAAAGTTAGACTACATAACTTATTAAAATTTTTAAGATACAACGAGAAATTATAAAAGTCATTTGTTTTTTTTTCTAGTAATAGATACTAGAATCGAATCATTCCATTTTAAAAAATATATTTACTTATTCCATTTTAAAAAATATCAAAAATTCCATAATATATATAAACAATAAATTTCATTTTTTTAACTTTCTTTTCAATATCTAAATTTATTAAAAATGATAAACTTCTCAAATGTTTACATTTGACATTTATATATATGACAATTAATCTGACAATTATCTACTTTTGAAACAAAAATTAAAATTCCATTTACAGACTACTGCCAGCTACTCTTTATGGCTACTCTTTTTACTAAAAGTAACACACATGCATTACGTTCTTCTATTTAATTTGCATTTTGCATCCATGTTGAAATTTTGAAATTCAATACCGTCAAAAATCTTTAAAAAATTTTTGTAATTTATCAATATTTTTTGAAAATGCTTGTAAAAATGCAATTTTAAATATAAACAAATTTTAAAAATTAAGATAACATAATTTATGTTTCGTGCAATTTTTAATGTAAATATTTGTTGCAAAAATATTTTACTAATAGCTCCTGGCACAAGTCTTTTGATTTGTTTACACATAGTATTTGATAGAATTTCGATGAATTATAAGATTTCAGAAATTTGATACACTGCTGACAACCTATCAATTTTTTGTTTAAAAGTGTACTCAAAAGTAAATTTGTTAGTCATTAGTTTTGTTATGAACTGATTCTGTATAATTAAAAGATGAATAGGTTCAGAAATTTTTATTTTGTACCTGTGTTTTTGCTTGTTTATTTTATCATTAGTTTTGTTTTAAGAATGTGCATTTGGAAAATGTATACCTGATTTATGATTACATTGGGAACAAAACCTATTAAAGAATAACATTATTTTGCTTTGGATCAGGATTTTAAATATCCTACCCGATAGCGATTACATTAGGGTTGGGTACGAAATCCCAAATGCAAAATCTCAAATACAAAATCCCAAATTTAAAATCCCAAATGCAAAATCCCAAATTTCCAAAATCCCAAATACCAAAATTCCAAAATCCCAAATCACTATCGTTATCATAATTCGTTTTGTAACCAACTATAAAATTCCTCGTAGATATTTTTTTGTATTAATATATATTTTCTATAAAACTTCCAATAGTGGGGGCTGCCGCTGCCAAGACCTCCGCTTAACAAATTATTGAAACCCTGATTTTGTAACCAACTCTAAAATCTCTCCTAACTCAAAATCTCACATATAGATATATATAAATATTCTAGAAAAAGCAATAACACTCCTTTTAAATTTAACTCTAAAATTCCTCCAAATCCAAAATTAAAGTATAAACTGTTAGGTATAAACACATATACATTCTGTAAAAGCGCATAACTATGATTTTGTAAGCAACTCTAAAATCCTACTTGATTCAAAATTTCACTTAAACATACCCATCTATATATAAATATTCTGGAAAAAGATATAATCTTGATTTTAAAACCAACTAAAAATTGGAATTTTGCAATTTGGGATTTTAAAATTTGGGATTTTCGTATTTTGGCATTTTGTAATTTGGAATTTTGAAATTTGGGATTTTGGAATTTAGCATTTTTATTTAATTTGGGATTTTGACATTTGGGATTTTTTTTTTTGGATTTCGTGGCGCTCCCTTCCATAAACTATAGTTCGTCATTTGTCATATCGTACATTTTTCATTTAATTGGTAGTAGGAAATCGATTAAGTATATTCTTTCTGGAATACATTGAGTTTTTCCACAGAAACATATTTTTCCTTTTAAATATTTCTTTTTCATATGCAATTAATAAATATTGTATGTATTTTGATTTAATCGAAACTGCTCTCTTTTAAATAAATAATTAACATTTTTATTTACTTTATCTGTTAATGTTATTTTTTGTATTTACATAATTACTCCAACTTAATTGTGACATTTAAAAAAAAATTATGATTGATGGTGTATGTTTAATTTTTTTGAATCATAAAAGCAATTATAAGTTCAAAGTTCTTTTTTGTGTGTTAAATATTAATGATTATTTGCATTCAAAGTATTCGTATTTAAAATAATTTATATCACTATTAATTTGTTATTTTAATCGATATAAAATTTTAGATATTAATTATAATATAAAGGAAGTTAAATGGAGATTTTAGGGAAAAATATCGTAAAAAATAGTTTGGCTCAGCAGGTGACAGGGTTAACATAATCATAAGTTCTAAATGAATTTTGCCAGTCAAATAAATTTATGGCAATGCCACATGACAGGTGATCTAGAGACATTGAGTAATTATTCATGGGTTGTAGAAATAGATGAAGATCAAGAAAGATTTGTTGATAAATAGTTAGGAGACCCTCTTCCCCAAAACGACTGCTTGGTTTTATTCTTTAGAATCTCAAACCTTAGGCTTAGGTCTGAACTATACTTAGTAACAGCTTAGTTGGGGTAGAGAAAAGTATTTAGAAATTATATATATTTAGCTTGCAATTTCAATATTTTAGCTTTCGTGTTTAGATAATAAGAAGTACTTACCTCAACTGAATTAATAAAAAAGCCCATTCTTCCCTAAACTTTGTTATGCGTTGGGCTAAGAAATGCTAACAATTTACATCATATCAATCCCAGGATACCAATTTTTATAATTACCAATATATGTAGAATATTTAACGACTAGAAACATATTGGCGTCCTGATATTTATAGGAATATTATTTATCCAGAGTATTCGAATAATCTCAAATCCATGAAACTTTAATATACGCAGTTATAAGGCCTATTATATGGTTTTAATAAACCAATTACGAGAATTTTACGTGAGATAGATTTTAATTCTACTTTCTAATATTAATAATATGAAGTCTGTTTTGAAAACCAAAAAGGGTCCTCAGATTTAAACACTAGTAAATACTTACAGATTTTTGGGGGGCCTCGATCATGTAGCAGATAAGCATTTGGCTTATTAACCGAGCGAGTGCAGGTTTTAAGGATATGTTTAAGAAAAATGAGGCTTTCGGAATAGGTATTGTGGAATAAGGAATAGTGTTCACATTCCAGTACCGGTCGTGAAATATTTAATTGAAAAATAATTTTTCTTTACAAATCCACATGGTGACCAAATGTATATAGTAAAACCGCTTACATCTGCATCGTAAAAGGGTTATCAATTTGCAAAAGCTTTGTATGCGCTTCCAAATTTTTATTAAATAAATAGTTGTTTTGATAAGTAGTTAGTTTATAATCTAAGCTAGTCTAGTACTGTAAGCTTTTGTTCAGTAATTAGTAATTAGAAACAGTTTTAATTTTAGAAATAGCAGAGTATCTAATTTATCTTTTTATTAATTAGATTTTATCTACTAACCAGCATGCTAAGGCAATTATAATGTAATACTTTGATAAGCATACAGTTTTAACTCACTATGAGTTTTGGCTGGACGAAGTTCCTATGCCTTCTTATGTTTTGTCAAAGTAAATTCAAAGATTGCTCTAAGCAATCGTCAGTTATTAAAAATCAACAAAGAATCTTCTGGAAACGATGTTTTTTAAAACTTGCCAGAAGTTTTTAAATTTTTTTTAACTTTATTTTTTATAACTTTGTAAAAACTTTATTTCTTATCTTAACCCACTTTTTTCTTCATATAAAACAATATTTTCGTGCATGTATATAAGTACTTCAATTAGTAAAGTAATTATTTCCGAACAAGTTGGAAACAATACAGGAAACAAAGAAGAAAATTAATTCTAATTAAAAACAAAGTTTATTTTATTTAATTTTAAAAATTCTAAAAAAAAAATACTGACCATAATTATAGATAAAGAATGTCACCACTTAAAGCAATTCAAATTTAAAAACACAAAAAAGAAGAATCCAGTTTGCTATCCTTGTTTTTATAACTACTTAAAAAAGTAATCAATAATGTAATCTTTTTTTTTTCGTAATAACATTATTGATTACTTAATATATAGTCGAAGAACTTTATACTTCTAGATAAAAATTTTTACCATGCAATTTGAATTGACTCAACATACACAACTGACCTATACTTAACTATAAAATATTAACTTTTTCCTTCAATATTGAATTAATAGTACATTTAACTAAAGAGAACAAAAGGGACCCTTTTTTTTAATGGTGGTATGAAATTGATACAAAAGAAATAATGTCCAAAACAATTTAAATTGAATTATTTAAAAAGAAATTTTTAAGTTAGTGGGAAAACTTCTTTACTACATGATTATTAGTTGTCATTGGTTGGTTAAGTATCTCTATTGTATGCAAGGTCTTCAGACTTTAACCATTGATATGCATGTCATTTTTTTCCGGGGTTGATTAAAAGCACCAAAACCACCCAGAATCATGTGGGCTTTTTAAGATTAAACTTAGAATAGACCTTAAATACATGGTCTAAATAAGTATTGTTTCGTTTTCAGGATTGAGAAAGAAATTAGGGATAGGATTCGGAATTATTGATTAAGTCGGATAAAGGGAAAAATTTTGTGGGATATCATGAAGATGGGTACTAATGTTCTTCTTATACATAAATTATTAACTTTAGAAAGCACATAACATGGTTACTGATACCATCGTTGTGACGCACGGTTAAGAAACGAATTTCCATAAGCCATGTTTTGTCATCTTACTAATTCAAAGGTGTAGGGATGAGAATGTGTGGCACTTCTTGATTTCTTTAAAAAACTTTGAGAGGAGACATTAATTGTTTGATTTCTTTGGAATAGGTGTCCGTGTTCATACCAGGATTTTATAAAACAGGATTAGTGACGGAACGGTGCGCCGATGACTGAATGGAGGAAGCATTCAGATAACACTATGATCGGTATTTTAACTTCTGCCGGAAAGCTTTATAGAAGGATATTATGTTAATACTGATTTATTTAAATTGCTAATAGAAAACAAAACCTCCTTTTGATAGCCCCAGTTTATTTATTTTTCAAATCATTTTCTTGCTTTATGAAATCTTTTCGAACAATTTGTAAAAATTCGATCTTATTTAAGTTTCGTATTTCATATTTAATTTTTCGAAATTATTTCATTTGAATTTATATCATAACATCCACTTTTTTTTTTGTGTTGCTCCGAAATGCATAAAATTCTTTTTTATCAATTTTATATATCATACAAAGGTCCCCTATTAAAAAAAATTTATTCCAATTCATTTGTTGATCCTTAAAGTTCAATGTGTCCAAGCAAATCCTTATATAATCTTTAAGTTTGATAAAAATTGATATCCGTTGTTCTAAAATATATATATACATACATACTTAAATAAATGAATAAATATATATATATATGTACTTTTTATAGATTTAAAGTTCAGTTTTTTATAACTTAATTCTATTAAGAAAAAAGTTTTTTAAAGAAAGGGTTTAATTCAATTTAGTTTTATTTATGAAAAAAAAGTTTTAAATAAATCAAAGTTAAGTTTGAATTATATTTAAACATTTTATCTATTTTAAAATTTAAATTAAAGTATAAGATAAATTATTGAACTTTAGGGATTCAGGTTAATAGTTTGTAATCCAAGAAAGAGCTAGGAAGAGCTAGTCCTTCTTTTATGAACGCTAACAAACTCAAAATTATGGTTTGTATCCTACTTTCAAACTTCCTTTTCCTTGTCTAAATATTTTTCCGAATCTAATTAAAATGTCCTTTTGCACTCACACACACTAATACAAATTACAAATAATAGAATTTATTTAAAAGGAAATAATACAAATATTCATTCTTACAAATTCCTTTCAAGGTAATTTATAAAATTTTAATTAATACCCTAACTATTGTTTTGAAACTATAAACCCTAACTATGAAATTGTATTTCATACCAATACAAATGTAATTGAATAATAAACTTAAAGTTATTCAACTTTTGTAAAAAATTTCAGCAACTTTTTTAAATTCTCACATGTTACCAAAAAATTAAAAATTGTTCCAATTTACAAAACAAAAAAAAAAAAAAAAAAAAAAATCTTTTGTAAAAAATTTCCAAGAGTAGGTGAACAAATTTTATTCTGAACCTAATATTTCTTTTTGATATTTATTACTATAATTTCATTCTAAAAAACAAAACATACCCTCTAAAATTATATTTGTTGCACACACGTTTACACATAACTTTTATTTAACTTTTCGTTATTTTTTTGTTCAAATATAATCATAAAAACATTCATACATACATACTCACATACTTGCTACATTATATACATTTAAGAATAAAAAAGTTCAGAATTTCATATCCATAAAAAACAATAAATGTTATCCTTTTTTTTTGTTGGGTGTTTTTTTTAAGGATATTATGTATTTGTGTAGGTACTGTTTATGTGAATACTGTGAGTACCCAAAAGTAATTTGACATTTCTAATCAAAAAATGAAGTAAAGTTGCTATTAAAAGTGTTGCCAAACCAAATTTTGCATTGAATTTAATCAATAAACCTCCCCAAGAAATGTTCCATGTCCTTCCTTTTGTTCCTGGGACTTTAGTTGTGACGACATTTGGACATCTATATATGGACATCTTTAGATTATTTTTTTGCAGTTATTATAAAATAAAATCTTCGGTTTGTGTGATTTTTGACATTTGGTTTTGAAATGAAACGTCAATGTTTCAAAAATTTGAAAGAAATGAACAAATTTTTCACATTTTTATTAAAAAAAGCTGTCAAATTATAAAAGGCAATTTAAAGTTGCGAGAAATAAATACTAATAGTAGTGTTTACTATTTTTTGACATTCACTGTATTTGACAAGCTAAACTTTTTATTTACACACATATAAAATATCATTGTTTCACAAAAATTCTTAAATTCAAATTTTTTTATTGAGACAAAAGAAAAAAAAAATGAAAATTACACAAGTATATATTATTTAAAGAACAAAATACAGTTGTGGAAAAAATATGACTGCACTGAATTTTGTAACATTCAGTTTGAACTAAATATTGAATTCAGGAAAAACTGAACTGAAACTGAAGCAATAACAGTAGTCATTTAAATAATAAAAGTAAAGTATTTTATGGAAACCTTTTTTAGGAAGTTCTTTAGGTTTTTGCTCCGAAGGCATAAAATTATATGTAGAGTAGAATGGGGTAGATTTGACACGTGTTGACAGAATTATAGCTTAATTTGAATAGCTCTAAATTATGTATTTTACAACAATTTTTTGAAGAATCGAATTTCTTGAGAATAAAGAGCTTTAAAAATATTAACGAATATTATAAAATTAAAAATGTTATGTATATATTATTTTCTTTTAAATAAAAAAACAAAACAAAATGTCAAATGTGCCATATCCTCCTATATATTCCTTTGCTAATACCTTATTGATACATTTATTTCTATAACTGTCAGTATTTGTCAAAATGTTTTTGAGGTTAGAATATAAACATTCTTAAAGAGATACGTATTTTTTAATAAACTAGAGCTTTAATTTTCACGACTATGTTATTTTAGAGGGAGTATTCATATCCTGTTCAATATTTACACAATTAATACAATTATGTTAAACATGTTTTTATAAAAAATTTTTTTTTAATTTCATATTATGTCTATAATTAAGAAGGATATCCATAAAATAGAATATTATAATAATTAAAAACTGGTAAGCAGACACAGCACAACAACTTGTTTAAGGGAGGGATGATTTAAAAAAGTTTAATAATTCAATCCAGGCTTACTATTTAACTTGTAGGGTAATAAGCCTGTCTATACAATACGTACGTACTGGAAATTAGGGGTTAATATTATATTATTTTAATTAGAAGTACTTAATCTCAAAGAGTTCGTAATTTAATTAGTATATGAGGTGACGGATTATATATAAACATGTAGAAACGCCTTAGGTTTTTAATAGATATAATCCCACTTGCTACTATTTTTTATTGTAATAATTTTAAATTAAAATTATAAGGTTTTTCTGTATCTGCGAGTTATATTATTCAATTCAATTATTTGTTTATTTATTATTATTATTCATATACTAATTATCGCATTGATTTGAGTCGAGTGACGAATGGTAGTTGAGTAGAGTTGTAAAAACAATATAGCAGTTTTTTTCATTATTACTGTAATTCGAACCTGAGCTTAGCGTTGAACCTTTCTGGGTGACTTAGTTTGAGTGCCGAGTAGTCGTTCTAAATGAGAGATACTTCTCTCCTTCGTTATTCGAAAAAGGTCTAAATAAATTTAAGCTCATTAAATCTCACACATTTTGAAGTTCGTAACTGTACCTGTAATCACATATACATACATCTTAAATCTAATTTCCTAGGAAAATAATAGGGAAACGTTTTTTGTTGGTACATACTGGTTTGTTATTGCTTTTTATATTTTGTAGATGTTTTTGTATTTTGGGTATGTATGAGTTGTATTTGTTGTTGACAATGTTAGAAGTCGAAATAATCATATACATTATTATGTTCCAGACAATTTCACTAAATTTTTAACATTACCAACAACAACAAAAAATAAGGAATAAATATAATAAAAAGAAAAATGAATTGTAAAAGAACCCGGGGATGTATAAATAGAAAGGAAAAGAAATATTATTTTTTGTTTTTTATTATTTTATTACTTTGCCATATATTGCCATGATAGCTTCCATATATGCTTGCTCCTCTCTTATATATATAAATATATCACTTTAATATCCTTAAAAAGGCTTACTATAGTAAAAGATAATCCTGCATATAATATTCATCTTATGTTCAATTCTTCCTGTTTTCTGTTTTATATTTTAATTTTTTTTTTAGGAAGGGGAAAGTGAATATTTTTTTCGGGGAAATTGTAATAAAGCTAACAGTGGTGCTTTTTAATATTTCCTTACAGTCGGTTCGTTTAATTCAAATAATAATAATAATAATAATAATGTTGTGCAATTTTTTTTCCATTGTCTATTTAGGAGGAAGGCATTTATTTTTAAATTCTGTTTGTTATAATAAAATTATTAAACTTCATATTGTAATAATTATATTGTATTTTTATATCTTTTTCTCAAGTTCTTCAAATATAGTTACAGTTACTTTCGGAATTGAAACTGTGCAATATTCATTGAAAATTTTGGTGACTATATTGTACATCTTCTAAAAATAATAAATAGATGTTGCTTCATTCTTTGGCCAGTCTGTAGGCTTGATCTGTTGGACGAGAATCTTAACATTTATTGAGCTCCTAAAACTTCTCGTATATATACTTATATCTAAATCTAATATCTAAATTATATCTAAATTATATGAAAAATTTTGAGGATTGAAAAATATTTTCGATGATTTTCAGAGAGTGCAAAACTTTTCCAGGAATACAAAAGGTACTCAAGTACGAGAGAGTGGAAAACTTTTCCAGGAATACAAAAGGTACTCAAATACGACAAAAGTCATCAAAAGGATTTTAGCTGGCACATTATAGTTATAACCTCCAGATAATTTGTGGAAAAGCTTTCCATAATCTCGGTTTCGTAAATCTTTTTACTTTTAAATCTCGGATTAACAAATTCTCGTTTTTTATTGAAAAATCATGCTATTTTAAAAACTTCGTTCTTAATACTTTTCGGGTCCCTTTCCATAATCTCGGTTTCATAAATCTTTTTTTTTTAAACTCGGATTAAGAAAATCTTCGTTTTTAAGAATTTTATACAGTGGGACAGAAAATCTGAATTTTAAATTTTTTATTGAGAATTTAAGAAAACCTAATTTTCTTAGCTAGATTTTCGAAAACTAAATAAAACAACTTCTGGCTTATTTTTTAAATCATAAGTCTTTAGGGAACTTTTTGCTCTAGGACTTTATTCATCATAACAAAGCCAATTTGGATTTTCCAGTAATATTTAAAAAAATGGAGTGCAAAATAGATATAGTTATATTCATTATCTAGAATTTCGAAATAATCCGTAAGACTTGAGAATAAATAGTAACTAAGCATATAATATTTAAGTACATGCTAAACTTTAAAACATAAATGGCGCACTTTATATTTTGCATAATCGTTAAAAAATTTTACGTAAATTCAATTTGTATACCTAAGATACCTAACCTAAATTTATTTACTTAAGAGAATTTATATTAAAATATAGGTTAAAAACTTTTTATTAAATTAAAACAGTTAAGACTTAAGATTTGAGTTTAAAATCAAGGTTTTCGGAATACACTATAATTATCAAAGGTTGATGTCTTGGGAAAAAATTTTCTTTTATGTTTCAAAAATTAATTAAGAGTTTAATATACTTTTTTACATTTTATATTTTTTCCCAATTTATCTTTTGTAACAAAATTTTCTTTAAAAGTATCTTTATTTTTTTTTTTAATGAAAGAAGGTCATTACTTAACATTTAGTCTTCTTCGAATTTTATAATTTAATTAAAACAGATATTATTATTTAACAAGTGATGAAAAAAAACCAAGGGTTTTTAAGAAAGCACATTTTCAAAATTATATTGTATTACATACTGAGTTTAACTTTGGAAATATTTACTTGGAAATAGTTACTACTGACTTATAAAATTTACTGCTAATTTTTTATTTAAAAGTTGTTATAGCCCTTCAATGGGGAAGGTTGCCAAATTTCTCAAGAATCTAACTTAAAACCCCCCTCCTCCTCATCCTCTAGTTTTTTAGGTTCTAGGAATTAAATTGTGAATTACACAAAAATTTGGAATTTTACTTAGAATTTTATTATCTAAGCAAAAATGGGTAAAACTAAGAGACACTTTCTTCAATTTAAGTAACCCCTTTTAAATTTAAGAAAAACCTTTAACATATGGTAAAATATAATGTTGGACCTTCAAATTTTGTATATTAATAAAAAAAAAATTGGACAGGTATTCAAGTTACAGGTGCTTAAAAATAGCATAATTTCAATTTTCGGGCCCTTATAGCTCCTAAACAGGGGGCTTGACAAAAAAATTTTGTTAAATGACTCCTACTATTTTTTTAGGATCTAACTTGTCCCAAAATTTCAAGACCCTAGCTTGAACCGTTCAGAAGATATGTGTGGCCGAAAATTTTGCGAAAATTGAGTTTTGCGTAATGTTAAATTTTAGTACCGTATGGCAACCCTAAACATTTGCCTTGTAAAAATTTATAAAGTTTATGAAACCAGCTATTATTTGCCGTTTTTAGATTGAAAATATATGTAACAGAACTCTTGTTATAACAATTTAAATATAGGGCTTTTTCCAACTTTGGGGGGCTGTAGCCCCGTAACAGGTGGGGCTACAGAAAAAAATTCTTCTACGAAATTATTTTTTTTGCAAAAACTACCCATGGTTAAAATTTCTTTACTCTATTTCAAACGGTGTAAAAGTTTTTGTAAACATACGGACGGACGGACGGACGGACAGAGTGAAGCTATATAGGCACATTTTTACAAAATTTTTTGAAAATGTGCTAAAAAAAAGCTTAAATCATATACTCAAACCCTCCTAATATCACCGCTGTATTTTTATTAGAATAATTTTGGTAACTAAAAAATGGTATTGTGGTAAAATTGGTAATATTTAAAGTCAAAGAAATAAAAAGAAAGCACAGAACATAAAAATTACAAAAATGGGACATTTTTATTTTTTTTTTGGTTTTTAAAATAAAGAAAACCATTTTTTATAAAAATTTATGTTTTAAAAACCTGTGTATATTTTGCAAAGAAATTATTTTATCTTTTACCAATTTTCATTCCGGTTTTCTTTTTATATTTTTTTTTTAACTTCCTAAAATGGAATTTAGGGTTCCTCTTCTATATTATCCTGTTCTTTATTCTTTGGGGGACATTAAAAAAATTTTTTTAAAAAGAAATAAACTGAAAAATTTAAAAAATGTTTCTTATTTAATGGAAAAAATTAATTATAAAAGTAAAAGACTTTAAAAACTTTAAACAAAAACTATAAAAGATAAAGAACATACATGGAATAACCTTGAGGGAGGTTATGTGTTTTGGGAATAGTTAAAGAAGATTTTGGTACAAACGAAATTTATTTCCAAAAAAAAAATCGAAAAGTTTTTTTTGGAAATATGATTAAAAGAAAATTTATTAACAATTTGAAAAGAAAATTCTTAAAAGGAAACCACATTTTTAAATAACAGGATTAATATCTTAAGATACTGGATATGTAAATACATTATATACTAATATTATATAACTTGTAAAATAGTTGAGAAACTTTAAAAACACCCACTTAAAATTTAAAAAAAGAATTTTTAAAGTTTTAAAAGTTCTTTTAACCAAAAATTTCGGACTCCTTCAAGTGGAGCGTAGTCTTTATTCTATGTTTTTTGTAAGTGGTATCAAGTTGACCAACGAGAAAGAGAAGGAAGAGTCGGGCCAAAAAGTTGAACTTCATTAAAATTTTAACTTTTTAACTTAGAAGTATTATAAATTTATTAAAGACTTTAAAACTTCTGGGTGGCACAGTAGTTAGGTGCCGAACTTTCATGTGAAAGGCCCGGGTTCAAATCCCAGAGAAAGTGAAAAAACTTTTCTGGTTTTCGACTCGACTCAGCTACCATTCGCCATTGGGTTCAAACTAATGGCTTAATCAATAATTAATAATTATATATCTCTAATAAAAAATACATTAGTATAACAATATAAACAAATAATTTAATTGAATAATATAACTCACAGATATAGAATACCATATAACTCTAATACAAAATTTCATGTTTAAAATTGTATGTGGAATTCATTAAGATCAATTCTAATAACACGAATATAATATCCTATACCAACTATTCCAACATCTACGTATGGTATAGAGAGGCTTTTTAGCCTAACAATTGAACAGTTAGCGCTTAAAAAAAAAAAACAAAAAAATTATACATTGTTGATCCTTTGCAGCTTAACACCACTTAAACACCATATCCATTACGTAACTGGAACAATCTGTTGATATGAATATTTCCCACAATCCAATGCTAAGTACAAGATTTATTTATTTATTTGTTTAAAAACTACGTATAACACTTAATTAAGCAATATTGGTAGGGTTCTCGGCTGTCAGGGCCATTCTGGACTGATTTTAATTGATCTTAGATCTTTACATCTTTTCTAAATTTGTATCTTAAAACTATTTTAATAGATATCTTAATTCATCAATATACTTATTTAAATTTATTATATTTTCTAGACTACTTTCTAGATTTTTCAACTAATCTAAATACTATTTAATTTAATTATTTAATAATTTTTTTTTCAATATTGCAATTCATGTTTTTCTATCTAGATTTTATTGTACTTTTATTTTGACATTATGTTTGTACTCCTTTCGTATGTTATTTTAAGTTTCAATTTTTAATATTTCCTTAAAGTATTTGTTTTTCCTCCTCTTTTTCTATTATTTAAATTGTATTCATAATATTCGGTGAAATTTTGTTTCATAGAGATTGTGTGTCCAAATTTCGGTAAGAGGAAAAGTCAGTAGATTTTTAGGTCAATTTTTCTTCCCTCACTGATTTCGTATTCTTATTTTAGAGCTGTTAGCCAGTGTATCTGTAGAAAGCTATTTGTGTTATTACAGTTAGCTTGCCTCGTGTTTTGTATAAATTGCTTGATTTCCTTTATTATATACTTTTAAATGAACTTGCCTGTGTCTATGGCTTCATTTTTCATTCTGTCAGTTAGTGATACATTTATATTAAAAATCTGAGCACAAATTTATAAGAATTACATGGTTCAGTGGCTTCGGGTGTAAATATATCTGAGTTCAATCCTCATTGAAAGGAAAAATTTTTTTTTGTGTTTTTTTTTTAAATTCAACAGAAATAATAAAAAAAATTACAAATAAAATTAATTTATTTGGATAGTTTCAATTTTATTATATTTTATTTTATCTTTTGCATATAAAAGTGTTTTAATATAAAAGTAAATTTCTGGCTAAAGATTAACTGAAAGAGGAACTGTCTCCCATTTCAGTAATTTACTTTTATACTTAAACACTTTTAAATGCAAAAGATCTACCATCAATTTTTGGTTAGTGAAAATTTTCAATATTTAAAGCTTAAAAGTTTTCAAACATTAAAACAAATGTTTCTTATACCAGCAATTTACTTTTATAATAAAACAGTAACAAATTCCCAAGATCTACCTTCAATTTTTTATTTTCTACATTTTAGGGGGTTAGTACTACTTTAATAAAAGTATATATTGAAAAACATATTTTTTTTTATTTTATTTTTTTTAAATTTAAGTGATGATTATGTAAGCCTATGATCCGGCTCTTTATAGACCATTACAGACCATATAATACAGACCATTTAATTAAAACTTGTTCGCCAATTGACTATAAATAAATATACTTGTACGTATACATATATCAAAACAATGCGTATTTCTAATTTAACTAGATATCTTTATAAAACAATGTCTCCTAATCTAATAAGTACTACGTTCACTAAGTTTATTAAACAGTTTTATAGGCAAGATAAATATTTTTTAAAGATTATCATAATATTTACATTTTGAAAGCTTCTTATAATAACATTAATATTTAATTGTAATGTATACATTATATACTTATACGATTTCTTAAAAAACTTATCCAAAATATTAATTCAACAATTAATAATAACTTATTATTTTTCTTTGTTTTTCTCATTTTAATTAAAAACCCATTAAGAAAAACTATCAAACATAAAAAACCACCATAAAATTTAACTTTTGTTTACATTGCCTTATAAAATATACATACTTTAATAATATTTTATTTTAAATTATGAATTTAAATTTTTTTTTTTAATATAAAATTTCGAAATTGGGGTGAAAATTTTATGTTTAATAAAAATTAAAAAAATTTTATTTTAAAATAATATTTTCCAACAATAATTAATAATTTTGACATTTTAATTATAACTTATGTTTCAATTTAAAAAATTTGGTTATATAATATATATTAATATATATCTATAAATACAAAATTTGGTTAATATTTATATAAGAAAATTGATGAAGAATATTGTAAGAATTATAACGCGTAATAGTGATCAATTATGTATTCGAATTTTGATACATTTTGACATGTTTATATAGTATGAACTACAAGACGCCTGTCATTGTTTTATTACGGTAAAAAAACTATACCATTGTGAATGATTCGAATATTTTCAAGAATTTTAGAAAGTTTAATAGCGAAAGTTTAAAGATTTTTGGATCGAATATGAAGTGTATTCTGATTATAAAGCACTATAATTTTTTTGTTTATATAATTTTGAAGCTTCATCTTTTAATATTCTTAGCTTATTATGCTTATTATTTTGAAATTAAATATAAAATATTTTATTTTAAATTTTTGTTTATTATAAATTATTGGTTAATTGTGAAATTGGCATTATCTGTCACACAAGAAAAAGATGACGCTGATGATTCGTATTATCTTTAAAATATTTTATAAAAATAAAAAACGTAACCGTATGACGTAATAAAAAAACACAAAAGTTTTTAAAAAATCACATTCTCAAAATTAAATAATGTTCCATAATAAGTTTTAGTTAATTAATATATTGAAAAATAATTCATAATAATTATTATGTATTAATTTTTAGTAAAATTTTTTTCAGCACTGATTCATTTACTAAAAATATTTCATAAAAGATTTAAACTTATTTCAAGAATAACTCCTCAAGTTTCTAATTTTAACCGCTTAGAAGATATTATAAGAGATCCTTCGAAATAGAGTTTCACATAAAAATAAAATAAAGTACTGTATGACAACTCTATACATATCTTATAAGATTACCAAATCTGCTATTATTTAGCATTTGAGGGTTTAAAACTTTATAGAACTTTGGCTTTAAAATTTAAATATAAGACTTTTCTGCAATTTGAGGGCCTAAACTCGCTAGACGAGTATTGTGATTTGAACACTATCTCCTTCGACTTAAAAGCAGCTTGCCCAACTGTACATGACTGGATTTTCTTGATTTTTTTTTATATTCTTATAGTTTTATTCAATTTCTTTATAGGTTTTTGAACTTTTGGTGTTATTAGAAAACAAGTAGGTATGATTTTTTAATTTTCCCAATTCTTTTTGGTATTCAATGTAAAAAAAAAGGGTTGAGTCAAATATTTAAACTTAACCTAAATTTGTACTTGTTGCCTAAAATTGTATTAAAGTATCATATAAAAAATTGTATTAAAGTCTCATATTCACATATCTTTAGCATTATATCTTAGATACTTTTATTTACATATATCGGCACTTTACATTTAAAACACAAAAAAATAAATTTAATATTGATTTTTTTGAAAGTGTAATAAGCTCTAGTGAATTGAGTAAGTTCTAAAAAAAAATTTGTTTTTCTTTTAAAAAAATCACTCAACTTATTTTATGTCATTACTTAAGAAAGTGTAACTTAATCGGGATCAATTGTAAATCTCTTTAACATTATGCAAATTTTCGAGTAATACGATTTTCTTTAAATAAAATCTTTTTTTCGAATTTCGGATTTTTTTTGGTATATATATACATATGTAGATATATATCTTTGTATTTTAAATCATTTTTATCCTTGTGAGAAAATTTCAATTTTTGATTACATCAGCCTACTCTAATGTAAATTGAAGTTCTCGATCTTGTAATTTGATTAAGTAGGTATCTACTTTCATAAGTACTTTTTTTATAGTTCATTTTATTGTGAAACGAATTGTTAGGATTGAGTAGGTATTACCTTGTATTTAATTTAAAATACTTTATAAAAACAGAATCTAAGTAAAATAGGTTCTAAGTTTCACCTTAAGTTTCGTACCTTTAAAGTTTTTCTAACTTTAAATTTTTTTAATTTCCATAAGTCTTTTTTTTAATAAAATGGGGCAATATTATTTTCAGTTAAGAAATTGACGAAATCTGGTCACCTTAATAAATTTAACATATTTTTGTAAATTTATTTACACCATATGAAAATAAATTCATGTTTACTGTTATTTATTTTGTAATAATGTCGCGACATCAATTTGATTACAAATTTCCATTTGATTTGATGAAAAGAAAAAAAAATTGAATTTTTAAAAACTGAAAATATAAAAAAAATAAAACTTAAATCATCTTATAATAGACTTAAATTCAAATTCAAATATATTTTGTGGTAATACAAAATTTAAATGCGAAAATAAAAATTTAATATTATTTAAATTTTATAAACATGCAAAAATTTTGTATTTAAATTGTACTTATATGTCAATCAAAGCAATGATTTAACAGTTAACTTTTTGAAATTATTCAAAAAATTTTGAAATGAAAAATATTTAAAAATCTTTAAAAAGTTTTTTACAAAACCTTTAATATGTCTGTATTTAAAATTTGACACTTGGTTCGATAAAATAGCGCGACTATTTAGGTACATACTTGCCTTTACATATTAACCACTACGTATTTATTACATAAAATGAAATTTTTTTTCAACTTCGACTTTGCTACCTTTTATTTTATTCTGTATTTGACACTTGATTTATGACTTGAAGTTATTAAAGCAAATGTTGGCATGAAAGGAAGTCCAACATGTGATATTCCTTTTTTTTTATAAAATAATACATGATTGGATAGAACAGTTGGTAATTGACAGAATAATTTCCTTATACATATTTACACTCTCTGTAACAAAAGTGAACAATTTCTGTAACTTCACATTTTTTTGAATTTTTACTAAAAAATGTTTTGGGATAGGAAAAAATAGCTGTCAAAAAAAAATTTAAATTAATTCATCCGACCAATGGTGTAGGATGTCAGCCATTCAAGAGAAGAGAATCATGTTGAAAACCTGGTCAGATCATATCTAATAAAGAAACATGATTTATGTCATAATATATAAAATAAGTGTACCTGCCACACTTTAAAAGAAAAGACGGACCCACTAACTTATCATATCGTATGTAACAGGGGACTGTGAATAAATAAATAAATTATTAAAATACGTAACTGTTTTTCGTCAAATTTACCAAATTTGTCAAAATTCACTTGATTTTATTATAGGTAGTTGATCAATAAATTTTAAGAAGTTGCATTTGTTGTTTTCTATCCAAAAAGAGTCTGTCAAACCGTGTTTATAGACGAACCTTTATTTGTTTTTAAATTTTCTCTTATCTTCTAATTAAAGCAGGTTTGCAAAACAATTTGCAATACCAATTGTCTGGCCAAAACGGGTTAACAACTTTATACTCTGTTTATACAATCCTCTCATCAAAACTTAAAACTTAAAGGTCACTGTTGGAACTATAGGATACGTTTAAAAGGCTCTTCAAACTTTCTTTCAACTCCACATTCGACTACTGTATAAGAAATTTTAAACATTTCTACGCACTACTGATAAAAAATTATATACCTATATCAATACTTATATCTTTATCTTCATAACAGAATATGATGAATTTCAAAATTTTTCTCTATCAACTAATGAATATCATAATAAAAGTGACAGCCATAGCACAGTCCCTGTTATTTTAATAAGCCTCGAACAATATTTTTTAAATCAAAGAGTTAAATATTAATTTTATCTACGTACACTTTCAAATATAACTTATTCCATTTAATTTTCCAAAATATATAAAATTTTTATAAATGAAAATTAAATTATTGAAACTAATTAACAAAAATTGTCCTTGAAATTACTGAACGGTAAATATTTTTGATGTTATCTCTTAAATAAACCCTACAGAAATTTCTTTAATTGTACCGAATTCTATTATTTCTCTTCTCCACAGTTTTAAAATTCATTTGCAAAATAAATTTAAATATTCTTTTCAATTTTATATACATAAACACATTATATAGAATATACTTTCAAAAAATCTTCCAAATTTTAAACCCTCTCACAAAATAAGCAGTTCTACCAACACCCTTACCAATTAACAATCTGTTCTATATTAACCATCCCTCAACAAACACAATGTTCACCTAACTATAGTTATAGGTACCCACATCTAAAATAGCTAAAAACAAATAAAAACCAAAACAATGTAACCATTTTTAGAAGTTTATAATCATTTTCTAAGCTAATAATAATCGATTTCACTCCATTAACCAAATCGATTTATAACGACATAACCATGGGCAACATCTTAAACCACATCCAGTCACAGTTTGTTAGAGAGAATAGGAAATAAAATTTTTTAAAACAAAAAATTCTAAATATTTTTTATCACTGAAAAATTTGTTCAAAAATAAAAAAGAAGGAAGAAGGACACGTTTCCTTTTTATATAATCAATGAAAGAGTAAATGAACTAAAATACAAAATGAAAACAAAAAATAAAAGAAAAATATTTAATTTCAAAAAAGTGTAAACAAGTAACAACAATAATATTAAAGCAGTGCGTTCAGGAGTAGTTAACCTTTCGTTTTTATAAAGTATGTAAAATATGTTTTAATTTCTACTTTTATCACTTAACGATTCACTGATGATCAGTTTAAGGTTGGCACATCTACGAGATATGTAGGTCTATTAATTTAAATTTTGGGTGTTAAAGGGTTAAAAAAATGTGGGTTAAATATTTTCGTTGACTTCTCGCAAACTTTTAGTAAAATTGTTCTAAATTTTTTATGAGCGAGTTTAACTAAAGCAATCAAGAGAATGCTCAAATAAAATATAGCCACCGGCACATAAATGACTTGAATATCTTTGTATACCTAAATATGAACTACTAAATCCTAAATATACCTGAATACTTAGTAGCTCATTCATATTTTAATACCGGAGAGCATATTCGAATTAAAGCCATTTAATATAGAACATCTCTCTTAAATTTCACACCTTGTGGAATATAAATTATGAAACACTTTTCAATTATGTAAATTTCCCAGATCTTCTGGTTTATAAAACTTTAGTAAGAAAGCTAACTTATTTTTTCTAAACTTCCCATTCTATCTTTATTAAAAATAACTTAACCCTCTTTCTTTTCCCAGTTTTAATCTTTAACAGTTAGGCTACACAAACTAGTTCTAGGGTTTATTCCACCACTTTGGAGGGAGGTGGGAGGTTGGTTTTAGAAGCTACAGGATAATAACGTTTAAGTCATAGATTATCAAGCATATTTTGCTGATGTATTTTACAGTTTTTTTGTCTCTCTTTAGAAGGGGCAGTTATTATTATTCTATATTGAAAAACAAAGCAACGCAATTTAATATGGCACGCCGTACAAAAAAAAACTACAACTCTTTTTGCTCTTCAACATTTTCTTAGCATTAAATATATCTTCCGTATTAAAGCTGTAAAAAATTAATTTACAAAATATTAACATTTTAAATTCTCCTCAAAAGAAATCAATTAAAATAGCCTCCCGTTTTATCCTAGACGCCTTTCCGTCTCTATATTAATATCTATTAAAGGAAAAACAATCAACTGCTACTAACATCTGCGGTGTGTTCACAAAAATTTTAAATTTATACAAAAAATATATATTTAAATATTTTGTTTTGATCTTTAAAAAAACATTTACTTGTAATAAAAGCAACCACTTTATAACAACATTATAACAAAAATAAAAAATATATAACATAACAGATATTTAAAAAGATAATGAAAATTTTAATAAATTTAAATAAAAAAAAAATATTAAATAAAACTGTCATTGTTAGAACTTAAATAAAATAGTAGATACATTTTTATACGAATAGTATCTTTAAAAAAAAAAAATACCGTTAACCGGAAAAGACAATCAAAATGGCAACCAAAAATTATTGTATAATACATACATATAAACCGAAAACAACAGAATTCAGGCCAACGACGACTTTTATATTCTTTTGTAGGAATGTCTTAAACAGAAAAAATTATAATAAAATAACGTTAACGAAGGTACTCTTAGTATACACTAAATATTCAATGAATTAAAAAAAAAAATGGTACCAGATTTTTCCCTTTAATTTTCAAAATCATCTCTCCCACTGTTTTGCTCCAAAATTATTACAGCAAATACAATTTTTAATTTTTGAAGAACCGGAAGAATGAACAATTTGTATTTTTTGTTGAGGTTCTTTTCCTTATTCTATAGTTCCTTGTCTTTTAATTTTAAAGAGTACAGCAGTCTTCATCATCATCATCATTATCATCATGTTAATTTAAATAATCATCGTTAGAAAAAGATGTCGATATTATGAAATGAATAACGGAGAACAAAAAATATGAACCAATAAAACAAATAAAAAAAAATTAAAAAGAAAAATATTGCTGCTTGAATAAAATAAAAATTGAGGACTTTAAATTGTAAACAGAATAACGGTATTTCCTCTTGTTATTTATTTACTATATTTTACACACGAACTCTATAATTTTTTCGGTTTAAACTTAGGTACATATATCCTTGAAACTTAAAAAAAATGTAAAATGTCTTTTCTGCAGTCCTTAAGGTCTCAGAACTTAAACTTACATTGGTGGCTCTGATGTGGCCGTAATGGAAATTAAATAAAAGGCAATTATCAAATTTTTTTATGTAAGTTCATATTGGAAACTGAATAATGTCTAACGAATTTCAATGTGTCTTCTCGCACTTGTTCTTTTGAAAGCCTCTGTATATGCCGAATTTAAAACAGAACTCTAAGTTTCAAAACTTATTTTAATGTAGTTATATTCATTGATCCCAGCTCTATCACTAAATGGGATTCCGGTTTTTTATGTTATTTTACTTTTGACTCGACGACTTTCCAAAAAGATACCAAATAAAAATTTCCTTCCTGAAAAATAACGGTTAATCCTGTGTCATAAAATTTATTTATATCGGAATGTAAATTTCGAACGTACTGACTTTTACTACTGAAGCAGACGCTTCTTTTTATAAAGTAATTAGTTGATTCTGCCTATTTCCACAATTTTTTACCGTTGTTTTTTACATCATCTTCTAATGTCTTATGTTTAACTGTTTCTTATTCTTTATCATTTGGGTTTTTGTTTTTTTTTTTTTCGTTTCGTTACCCCGGGTACACGACGGAGACAAATTAATTAAAGTGGAAATATTCAATTCAAAACAGGCAAAAAGTTTTAATTTTTTATTTTGTTCTTATTTTTCTTACTGCTTCTTATTGTAGGGAATTAAATAGGATATAATACTTACATCCCATTTAAATCTATAAACATAATATACATATATACTATTTATATATATATATAATATACATTTCGGTAACCTATAGAAACTAATATAAATATATAGAATTCAAAATTATTTTATCACTCTTTAGTGCAAAATTGATATGATAACGCTGAGGGTGACACGTTATAGTAACAGTACAAGAGTTTCTTATTTCAAACAAAGCGGTAAGAAAAATAAGTTGACAATTTTCCCCCTACATACATTTTTGTATATGTATATATTATATAAGCCAAATTATTAACGCGGATTTGATTTCATCTTAATTGGAAAGTAAAGAAAAGAAAATGTTTAGTAAATTAAAAAAATTTTAGGCAGTTAATAGTTTGAAAATTGAGAAGAAAAGTGATATTATAATTGGTTATGATGGTATAACAACGGAATTAATATTGAAAATTTTAAAATTTTCATGGCCTTCATTAAAATTTTCCGGGAAAAGGATTAAACATAGTAAAAAAAAAAGAACATAAGAAAAAAAAGGTTGTTGTAACGGATTTACTTAAATTTGAAACAAATTTTCAATTCTAGAGTAATATTAATGTAAAAATGGAATTTTTAAATTACAAAAAACAAGAAAGAATTAAGTATTTAAGGAAAACTTTATAAATTTATTAAAAAACGTATATAAAAGTTATATTAGGCAATATAACAATAAAGTGATCTGTCTTACATAATTTAATGAATCCACCCGATAATGGTCTATTCATTAAGAAACAAAACTGTTAAAGATATTGTTGTATATTTTGAATTATACAGAAAGTACTTTAAAAATTATTTGTAAAATACTTATTAATTACTCCTATAAATTAATGTATAAAATATTGAGCCCTACAGGTACTTACTTACTGGTTACAATTTGATTGATTTGTCTATCAATGAATTAATCTAAAAGATCTGGGTATCAAAATATTAGCGCATATCTGGGGCCTATTGCACCAACCACTTATCAATAATCAAATAATAATTTTTTGGATAAATGAGTTTTTTTTAACTAATCAAACTTCATTGGTTTGTTGTCAAATATGTCCAACAAAATTTATCAAAAAAAAAAATAATAAGTTGATTATTAATTTAGTGATGAGTTGTTGGTGCAATAGTGGCTTGATCTAAATAGTTAAATACGAAGCTATGCTCTCCCTCCGTAGCAAAAGTAAAATTTTACCTTAATTTAGTTCTGGATAGAACAAAAAGGAATCTTTTTCCTATCGGGATTTGCCGTTATAATTAATTCAAAAATAATTATAACGGCAAATCCCCTGTAATAATTATTTTTTTCAGAATCCATATGATTTGACGACTTTGTAATCTTCTATCAGGATTTGCCGTTATAATTAACTCAGAAATAATTATAATGGTAAGTCCCCAGTTATTTATCAATATTTATAAATTTAAAAGGTATTGACTTTTACAGTTGAAATAAAGGAATTTAGTGATAATAAATAACTTCAAGATTGCCATTACACTTTTTAACTCTACTTCTCTCTTTAACGTAACTCAAGTCATTAGAATTCGTTTTTAGGTTTCGGAATTTAACAAAAAATTTTAAATTAAACAATAAAAGATAGCCATACCTTACTTTACAATTTAAGACAATAACGTGCACTCTTAATTCAAAACTCATCTACACTATGAATTCAAAACTCATGACTCAACTCCAAATGAAAAGTTTTACATAAATTAAGATTAAAATTTTTGCGTAGGAAACACCTTAAAATAATAATTTCCATATCCGTTTTTATGAAAATAATTTTGAATTAAAAGTGTTTTTTTTTTAAAACTTCCATATAATATTTTTTTTGATAATTCACAAATTATTATAATTTTCATTTTTACTTATAAAATTTCAATTATTTCTTTCGTTTCTTTCATCAAATATAATAATAATTCAAATAATTTATTTTTGTATCCATTCTAGAATATCCATTTTATCCATTCATCAAAAGTAAAGTTTTTTTTTAAAAGAAAAAAACAAAGTAACAAAAAAGAATATAATTTTTAGTTCCTCATTAATAATAACTATAATTATTATTTTCTTTATTTTAATGTGAAGAACAGAAAGCGAATCATTCAACCAAACGATCAACGATACTAAAATAAGAATACAACGTCACGTAATTTTAACCAGGGGTCCGAAACAAAATGATTTTGGAGCAAAATTCAAGTGTTCTTTAATATGTTGTTCCTCTTGGTAGAATGGAACAAAATGTTGATCCGAAGGACGAATTGAAATGAATTGAAATAAAGTTCAAGCTCTCTGATACTGGGACCCAGAAAGTGGACGAACTTAATTTAAAAAACCTATTACCCGAACCTATCGTACTGTAGTAGAAACTAAAAAGCCTCTAAAATAAGAAATGTCTCAAAAAAGGGCACCTTTATTTTTGAAAGCTAACCATTGGAATGGGCTTAAAAGTCAAAATTTTTCAATTTTTATTGCTGTAAGCTTTAGGTTTTACTAAAAAAATAGGTTTTTTGGTATTTTTGAAAGAAAAATTCTACGTAGAATATATAGTCCTGTAAACGCTGACACGGTCTGGCGAAGAAGAGACAATGCCGAACTCTACGAACTGTATAATGACGTTGATGTAGTCACGAAAGTCAAAATCAGACGCTTTCATTGGCTCGGTCACGTCGATCGAATGTCAACCAATGCTCCACTCAAGAGGATATTTGAAGCCACACCTTAAGGAAAGCGACGCCGAGTGAGACTGTACCTCCGTTGAGGAGATGAGATATCGGCAGATTTAAAAAAACTGCATATTGCCTATTGAAACGGATCTTCATGGTTTGTAGTTCCTAACAAGTAAGTAGTGAAAAATAGGTTAAAAATAGATTATTTTGGTCCAGCTACTGAATCTCTAGAATCGGGATCTCTCAATTTTTGGGTTTACGTAATTGAAATTTAATTCAGTTAGTGTTCCAGAGTGGGATTTTAAATAGGACCAATTTTATTTTTGTTCCGAAATAAATATCGTTCTGGAACTTTCCATTTTTATTTTAAATTTCCTTCCGAACCCCTGATCAACGATGCTAAATAACAAATCAATATAACGTCATTTTTAACTCAACCTGTTCGAAACATTTAATTTTCCCACAACAAACCAAATAATATACCACAAAACCTACAATGTACAATATATCATACAATATAATGCATAGTTATAACATAAGTTATAACAATATAAACCAGAATATCGTTTGTATATGATTGATGATATCCCAAAAGCAAATGTGTTTTTTTGTTTTTTTTTGGTTATTCGTTTTCGTGTTATAATTTGAAGTTTGGGTGTATGGCATAAAGTGTATAATTTTCTTATAATTTATTGTATATAAATACTTGTATAATATGTAGATTCCCACGAATACACACACACGTATAATATATATTGCATACACCAAATTATAAACCATAGTACTTTTGAATCCTCTTTCGCTCCAATAAACGAAATTCTCAATAATAATGGTTTTGATGATTTTGTTTTTTTATTGTAACTTCACTTTTTAACTTACGTTTTCCGGACTTAATTTCATAGTATTTTATAGTGAGCTTGTAAGTCATATATTATTTATATATCTATATATACTTAAATATATTATGTAATATATAAATAACACAAGAACATTTATAATATTTTTATACACTTATCATCCTCAAATTATTTTCAAAATTATTTTTTTTTTTTCAACTTACACAAAAACAAACGTCCAACCATTACAAAGTAATAGGAGTAACACCCGACCTAAGTTAATTTTTATCAGATTTCCGGTCAATGCCATATAAAATAAAAGGCATACACCAAAAATCGTATTATACAAAACGCGGTGGGACGAATGAGAGGATGAAAAAAGGAGGAACTGGAATGTGCCTACCCTCTCCTTATAGTAGTAATATAGAAGGGAAGTCGTATTATAGAAAACGTGGTGGGATAAAAGAGTGGTGGGTCAGGACTATATACAAAATATAAGTCGTATTATAGAAAACGTAAAGGAACAAAAGAGAAGACGGCAGAAAGGAATAATATGATTTTATAAAAAAATATGAAATATTTTTAGATCCTATTTTAGATTTTCTATAAAATGATAAAAATCTATGAACCCACATACACATTCATAAATTATTATACACCTACATATTTAGTATATTTTAACTTTTCTAATTCATCTGTTATTGTTTTTACTTTTTTAGTAATTTTCTTCTCTATTAAATTACAATTATTTGATTTTATCTTGTCACGTTTTTTCAACTGGTCTCCTAAGATACCACACACACACAAGCACATTTAGTAGAAATGAGCTCTGATAATATTGTAACAAAAAGTGAAATGTAACTAGTGCCTATCATATATCCTAACCTAACTTTATTTTTCCTTTTTTTTCTGAATAGGTTTTTTTTGTTTTTGGTTCCCAAGAATGGAAAACACTTTGGGGAGCACAGAACACAAACTTAAAAACAAGGATCTAAATAAAAGGGGTATAAAATAACCATAACAAAAAATACTAACAACAAGAGGCTCACCTTTATAATAGTAATAATATACTAGTTTATTATATAAAAAAAAAAACAATAAATGTCTAAGTTTTGAAATGGGATAAACGAATCTTGGCATTGGCAAAATAAAAAAGAAGTTCTTATCTGTGTTTGTAGTAGTGTTTGTTTTTTTATTTTGTTATGTTTATTTTTAAATGTACACAGCTGTTCTTATTTTTTTGTTAGTTTTTTTTAAATTTTTAAAAAAAAATATTTAAACAACATCAAAAACAAAGAACATACAACAATAAGTAGGAAAATAGTGTTGGCAAAGATTGTTATTCTTTTTTTGTCGGGTTTTAAAGAGATTTTGTTGTTTAAGGGAAATTTCATTCTTGTATTTGGCGCCGCATTGTTTTAAGAACAATTCTATTAGAGAGAATAGAAAACATAACTGATATTCTAAAAGCTAAGTTTGTTTTAGAATATTCAAAGACACAAACCCTTTTACTTAAAACAATTTTTTTGCATAACTTTAGGAGGATCGGATTAATAAAACTTTTAAAATACATCCTTTTGACGTTTTGGCATGTACATTTTACTTTTATAATGTTTTAATAATTGAACTATGGTGCTTCAGATTGTACAGATTAGATTTGCTTATAAATATTCGTTTTTCATTATGCAAAGGGAACTACATTCCATTAAATGTGTTGTTTAGCGTTAATAGTGTAGTATGTGCACAAATTAGCTAAATTTAAAACGAATACTATAAAGCAAAATTCCAAAAGCCTATCAAGCTAAGTTTTCTACAACCAGCTCCCCTAAATGCTTCCACATCCTGATCGTCAAAAATAAAGGTACAATTGTGTCACAACTACTAACCTTTAGTGTGGTTCAAAAAGAGTATGGCTATGGTGTATTAAAGTCACTAATCTATTCAAAGGAGCTCCATACAGATACATTTGGAGGCTTTCAAAACTTACTATTGCTTCTCGTTTCGTTTTACCTTATTTAAAAATAATTACTATACACTCTTGAACTTTATTGATTCCGTTGGTATTTATATTACAAAAATAATATTCTAATTAGAACTGAGCCAATAAGCATCGCGCTCCCTTTTTTGATTGAACGGCGAAAATTTGCTAAATAAATTAAATGGAGAAACCTGCTTGCTATACTGTATTTAAATACAGGGGTGGGTTGTTTCGAGTATTTAAGAAGTGATCCCTTTTTAATATAACTAAACCCTATAGTTTTATATAGTCAGCGGGAGCTGTTATAATCACTATACACTATACTAAAGTCTTGTGCAAACTTCGTACCATATTAAAGCTCGTAATATAAAAGTTTCCTCCGATTTCAATTGGTCAAACTGAAGTAAAAAAATACCAAAGTCTATTTTGAGGAGATTTAGGAGGTAACGTATAGGTTCGAAATTTTACAAACTAGACCGACTTTTGTCTGGATACACTTTGGTTCAAGACAAATCAGCTTCCTAGAACCTTAAACTCATCGGTTTAGTTGTAAGACTAGTTTCATAAAAATTAATTTCCTGTTGAAAAATCCTCTCCACCGTTGTAGTTGGAAATCGTTTCTAACTCGAATTGTTACAGTGTGAAAAAAAAACACAGAAACAATCCAAAATAAACAATATATCATGTATACAACTTTTTTTTTTAGAATATGTATATTATATGTACATAGTACATAAGGATAACAAATAATCCACAGAAGAATTTTGATGAGAAATTATTTATTCCAATCAGAGTCCATTTGCCAAGACAAGTATTTTTGTTTTGAGATTTTTTTTTTTTTTTAAAACATGGAAAAGTAGGAAAAAAATTTCAAATTCCCACGTCCATTTAATTTTTTTTTATTTATATATATTATACGTATATAATAAAAATATTCATATAATGTAAAGATATACTGTAAAAATTATAACATAATATACAAGTTACGAATATCCTATAATATATCCTATAAACTGTTGTTCTATTTTTTATCATCATCAACTTGTTACGCGTTGTTGCACAACATTTTGTTGCTTCTTAAGTCACTGTATATAGATATATAAATATATATATAAATGTATATATACTAATAAATAACATTAAAATCATCTATAAGGCTCATGATGGTATTAATAATATTTTACTGATAATATTGGTCATTTCAGTTTATTTATTTTAACACCCCCTCAATTTGGTCTTTTTACTCTTACCCTGGCCCTCCATGCTATCAAATTTTTCCATTCCTTAACATTTTATCGTAATTTTGCTTTGATTTGTTATTCCATGGTTCTGTTTTTCTTTTTTGAAGATAAAAAATTAAAAATGAACAAATCATTCATCGATCATTAATGACATCACAAAAGACCAGGATAATAATCAGCTCTATGTATACAGGATTAAAATATAAAATAAATAAAGAAGAAAATGAAAAATTAAATAATAATCAACACAAGCAAACTAAAATACAATATAAATTAGAAAATATTGTTAGAATATTGACTATTTTTGAAAGTAAAAGAACAGCAGGAGGAATCAATGTTTTAAAGGAGGCATACAATTTTTATATTTACTGGATACAAATAAAGTCCAATGGATAATGGAATGGAGCAGTACGATATTATGGATACAACGAAAATGTATAACAGTTTATATCATTTTTAGATAGGAAATATTTAATTCAGATAAATGCTTCATTCAGTTACTCCTGTCGAAATATTTTAGAAATTTATCTGCTTAACGGAGCGATCTATCTGTATGTAAAGTAATGCTCTGTTGAACAATCGAACTTAAAGCTAAAGGAGTTCCAAGTGCTTATTTCCAACCTGTGGTAGATCCAAGATGATTCAAAACTGGTTTTGAAAAGTCATTTGTTGACACGGCCGTTAACATGCGGTGTATAATTTCACCTAACTTGGGTCTTTTGTCAATAACGTTTCATTATACAATTTGCATAACATCCAAACTAATCTTTTTAGGTACATTACCAACATACCTCAAAAATCTCCTACAATTCCGTCCTAGTGTTGAGTTAGCTTTTGAAACAAAAAAAGTACTCACTGTTTCGGTGAATCTAAACTTGTAGCTCTTGATATGCCAAGGGTTTTTGATCAAGTATGGCTCCGCACATGAAAGGAGGATTATCTTTGGAATAGTCGTAATAGAGTCTCTGTTAACAGTTTAGTGCTTGAGACTTGATAAATATATTCTTTAGTTTCACAAAACTCCGTTTTATAATCTACTCTTTATTTTACTTTTCATCAATAAAATACTTTCCTCTAGAAAAGAGTCTTTATATCTACTGACCTTATTTTTATTTTCTTCATTTTTAGGACCTCTTTATACATTAGCATAAAATTTTAGAATCAAGTGATTTCTGATTGCACTCAACATAATTTAAACTAGAAATCATAAACTGACGTCGTCAATATACATTAGATCCTACACTCTGCACTTATGAATTGTATCTTTGCCTCTTTTATGAAGCTCTTCCAATCCATGAAGGAACAGATTATTTTACAACTAAAACCACATTTCCCATTTAGTAATTTTTAATCCCTTATTTAATCTCTAGCAATTTCTTCCTGGTTCTCTTTTAACTTCAAATTTTCAATGCAGTCGATTATTTTGTTAATAACCTTTTTTTAACGACCTTGGTATTTCAAGTTTAAACTATATGGCACAACAGACACGTTTATTTTCAAGCTTCTTATGGTCCAACCACGTGTACACACTTTTCAAATATGTAACTGAATAATAAATCCTGTATTTTGTACGTGATTATAATTAACAATTTCTTTCCCATTAGTTTTAAATCTCTAGGCCGCATACTGTGATAATTCCAGTGTTTTGTATATACACTATACAAGGAAATTAATCAATTCCTGCAAACTGGTTACGCGAATAATCCAATTATAATATAAACCTTAGATAATACTTTTGGAAATACCTTGGATAGGCTATCTATACCAATATTCTTAATATCACATTTCTCTTTCTAACACTCCCTGGCCGGATTCCCTTAATTTGTATTCACGGAAAATAAACCCACAAGAATAATAATTATTTTACACAGGGGTTCACAGGACGCAGCTCTTCTTATAAATCTTTAAATTAATTTCATTTTCTACTATTTTCTGAGTTTTTCCTATTTAATTTAACGGAACTTTAATTACTGAATAATTTTATTTTTATTAGGGAAATTTTTTTTTTGATGGAAAATCAATTTCCTTATTAAGGGAAAATTTACAACAAAAATAACTAATTGGGTGATTGGAAGGAAATTTACCAAATGATGGGTTCCTAATTTTTTGATTTGATTTTTTTTTTTATTTTGCATTTCCTTTTTTTCTTTTTGGAAAAATAAAATTAATTATTAATTTTCTTTTGATTGAGTTCCATTTTTATTTAGTCCCTCATACCAACCACAACATTCACAAATAGAACAATACAAAAAATAAAGAAAAACAACAATTTTTTAATAAGAACGCAAAAGAAAATACTGGTAATTAATAATTCTGACAGGACCTGATTTTTCATTCAAATCAATTTTTTGATAGCTTATAAAAAAAAAATAATGGCATAAAATTAAAAAAGGAAATAAGTATTACAAAAATGGTTACGAATGGTTGAATTGATTTTTTTTCATTTTAATTTTCATTTACAATCAAATTACAAACAAATACAATCAATAATTATGAAAAATAACAGATGGGGTTAAAATTCTATCAGAATATAATTGACGTTATTTGTAATGAAATTGAGGTTAAAGAAAATTATTAATGAAGAATACCTTGTAATTTGACTTTTGAAAATCTTGAATATATTATTTTAATTAGAATTAATAACACTGACCTTACAGAAGCCTAAAACGGATGATCTCAATTAAACTAATTAAAAATATAATAAAGTTTTAATTTTTAATAGTACCTAATAATTTTAAAATAAGTACGGTAAATTATTTCCTAATACGCAATAATATAAATTTGAATTCCACTACTTTGCAGCACTGTATTTTGAAACGATAGTACTACGCATGATGTGCAAGGATGACTAACTAGACAAGAACGACATTTGGAAGATTATGGCACGTTTGGAAAACAGCCGACTTAGTCGCTAAGAGAAGAATACTGAAATCTTGTGTTAAATCATTACTCCTGACGTGGCATGGTTGATGGATTATTTGTGTGTAAGGGTTCGTTTATGCTGTAGCTACGATAAGTGATAAGAGCGTCCCAGCTCTAACATAAACGCATCCTGAGAATAATCTGCAGAGGTTTCTAGTCAATGACAACCATGGAGTTATAGAGTATTACAGAGGGAAAGACATAATTGGTATAGTTATAGCCATTAAAGAAAGAGTTAGGCAGGCTATACAGTAAGAAAAGCTGTTCTATATCCAAGTCGGCACTAAATCATTTGAACTCTAAAGGAAAAAGGAAGGTGGATAGATTTAAAATTACATAGAGAAGAGTAAGGAAAGAAATTGTCGTAACAGGAGAAACCTGAACTATCACTTCAATCGATCCCAAATCCACCACTTCAATTGATCCATGCACCATCCACTTTAATTGACCCTAGGGACACAAAACAATATAGGAAGGAACACCGTTATACCTAATTTGAAGGTTTGACCTTAATCTGATAACTAAGTTTGGAATTTGTTCGTTCGAAAGCTTCCAGAATTCGAAGTAATGGCCCGATTTCATCCATATTCAATCTTTCCTTATCGTTTTCCTCTTAATTTATTCATTAACAACACACAGTATTAATTTCATTAAGATAGCAACATTATTTATTGATTTATCTAGCGTACAGATGGACGGTCAGACGGTCGAGCATCGCTAAATCAACTCAAGTCGAGACGCTGATCGAAAATATTAATACTTATCTATATTTAATTCGTTTTCTGTCGGTGGATACAAACTCCACACCAAAGTTTATACACCCATTAGATCCATTATCTTTATTAGGTGTAGGGTATAAAAACGGAAATTATCTCAATTAACCGTTATCGGAAGACAGATTGAAATTTGAAACACTAGAAAATATAATATGATTTCACCATAATATAATTATAGTGATTTTAAACTATAAATAGGTAACTATAATGTGTATGAACTAATTTTATAATATCATACATTACAATTTAATTTAATGTATTATATTAAAAATTAAATTTACTTATTATAACTTATCGTGTCAACATCATATCATTTTTATAACGTGATTAAAAGTAGTTAATTTAAAAAGCAAAAACTTTTAAAAGTTTTAAAATAATATAAGTTATTTAAAATAAAAAAATTATAAATTATTGGTTTTACTTGTTAAAAAATATTTCTTAGGTTAAAAAGTTATTAAAATGTTTATTAAGAAATGAAAAAAAAATGTGGGAGTATGTGAAACCCTTCTTTTCACCTAAAAAAACATATTTGAAGGTGAAAAGAAGGGTTTTCTATATTTCATGACAGGTTGATTTAAGATTTTTATAAATTTTTAATAAATGACACCAATTTAATAATTGTAGGTTATTTATAATTTGTTTATACATAATTTATTTTTAAAATTCAACTATCATTAAAAATGTTTAAAATCCATGGATCGATGGATCGATAGATTAAAAAAGGTCTTTTTAATTGCTTTTAAATTAAACGACAGATTGAGATTCTAAATTGATATTAAAAATATAATATCTATTTCTTTTTTAGTTAACTTCTTTCTCCTAAATATATCCCCCATAGCTTTCTTCATCTCGCATAATCCCAGAATTCTTAACTTAACAAATCTGATTCAAAAAGATCTTTTCGCATCCCCATCCCTGAAGCCATGCGCTACATTTAAATATCATAGGTCCAATCTTAAAATTTGGTTCATAAAGAGTTGTGGTTTTGGTGACTTCAAGTTGTATACTGCCTCTAACTCCAAGAACTAAGCTCAGAACTATAAACTAACTTTCGAAGCTTATCATATATGTCCCTTGTAAAAACGAAAAATTTAATGGACTTTGGGAGGTAAAAATGATTCTTAAAAATAATTTTCTAATTCTTACGAACTTTTCAAAAATTGCTTTTATTACATGCGTATACAATTTGTAGAAAGCTAGATGCGGACTTTTTAAATGTTTTTATACATTTTAAGTTTTAAAAACAAGGTCGGCTCAGAACTTTCGCCGACATATATATACCGAAAAATATTTCAAGTTCCAGGTTTATTACCGGTAAACATCAAACTGATAAAACCAGCGAAGAACCCCGTAGTACACATGTAATTTAAACCCAAAATTTAATTATTTACAATTTAACTGTTAACCGCTGGGTGGCACACTGGTTAGAGTTCCGAATTTTCATGCGAAAAGCCCGGGTTCGAATCACAATGAAAGTGAAAAAATCTTTTATCATGGTTTTGGACTCGACTCAGTCATTGGGTTCAAATTAATAATCAATAATTATATATCTTTATTAAAAAATACATTAATATAACAATATAAGCAAATGCAAAATATAAACAAATAATTTAATTGAATAATATAACTCACAGATATAGAATACCAAATAACTCAAATGCAAAATATTGGACTATAAACAAAAATAGAATTGTAAATATTGAAAATTTAAGACGTATGTGCATGTTATAAGGCTTAGTAGCATCCCATGTTTAAATTGTATGTGGAATTCATTAGGATCAATTCTAATAATACGAATATAATATGACCCTCCGTTGCAACATGTACCTATGGTATAGACCGCGCTTATTAGCCTAACAGTTGAACAGTTAGCGCTTAAAAAAATAAATAAATGATCTTAAGATTTTGTTTAATTTATTATTGCTTATTACAATGGCAATGCCACACAATTATTACCTTAAAAACATATTTAATTAATCATAATAATTTTAGAACTCTAATTTCTTATATTACTACTAATACTACTTCTACTAGTACTTGCATTTAAAAACAATGTTTAATTATTCCTAAAAAAAAATCATATATAAATATCAATTAATTTTAATTTTATTTATTTAAAAAAAAAATCAAAAACATTCTAAAAATATATTCAAATATATTTGTTTTTAAATCTTATTTAATTAATTTTAATTAAAGTTTATCTTTAATATATTTATTTTCATTTTAAATTTTTCTTTAATTTTAGTTTATTTTTCATTTTCAAAAATAATTTTCAAAAAGTCAAAAATCCATACAATTTAAAAGTTAAGTTCCTTAATAAAAAATTACTTTACAATGAAGTTAACAGTTATATACATACACATGTATATAATATATATACACAGACAAACAGATGAAACAAAATAATATGTAATTCAATGTAACATCTAAACAGAAAATATAATATAAATAAGAAAACAACATTTAGAATTGCAACAAAAAAAACATAGAAATAAACAAAATTATGCTGTAAAACCATATTGTTATTTAAAACCCAAATGTACATATTTGCATACAGTGTCGGACAAAAATATGTTGCAAAAAATTGGCTAACTTGACAATTAAACCTGGAAGAAGTTTAATTTCAAATGTGCCCTTGTCAACTTTCAAATATCAGTGCTAACCAACTATGATGTTGGAATTTAAATGAACTATTGGTTCGGATAATGGCTAGCATTGCCAACGTTCTTTCCTTATTACTTCACTTAAAGATTTTCAATTTTAACGTGGAAAAATAATTAGATTCACATCAGTAATCGGGTTGCGAACTCTGTGAGTATTATGTACGGATTTTAGTTTTTAATCTTTTAGTGTTATTAGTTGCAAAGATATGTACTCGGGTTCCAACAGTCTCTATGGCACTTACTCTAATCTTTGTCCAGAGAAATCCCAAAATTTGCAAATAGATATGGCAATACTTTACTTGCCTACTTTTAAAATCAAATTCATAGAATAATTAGGATGGATGAACTGACGAACACTAATATGTGTGTTCAGATTTAATTTCCTTTACTAATCCGATCCATGCATTAGATTCTAAATCTAGCATGTCTAGATAAATGAGTTACAAACAGGGGAGCAAAGGTATTATGTCGCTCACCTTTTGTCCGCACGGTTGTATTGGATCAGTTTTATAGTTTCTAAATAACCCCTCCGTTTCTCAACTAAAGGCTGAAAAATAAAAATAACCTTCGTGAAAATATAATATACAGCGTCTAAATATAATATTTTTGTTAGAAAAAAGTTTAGATCTGTCATCCTTCGGTTGTACGAATGTGAATAAATAGTGGTTTCCTCTTTTCACATGGTAACTTTCGAATTACATCTTTTATTTAGATGAGTGTTAAAATTATTCTGGGAGTATAAAACTCCCATAACGGATATAAGGGTTTAATAAGGAAATGTCAAAATGTCAGTGGCGGAGCTGTAACGCATTCCTCTTTATTTTGTTACTTACTGCAGTTGATAAAATATGTATATTTTTAGTGTATATTTACTTTATGCATATATCTATATATATTTTTTTTTATATATACAATTATTATACACTTACATAAATTAAAGATAATTTTATTACACCCAAAAAAAAAAAAAAAATTTATTACGTTGTATAAGAATGGTAAGCAATTCTTACGAAAATAAAAAAAATAAAACTTTTTTAAAAATAAAAACTCGAGTACTTATAAATTTTTTTTTCTCATCTTTTAATGCAATTTTAAAATTTATACAAAAATATATATTTATATACAGAATATTATTCATATTATACTCGTAATGCATGTGTGTATGATTGCATTCGCAAACAATTTAAAAAAAAATCCATATCCAAAATGAATATTATGTTTGTTCTATTTCCGTTTCAATTTTTTTTTTTATTTCCTGCTTCCATGAGCAGAAAACGTGTATTGCATTTTTTTTTTAAAAAAGTGAATATGTATGTGAAAAAATGAATATTTAGAAAACTATAACTGTTGTTTGCATAATAACGGTAGAAGTTATAGTTGACAGAAGTCTTACAAGTATGAAACTTATTGTTATTTAATAAGAGTTTTGCTGTGAAATAGAATTAGATTGTACTGTCAAAAGTCGAATTATAATTTGTGTGATTCATTCAAATGTATTTTAGGATTGTTTGGCTAGATTATCTGAACTGTATCACTGCTTTTCATTATTTATCAGATGTAATGTATGAATTAATATTTTAGTGTACTTGTGTCGAACTATGATAATATTATTTAAGTTGATTATGATATCTGGAGTAATTGTTTTTTGTAGTGAAAACTTGGGGTTAATGTAGTGCATTACTTTTGGTATGTGATCTAAAGTAGCTACCCCAAAATTTTAATTTAATATTTTTTCCTTTTCTTGTCTTTTCCTTGAACTTTTGTTAGAAAAGAAATTAGGTATTTGATGGCCTTGTCACTGTATCGTTCTAGGTTATCAAACTCAATTATTGCTTATCATATTAAAAATTTTCTTGTTCATGATTAACCCCAATTCCTAAGCAATAATAGTTAACAAATTTTGTTTTATCAGTTTGAGCTAGATCATGTTTTCTTCATCCCCTATAATCCCATAGAATCCTACATTTTCCAAACTCGATTACGAAAATTCCCTATCTCTATCCTCAAAACCTAGTTGTAGATTTGCATCACAGGTCCCATCCTCAAGTTCGTTTTAAAATGAGTTGTGGTTTTGGTGTGTTAAAGTCGCACACTTCCTACACACAGGTCCACAGAGATCTAATAGGTGGATTCCAATAGGAACTATGCACAGGTTTAATAGGCGATTTTGATGTCTTCCATAACCTTCCGTAAAAAAAAACTTATTTGAAAAATCAAACTAGATATGAAATGTTTTTCATTCCGGGTAAACAAAACACCCTGTTTTTTAACAATAGATAAAAACTAGAGTTGTGCATCTTAAGTATACGTTGATAGTATAATATGTAAGTATTATAAACTCATATTATGAAAATTTTGTTTTTAATATCCTGTTTTAAAATTTAGTACTTGTACCAATATTGCAATGAAATAGATTCTCAAAACTGTAATAACGATTATAATGCTAATATTTTATAAAAATTTAACTGCTAATGCATCTTTAGTTTGAAGCTTGAACGGTTTGATTTATAACCTTAAGTCAAATTGATTTATAATTTGAAATTTCCCTGTTTGCAATCCCAGATAATGTAAAATCAATTGGAACAAAAGGCTTAAATCTTTTGGGAGTTTGGAGTTGCCTCAGGAGTTGACTCGGAGCGGTAAGCTTTCATCAGTGAAAAGTTGTTGGTGCAATGAGCCCTGATCCTGGAAAAGCAGAGTATCATCTCACCGCCATAATGTAGGAGCTGGTTGTCTATTTTAAAAATATCTACTAGTTAATACTTGGGAAGAAATTAAAAATATTATGCCAAAAATCAAAACCTGCCGTCGTAACACACGGTTAGCAGCTCAATCTCATTCATATACAGTAGAGCTTTGTTTAGAACAAGAACTCTGAAATTTAGAAACTCTTTTTTAAGTCGCACCTCGAAATACCAGAACACATTACCTCCATATGTGATTCCCAATTCATATGACCTAGAAAAATTCAAGGAGGAAGTCAACTTATACCTCTAGAGTTGTCTATTCAACCCTTGATAGACATATATATTTATGCGTTATCGCTACTTTTCAGCCATTAAACTGCGCAAGCACCTAGAGTACTTATCCCATTATTTTGGCATTATTTTCGGGGGGAGATAATTTTTGTTGAGTAAAAATCTCACACTACTTGGGGGATTAGGATGTCAGGTACCTTTTGAAGGTTTCCTCAGAAAAACAAAAAAACAACAAAAAAAAAATCTGAAGAGGTTTAAAATGAAGGTTTATCTAATCTAAGTTTCATATTAAGTATAGTTGTGGCACAATAAAAGAAACTATGGAATTATTTCATGGTTTGTGGTTTCTTCATAACCACTGTAATTTGATAGAAATTAAGTCTTCCAATACCCTATAGTTCAAAAACTTTTAAATTTTATAAATATTATTTTGTTGCAAGATTTTGGTAGTTTTACTACCAACATTTATTTGGTTTATATTTTTCTTAAATTACTACTTTATGTAAGTATGTATGAAAGTAATAATACTATGTAACCAAAACATATTTATACATTTCTACTAACTATTATAATATATAATATTTGTATAGATATTTCGTGCATACTAGCACTAAACTATAAAAAAATTCAACACTTGAATCTTTGCCTCAAAAGTTAGCATAAAATACAACTGCTTTATACTGTTGTATATATAAGTACATATCGAATAAAATATGTAAACTTACAATTTTTAAGATTTTATGACTATTATTAACAAAAATTCAGTTTTTTGTTTTAAAATTCAGATGTCGACAAAGTAATCATTCTAAAAGTATGTAACAAGTATGTACTCTTGATGTAAAAAATTTATTTCTTTTCAGAGCATGTCCATTTTAATTATTTTAATTTAATGCAAAAATGTATCATAGTTTAAAAACTGTTTTAAATGTCCCTACTATGAATTGTTAGAGTTAGATTGTACTCTTGCATTCTTAAAGCTGGTTGTAATTTGTCTAGAGTCCCCACATAATATTATGTTTTTTATGAAAGACAGTGGGAAGCTTCTATAGTCACTCATTAGAACTAGTCTGGGGTTCCTTCAGGAAACCATGCCCTTTTCTAATCAAACTTTAAGATGAGACTTGACATATTAATGCACCAATTAGTTTCAAGCGTAAGGATTTTTTAGGTAAAATTGGAATATTTAAAAAAAAATTGCATATTTTTAGGAGGACTTATTTGATTAAAGAAAATAATATTTAACAATAATTTTTATCCAGATTGTTAGAAAATATTTAGTAGTAAATATTTTTTATTGAATTTTTATAGAAAGCCCTGTAACAGGTTTTGTCTTAGGTAATTTAAACTCTGATATTTCATTCGTTGCTTTTAAAATTCAATAACGTTAATTGCATATTTTCAGGATGATTTTTTTGATTTCAGGAAATTGACATTTTAGGAGGACTTTGAAAGCTTAAAACAGTTGGGAAACCCTGTTGAAAATAAACTTTAAGGTGAGACTTGACATATAAATGTAGAAATTAGTTTCAAGCATAAGGATTTAAATATACTAAGGTAAGCTTAGGATATTTAGAAAAAAATTACATATTGTTAGGAGGACTTGGTTTTCAAGAAACCAGTTTTTTTCAGAAAGTAATATTTCAATTGGATTTTTATAGAAAAAACTATAACAGGCTCTGTATTAGATAATTTTAAGTCTGATTTTTCATTCAATAATATGAATTACATATATTCAGGATGATTTTTTTGATTTAAGGAAATTGACGTTTTGAGAAGATTTAAAAAGCATAAAGCAGGTTGTCCGCCTCAAAAATTTACTGTTATCATTTTAACGGTAAAATAAATTGTTTTTTTTTTATATTACAGAAAAACTCTTTTATTTTTGGAATATTTGGAACAGCTCTGAAAACATAAGAGATGCGATAATGTCATGCAAAAGGGATTAAATATTTTTTTTATATTATTATAATTCTATTTTGGTGACGATTTTTCATATAACGAAATGTTGTCTTATATTTTTATTTATAGTTCAATTTGTGCCCTAGTTCCATTTCTTATATAAAGATAAGAACGAATCTAAAAGTAAAAATAAAAAAGAGATGAATGTCTCGAGAAGGGAATGATAAAATTAGAAAGACAAAAAAAAGCACAGCAATTTTTAATAATGTACATTTTATTATTATTATTATTAAATATTATAAATAAAGTTAAGTAGATGTTATGTATATATATGGAAATTATATTAAAAATATGTACTATATATAATATATATATAAAAAAAAAGTTTTCTATCTTATTTAGTAAACATAATCACATATTGTATCCTATATAATATATAAACCTCTATATAGACCTTATAATTATATAATAAAATTACCATGAGTTTGTTTGTTTATTTGTTAACATCTTGTCGCTATGCTGATGTTGTTTAAGAGTGTATAAACGTTATATTACATTCGTTGAAAAATTGTTTTATGTTTACAGTTAGTTTTTACTTTAGTTTTTTTCCTAGTTTTCTTTTTTGGAATCTTCAAAGAAAATAAACAAATTTCTTTTGCAGTGTTACCAGGTCTTACTTATTATAAACTTATTACATAACATATATGTATGATGAGCAAGATAAATTTGAAAATTCATGGTTCTGGGTCAGTTATAAATTTTTTTTTACTTTTACGGGGATTGAAACTTGGCCTCTGAACCACAGCGCCACTGAGTCCTTGTATTAGTGGTTTTTTATAAAAAAAAAATTGATTTCAAGTCATTACGAAAAGTACTTAAAATTGGTTTCATGAATAAAGAAATGAAAGGATTTTTGAGTTAAGCTTGGTATATTTAGAAAAAAAATTGCATATTTTTAGGAGGAATTGTTTGATTAAAGTACAAAGATTTTAAGCGAGTTTTCTTAGAAAGTAATATTTTTTATCAAATTTTTATAGAACGAACTATAACAGGTTTTGTCTTAGATAATTTGAAGCCTGATTTTTCTTTAATTGCTTTTAAAATTTATCAACAAGTATTGCATATTTTCAGGATGAATTTTTTTGATTTAAGGAGATTGATGTTTTGAAAAGATTTGAAAAGCATAAAACAGTTAGTCTGTACTCAAAATATTTTACTGGTAAAATAAATTGATTTATTTTTATATTACTGAAAAATTCTCTTATTTTTGCAATAATAGTACTTTTTAAATGTGCCATCAAACTGCATATGGATCCAAATTACATTTTAATTTAGTAATTTAGTTTGCTTTATTTTAATTATATTTACATGTTTTTAAAAAATATCTATATGGCAACACTGACACTTGTGATTATGTGTATTTTCATGTAGAAAAGGTTTAAAATTAAAGGAAAATTAAAAAGGAATTTATAAATTACTGTGGTTACATAAAACTTATAAAGTTTTGCATATTTAATTTAGTTCTTTGCGTTTTTATGTGCTCTTTTTAAGCGGTGTAATTTTTTAGCAGGGCTTTTATAATCTTTTTATCTTTGGTATAAAATTTTCTCCAAAAATATTACTCAACGATGATAAATTTAAAGAAAATATATATAACATTTCTTTTTAAAATAGCATTTACAGTTAAAAACAATTATTGGCGAGAAATGCACTCAAAATATTAAAATTTCTTAAGTAGTGTGGGAAATTTGTTTATATGTAAAATTGATATTTTATCATATTATATTAAATGCTTTTTTAGTTGATATTGATTTTAATACTTGAGAATTAAAAAAAGAAAATTAGGTGTAATAATTACCGTAAACTGCATTCCCAATTTGGCTTGTAATCGTAAAGACTTTATCTTAAAAAATCGTAGAGAAAGTAAATTAACAATCAACTGATTTGGAACAGTTTTTCGCCCAAATTATGGAAATTAAATGAAATGTAATAATAATATAAATTTTTAAGAGGGAATTTTATTTCAGAAAACAATCAATATTGTTCCGACTAAAAACAACTTCCGGGAAATTTTTTCGATATTAATTTGTAAAACGTCCTTTTAAGAACTTTGTTCACGACTCTATAGGTTCTGTGACAATGAGAATGTTATTAAAAAGAGAAAACTCGTTAATCACCGATTTTCTTGTTCATTTCAAATATAATCAGGAGCGGCTCGCGAAAGTAAATCTGCCACTGTTTGGAACTTTTCTTTAATTTTTGTTTCCTTTAAAGTTTCTATTTCAATATGGAACCCAGGATATTGAAATAATGTTAATCCGACTTCCACAGGCTAGGATATTAGAATATTCTATCTTCAAATAAAATATTACTAACATTTTTGTAACGGAACTTTATTTCTCAGAATTTTTTCTACTCTTAAAGGAAAATGTTAAAGAACCATTATTAAAGTTTTGCTGTAAACCCCTGTATTCAATTGTAGACGGTTTTTTTTTTATATTTCGAAATATTCGATCTAAATTGAAATTTAATCTTAGGGCGCTATTATATTGGCGTTACGATAAGTGATTAGAACATCGATAAGAGCATAGCATTTAACGCACCCTTAGCTAATCGGCGCGTTAAAGCCGGTTCTAGAAGTTTGTCGTTTCTTTATACGCCCGTTAGCTAACAAGTTGGTTAATAATAATTCTGATTACTTATATTCCGATTAAGAAGTTTTAAAAATTTAATGGGAATCATGTAAAATACTGTTATAAATCAAAAAGTTTACTTCGTACTTATAACTCACAAACTAAAAATTATATTTTGAATATAAATTTAATTCTGTTTTGAAACTTTTGACATTTAGGGTAAGTTTTATTGTTTTCAAATGAAAATTTTTCGTGTCTGTTGAAAAAAAGGAGTAGGAGAAGGGAAGTTCAAATTATTAATGCTCTTGTTGTTATTTGCTTTTGTTTGCGAATGTATTTGAATTTTTCAAATATCCATGTCCGTAAGACACAATACAAACAAACACACTATATGGAAAAAAAATATATTATTAAAAATTTATAAAGTTCATTTTAATCAAACAAGAGAAATAATATTTTGAAAGAATAAAAATTACTTATTTTGAAACATAAGACATATTTAATAGGATATTAATGTGGTTTATTTATTTTTTGTAAGTATACAAAGTATCTTAAAGGCAAATTTTCTTCTTAAAAATTTTTTTTTCGTTTTTTCTTCCTGGAAAATTAAATGGATTTTTAAGGGAGCCTTTTATAATTTAAGTAGCTTTATATATTTTTACATAGGTAGGTATGTGTATATATTTGCAGAATTAAAAGAATAAGAAGATCATTTTTTTTGTAGGAAATAATACATAATATGTCATCAAAATAAAATTATTCCATTATTTTATTATACCCGTATGACTATAGGTCAAAGGATATAATAAATTTGCTATTACGTTTGTGACGTAGAGAAGGAGGGGTGGGAGTGGCAGATATGGACTCAAGTGTATGGATCGGATCAAAATCGAAAAAAATCGATTTAGCTATGTATGTCCATCCGTCCGCACGATAACTCAAAAACTAAAGGAGCTAGGATCTTGAAATTTTCGTAAGTTCCTATATACAGTTGCTTTTTAAATACCTATAACAAATTTTGCCAAAAGTAGTTTAGTTTTACCAAAGTTTCTGGAAAATTTGGTTGGTCTGCTGAAGTAAGTTCGAGTAGCTGCCAAACAACTTCTAATTTTATATGAGCATTACTCTATACCTATTTAAGCTGGGTGTCTGAAATTTTGCCAAAAATAGTGTAGTGTAATGGCCAAAGTTACTGCAAAATTTGATTAGTCTACTGCAGAGGGTTCGAGTAACTGTCATACAACTTCCTTTTTATATAAGGATTACTCTGTACCTATTACAGTTACGTGTCTGAAATTTTGCCAAAAGTAGTTTAGTTTAATGGCCAAAGTTTCTGCAAAATTTGGTTGGTCTACTGCAGAGGGTTCGAGTAGCTGCCATACAGCTCCTTCTTTTATATGAGCATTACACTACACCTAATAAAGCTGAATGTTTGAAATTTTGCCAAAAGTAATTAACCGGATGATATAATGTATATATTACGGTCATACAGGTATCCCAGAGTTGACACAGTCTACTCTACTACACTCTTCCTCGTTTTCAATATTTTTATTTTATAACTCATTCTAAGTTTACAAAATGATACACATCTGTCGGTGATATATGCTTGATTATATTCAAGGAGTCTGAACAAAGTTAATATAACTTAATACCAAGTTAAAATAATTTTTAAAAAAAGTTGAGCATAAGATTATGATGATATTAATAATATATTAATAGTAGGTATAGGTATCAGTTTCTTTATAATCATAAATTTTCCTTTGAAGGTGATTAATAATTTTTGAGACATATTTAATAATAATATTATACATATTTAATAACTAAAATTTAATTTAATAAAAAATGTATGGTTATATGTAAATTTTTAAGCCTCATGTGGTTTAGTTAGAAACTATTATGTAGTTCAAAGGTATAGAATTGGAAATTTCTTTTAAAATTAGTTTAAAAAATGGAAATAGCTTTCTTTGAAAAATGTTTAGTTTAAGTTAAAATTAAGTTAAAATTAAGTTTATA